>FXXK01000030.1:1201584-1219907 GCA_900184695.1 Betula pendula | reverse complement strand
TGCCTAACATAGGCAAGAGGTTTGGACTGGGTTTTGTTAAAAAAAAAAATTTACTTTTTATATCACATCAAACACTTTTTATTACTATTCAAATAAAATACTCACTAAAAAACAAAATTTTACACTTTTGCATATAAAAAATTTACATTATTTTTACTTTATATTACAACAAAACTCAAAAATCCTCAAACTCTAACCCAAACCTTACGCCGAACATACCGAGCCTGTTTGGCAAAGGGCTAGAGAGGCTTGGGGAGGGTTTTGTTAAAAAAAAAAGAAAAAATCTATTTTTTATATCATATCTAACATTTTTTAACAATTTTTTCTACTTTTTATATCGCATCAAATATTTTTTATTATTATTTAAATAAAATACTCGTTTAAAAAAAAAAAAATCACTTTTTCATATAACAAAATTTACAATATCCTTTCCGCCGTGACATCAAAATTCAACTACCCTCGTATCCATCGTTAGTGATCCTTCGAAAGCATACAAAGCACGAAGTGCCAATGTTCAGCATCACGATGTTTGGTCTGATTGATCGATTTGATGTTTTGTCCGTTTAAAAAGATACTTTCTTGCATTGAAGGCCTTTTGTCTTCAACCCATGTACAATTTAGCCAGTTGGCGTACAGTTTGAATAATTAGTGCACTTCTATCATTTTCTTTTCCTTAGTACAATTTACAGGATTAATGCACTATATATATAGAGATTATAAATGGTGTTACTGAACCATTATATTACTAATTAAGTAACCATAGCCAAATATATATTAATATATGTATATGTATTACATAAATATATAAGCATAGAGGTTTAAGTATACAAATATTAATATTAATATTAATATATAAATGATAATTACATATAATCCATAGATTAACCTGACAATGATGCTCACCGAGTTTGAATACATCTCATAATGGTTTAGCATTGTTAATATTAAGAAAGGTTAAGATTACAAAATATTTTATAGGAAAAATTTTACATAGTTCCGTGAACTTCTAACTATTTTAACATACCTCTTAAAGGAATGTTAAAATTTTTAAAATATTATTCATTTTAATTTTTTATATATATATTTTAAGTATTTTGACAGGATTTAAATGTGAATCTTGATAGAATGAAATTAAGTAATAAACATTAGCAATTTAAGATATTAAAGTACAAGTTTTTAAAAATTATGAGATAAGTCAAAATGGCTAAAAGTTCAAATGGTTATATGAAGTTTTTCATATTTTATAAAAAGAACTGTTACATAGTGATATTACATAATATGGTTATGAAATAAATAACTATAAATTTTGAAAAATCAAATCATATTGTATCATATAACTTTATAAAAGTTTTCTTATATAAAATATTTTAGAAGTCTAATATTTTGCTTTAATTTTCATTAAAAAGCTCCACCTACTAGCTAATGTATGAGCATTAACTCAAACGTAGACATCAATAAGAGTATTCTTAGTGTACTATTTTGGTTATTTTGTTGAGTAAATTTAACCAAAAAGTAAAAAATCTTCTTCTAGTGGATTCAACACTTTAACCAAAAAAAAAATTGATGAGTAAACAGAATTTGATGAGTACTATTCACTCATCAAATATTTAAAAATTAATATTTTATTTCTCCTCTTTGTTTTTTTATTTTTCCTTTCCCTTTTCTTTTTCTTCTTCCTTCCCCTCTCATGACAAAACTCACATCAATAATAATAATAATAATAATATAAAGAATATTCTAAATATGTTTTTTATCACAAATTTTAAGAAAAAATAAATTTTAAAATATGATCATTAGAATAAGACAACAATTCAAAAATACAAATGTTTGAAAAATAATAAAGAAATATTTGAAAATAATATTTAAATAGAATAGTGATAGTGGATAGCTAATTTGTTGAGGCTGCTAGAGGTGTTTTAAAAAGTTGATGGTTAAAATAAATAAAAAATAATTTTCAATTAAATTGATTAATAAAATTTGTTGAGACCACTAAGAATGCTCTAAAAAGATCCACCTATTGTCTAATGTCCATCTACTCGCCACGTATGAGTACAAATAAACTCAAACTGGTCTCGTCACAGCCCAAGCAAATGGAAATCTCTTTTCATAAAATATAATTTAAACTCCACCCGGAATAAATTTTCCATATGAACCGTTTGTTTGATTAAGAGGCCGAAAGTTTAAATTAATTTTGGGCAAAATACATTGTACCCTTCAAATTGTTTTATCTTTATTGATGTTTCTTCAAACTTCTGATGGTATTAATATCTTTCAAATTCTTTAAAAAAGAAAGCCTCCTCAATACGGATGAGCTGTAATACAAGATTTATATAACCTCCAATAACATGTTGACAACTCAACAAAAAATACAAACTCAGCAAAAAACACTCTAAAATGGAAACACTGGATCAATACCTTTAAACCACCGGATCCACCAACCTCCGCTGGTGGAAGAGCATATCGCCGGTGTGGAGGGAGCAAATCGCCGGTGGGGAGCACACCAACAGGAGAGAGAGAGGTGGTGTCGCAGGGGGAAAGAGAGAGGGGGGGCGTTTCCGCCGTTGGCCACACGGCCAGACTTGGCATGGGCTGCAGCCAGATCTAGCCGTGCTCCAGCCAGGTAGGGAGGAACAGAGAAAAGGATAGAGAGGGGAAATAGAGAGGAGAGACAAGGGTTTCTGCCGCTCAAGCGGCTAGGTCTGGCCGCGGTGAGCGGCGGAAACCCCCCTTTTGCCGAGCCCACACGTCGATCCTCTGGGCAAATCCACTGCCACTGGCGCCTCCAGGCCGCAACGAACCCACAATTGTCTCCGCACTGCTCACACCACACTGTCCCCCCCCCTTCCCCCCAAACCCACAATTGCGTCTCTCTCTATTCGGTGTGCTCTCATTGGCCGTGCTCCGGCCAGCAGCTGAATCAGGCCGTTTGCTGCCAACCACGGTGGTTTCGAGGACGGGTGTTTGCGGAGGTAGGTGGATCCGGTAGGTTAGATCGAATGGAGAAAAGATCTAGTGTGTTCAACTCATCTTATTTAATACATTTTGCTGAGTTGTCAAACCCTTATTGGTGGCTGTAAAACCCTTAGCCAGATCTAGCCGTGCTCCAGCCAGGTAGGGAGGAACAGAGAAAGAGATAGAGAGGGGAAATAGAGAGAGAGACAAGGGTTTCTGCCGCTCAAGCGGCTAGGTCTGGCCGCGTGAGCGGCGGAAACCCCTTTTGCCGAGCCCACACGTCGATCCTCTGGGCAAATCCACTGCCACTGCCGCCTCCAGGCCGCAACGAAACCCACAATTGTCTCCGCACTGCTCACACCACACTGTCCCCCCTCCCCCCCAAACCCACAATTGCGTCTCTCTCTATTCGGTGTGCTCTCATTGGCCGTGCTCCGGCCAGCAGCTGAATCAGGCCGTTTGCTGCCAACCACGGTGGTTTGAGGACGGTGTTTGGCGGAGGTAGGTGGATCCGGTAGTGTTAGATCGAATGGGAGAAAAGATCTAGTGTGTTCAACTCCATCTTATTTAATACATTTTGCTGAGTTGTCAAACCCTTATTGGTGGCTGTAAAACCCTTATTTTACAACCTATCCTTATTGAAGGTTTTCTCTTAAAAAAATGTCAACAGTTCCTTAAAGGTCAGCAAAAAACAAAAATAAATATAAAAACTTTAATAAGAAAATATTCTTATAAATTCGAGAAAAAAAAATTAATTGTTGAAAAAATTAGAACAAACAATTTTTTTTAAAAAAAAATACAAAACAATTAAAATAACCCTATTGTTTTGTTTGAGGCGGAATTATTTCTTACGCTACTTTGTGAATCGTCCAGCAGACTCCAGCTCAGCCCAGATATTTCTTTTGAAATAGTGATATACATGTGATTAAACAGTAATTACACTAGTGTGTAATATAAGTATTTTTTTAAAAAAAAAAATTACACAACAATGTAACTACTGTTTAATCATGTGTGATGTTTATCATTACTCATTTCTTCTGATTTCTTTCCCTTCACAAGATTGACACACGTCAATTGTCATTTTTTGTTTTTCAAATAATTTCTTTTACATTTGTAAATTCTATCTTTATTTATATATATAAAATTAAATAAAATTGAACATGTAACATTTCTTTGAGTTTTACACCGCCTAATAAACCGGTATTTACTCTTACACGCAACCCTTCTCACACTTTCTGATTTCATTTGTCTTCTTTCTTTTTCTTTTTTCTCTTTGTTGTCTTATCATATCTAAAACTGTCCGTGTTAAACAACTATGCACAATGCTTATGGTTTGAATTCTTATATAAAATGGCCAATTAAATTTTTTTAAAATATTTTCATCCAGCAATTTTTTAAAAGGTTTTTAATTACTGTCTCTCTTTTTTTATTTATTTTTTAAAAGGATTAGTTATTTTTTTTAAAAAAAAATAATTAGCAATTTAAAATAAAAAATTTGTGTTAGCCATTGATACTCTTTAGAGCATTCACAACAAATTCCTTATAATTTATTTCATTCTCTATATATAAGAAAATTATAAAAAGTGGCCTATAACAAGATTAACATTCAGACCAAATGCTTATTATAATAAAAAAATTTAATACTCTTTTTTCTCACATCTCCTAATAAATCAAACAATTTAAAAAAAAAATGACAAAAAAAAGTAAAGAAATATTATTTTAATTAATATAAAGAATGATTAAAAGAAATTATTATAAAGTGTATTTATATAAAAAAGTAAAAAGTAATTTAATTATCTAAATTCCAGAAAAATAACAGCAAAACTTCTGTAAGTGCACTTTTTTTTTTTTTTTCTATTTCTGTAAGTGCACTTACCCGTGACATTTTGTGTTTTCTGTGTGAGATGAAACGGAGTGAATTTTTAACTGTAGTATTCAAATGTTATCAACGGCTTAAATTGGAGATCGGCGTCATATTTTTCTGAATTTGTTTGAGCCATCGATAGTGTTGAAATGAAGGGTTGAGATTTTCTTGTGATGCGGATAGTTGCATTTTTGTATTTGACCGTGAAAAGCTTTTGACAGAAAATGCAGAGGGTGGGATTGCAGTAAAAGCCCGAGGTTAATGCACAGTACAAGCAACGTCTCTTTTCTATAGAGATAAGACAATACAAATGTCGTGGCAACAGTAAATCAAACACGTAAACTACGTACGGTTTAGAGGTAGGGTATCATCGTGGATTCGTGATAGTCTGACAATTTTAAAAGCAACTTTCTCAGTCTCGGAAGAAGGTTGTATATCACAAGTTGACAACACACTGCCACGGTGCCACCCTTTCTTGTCACTCCTCCTCACAGTAGTACCAGCTGCATAATTCATTTTCATTTTTATTATTTTAATCGGTTGGCTTTGATGCCAGCTTTCAGAATTTATGCGAAGGGGTTAGAGCATCTCCAGCAATGATAGCCAAAATAGCTATTAAAAAAGTATAAATATTTATTTTAGCTACTCATTTTTCTATACACACTCTAACAGATTATCTATTCTACTATCTATTTTCTTTAAATATTGTTTTGTATTGGAAAGAGTGTGAAACAAAGAGGTGGAGAGATAGAGAGAAAGAAAGAAAGAGAATGAGAGAAAAAAATAAAAAATTGTTTGTAGTATGAATAGTGAATAGGCTATTCTGCCTATTCACTGTTCATTCTATAATCAAAATCTACAAATTGCCTACTCTGCTGGAGGAGAAAAAAGAGGAATAATAGTCAAATTTAACTATTTTGGAGCATTTGCCTACTCTGTTGGAGATGCTCTTAGAGTATCTTTAATGAATTCTCTAAAAAAAAGTCTCTGTCAAATTTTATCTAAATTTTACAAAAATTTCAGTCCATCAAACCAGACTATTCTTTCACATTTTAGCTTATGAGAGAACTCACTCCAAATTTGCTTCACAAATATTTTTCATCAAATAATTTATTCCCATTTTATATTCATTTCATTTCTCTCTCATCTCCATCTCTCCCGGTCTTCCTACTTGGCACCATGCCAAAGACAAAAGTGCTGCAACAATGGGAGCGAGAAGGGATTGAAGACCAAAAATTTGAAAAAATATATATATATATATACTATATATATATATATATATATAGGGCGATTCCCATCTGGAATCAGAGACCCAAAAAAAGTAGTGCCCCAAGAACATAGAAGAATCTGACCAATTGACAAGAAATGGAGTTTATTATTATTTTTTTAAAGGAAAAAAAAATTGTCTAAAAGAAAAGGAAGGCAGGTGAAGATGTATAATAATATCCAAGTTAGGGGTGGCTCAATCCTTAGGTGAATTAGGCAGCCACCTAAGGCCCCCAATTTAATAGGGCAAAATAAAAATAAAAATTAATGATGACTTTTTTTATCAAAAAAATAAAAAATTAAGCTCTAATTATAATTAATATTCTCTAATTAAAGCCTCCAATTAATAAATATTTATTCTATAAAAAAAATCAAGACTTTAATTATTGTCAATATTCTCTAATTAAGGCTCCAAATTATGGTAAAAATATAAATAAGTAATTAATAATAACTTTTGTCCACATATAATTAACTAATAATTATGATAATAAGTAATTATAGTCAATATTCTCGAATTAAGGCCCCATAAAATTGATAAAATCATACCTAAGATCAACAATGTCACAAAAAAGATTAAATGGATTAGCCATATTATCAATTGAAAAGAGAATCTTAGAAAAACTTGAATATAAATCCTTAAAAGCGAGAACAATAATTTTTAAATAAAAATATAATATTTAATTTTTTTTAAAAAGACCTTATTTAAACTTTTCACCTTAGACCTCAAAATATATCGAACCGGCCCTGATCCAAGTGTTTGGAATCCCAATGAACATAGACTGGCCTCAATATTCCGATTTGGTGGTCTTTTGGTTCCCATCAAGGAAATGATTCTTGATTATCACATCCGTCTAATTCGGTTTTTCTATAATCTCCTCTCCTAGGGTTCCATCCAAACTCAGGGAGGTGGAGTCACCGTAAAGGCTTTTCACCACAGTCTAAAGTCTGTTGGGGGACATTCAGGGCAGTTTTCAGAACCAGATTTCACAATACTCATGTCGGACGAACTCTCTGCTTTATGGGGTAATCTATCACTCACGGAGACAAAGAGAGAGGGGATTGCCATTCACCTTGACGATGTGAAGGAGACGGCGAAGCGGGGCGGTCTCTGCTTGGTGGGGAAGCTGCTAATGACCAGGGTTGTGGGCGGGGAAATCTTGCGTACAACGCTGCTGAGGGCGTGGCGTCTAATAGAATCGGCCAGTTTCAAGACTTTAAACGACAATCTTTTCCTGACTGAATTTGATTTGGTAGACGATCTTGAGCGGGTGCTAGAGGGGGGCCCTTGGTTATTCGACCACTATTTAGTAGCATTGCAGAAATTCGATGGTAGTGTACCATCGGATCGATTGGATTTCAATAGGGCAGCTCTGTGGGTCCAGATCCATGGCTTGCCTCTGGTCTGTATGAATAAGGAAGTGGGGACGAAAATTGGTCATTCCATGGGTATTGTCAAGGAGCTCGACGTGGGGGAAGACGAAGTAGGATGGGGTAGATATCTTCGTGTCCGGGTGGAAATTGCTATGGGGAGGCCAATTGCTCGAGGGAGGGTTCTGAATTTAATGGGGAAAGAGACTTGGGTTTATTTCAAATATGAAAAACTACCTAAATTTTGTTTCTCCTGTGGGATCATCAACCACGGAGAAGGATGCTGTCCTTCGAATCAACTTCGGAGAAGGCACGGTGAAGCAGATTTACAGTACGGAACTTGGTTGAGAGCCCAATCACCAAATCGGAATAGGGGAGTGGCGGGTACTTTTGTTGGTGGCCGATCGGCACGAGCTCAAGGTGATGACTCGCCCTCAGATGGCCACAGTGATACCAAAGGAACAAACGAAAAAGGGGGAGGTAGATTTGCATTCGTGAAGGCAAAGGTACGAGACGGTAGTAGCTCGTCGGTGGCAGCTGGCTGCACAAACGGTCGTCCGACCTCCACGACGGGTCCACTGACAACGGAAATCCCCGTACATCACGGATCTCCTTTAATGCATAGCAGTCCTCAAAAGGAAACAGGCGGATCTACAAGGATTCAGAGCCTAGACGGAATTTCATAAGGACATGAATCCCAAAACAAGAAAAGTGCGAAAGAAACGCCTAAGATCCAGGAAGATTTAATAGAAGAATCGGAGGTTTTTCCTAGTATGGATCAGGGGAGCGATACATTAAAGGCAGATGGGGGCTTAAAGGAGAGGCGGCTATGGAACAATGAAACCCTAGGGGTTCCTGACTCTTTTAAAGGGGGAGGGTCAACACCAGTCAACGGGCCAGCTGTCACTGGGCTGGGTCCTAACCCTTCCATAGGGCCTTCCCCTCCCAAACAAAACACATCGGGCTTACACAAACCTGTCATATCGGCCCATGGTCCCAAAGAGTCGGATCTTACTCTTTCTTAATCGGGCTTTCTTCAAGACGTGGCAGGGATATCAGCACATGATTTTAGGGCTACCAACTTGGTAAACAGTCCTGTCAAGGCCAATGGAACAACAAAAACGCAAGTGAAGGGGTGGAAGAAACGAGCTCGCGAAGTGAATGCAGGGGCCCCTACACAGAACCGTATGCCTGTGGTCCTGGGCAAGAGGAGGACGGAGGACAAGGGAACACAGCAAGGAGAAACTGTCAGCAAAAAACAGTGCAGGGATGAAACGGAGCAATCCAATTCAAGTTTGGCGATGGCTGTTGAACAGCCCCGCCAGTCACCATGAGTTTGATAAGCTGGAACTGCCGGGGGCTTGGGAACCCTCGGATAGTTCGGGACCTTTGCCAAATGGTAAAGGATAAAAAACCCAAATTTTTGTTTCTTATGGAGACAAAAATCAAACAACATCGGTTACAACATGTTCGTATTAAGCTCGGCTTTGAGGGCTTGATGGTGGTCGACCCTGTGGGTTTGAGTGGAGGTATTGCCCTGCTATGGTGTGATGCAAAAGAAGTGGAAATTCAAAATTTCTCCCTTCAACACATTAGTGCTATCATCACAACAGAGGCTTCAGTGGGTCCTTGGAGGTTCACGGGATTTTATGGAAACCCAGATCATACTAAAAGAGATGAGTCGTGGCAGCTCCTTTCCCACCTACGACATTACTCCCCTCAATCTTGGCTGTGTGTTGGAGATTTTAACGAAATCGTTGATCCATCCGAAAAAGTTGGGGGTGCTCAAAGGTCCGAACGACAGATGGAAGGTTTTCGCAATGCTTTGGACGAGTGTCAACTGTGCGATTTGGGTTACCGGGGCTCCCGGTTCACTTGGAGCAACTGTCGAGAGGCTGATCAATTCACCAAGGAACGGCTTGACAGAGCCACCACAATGAGGGGCTGGTGCGAAAAATTTAAATTTGTGGAAGTCATGATCCTTGCTGCCCGACGATCTGATCATAAGCCCCTTTGGATCACTTTCGGGACCAAACTGACTGGCAAAAGACAAAGACTGCGTAGCTTTAAATATAAGGCTAGTTGGGATGTTGATACGGACTGTGCTGCTATAGTCCAGATTGCATGGGCTGGTGTGGGAATGGGCGTAAATGCAATTCAGGATGTCCGTGAGAAGTTGAAGACCTGTGAACAGTCACTCACTAGCTGGAGCTCAGCCAATTATGGGAAGGCCGGTAAACTTCTCCGCGATAAGACCAAGCAGCTTAAAGCATTATAGCGGCATGAAGATTCCAGATGTTAGGCGGAAATTAAGCAGCTGCAGGGGGACATTGATCTTCTGCTTGAAATGGAGGACTTAAAATGGAAGCAACGAGCAAAACGAAACTGGTTCCGTTATGGCGATCGTAACACCCAATATTTTCAGGCCTGGGCAAATCACCGACGCAAGGTTAATCATATTGAGACTCTGGAAAGAACCGGAAGAAATAGACCAAGCTTTTGTACAGTACTTCCAGACTCTGTTCACTACTGGGGGAACATCTGGCCTTGAAGAGAGTATTAGAGAAGTCCCAGTGGGTGTCACTGCGGAGATGAATTCTCTCTTGACCAAAGATTTTACAACAGATGAAGTTGACCAAGCACTCAAACAGATGCACCCCACGAAGTCCCCTGGACCCGACGGTTTCTCAGCCTGCTTTTATCAAAAACACTGGGCCACGGTGGGTTTGATAATGAATTAAATGTCACACATATTGCTTTAATTCCAAAGGTCAGTCCTCCTAAAAAAGTTTTTGATTTCCGCCCGATTAGCCTTTGCAACGTGTTCTACAAAGTAATAGCTAAAGTCCTTGCGAATCGGTTGAAGAAGGGGTTGCCGGATATCATCTCTTCGAACCAAAGTGCATTTATCCCGGGCAGATTAATCACAGACAATATTTTAGTTGCCTATGAGGCACTTCATACTATGGATTCAAGGCTGCACGGGAGGAAAGGGTATATGGCCGTAAAGTTAGATATAAGCAAAGCATACGATCGTGTCGAATAGAATTATTTTGAGGCAATAATGCGACAGATGGGGTTTGCAAATAGGTGGATTCAGTTGATTATGATATGTGTAAGGATTGTATCCTATTCCATACTCATTAATGGATCTCCACAAGGACACATAACTCCTTCGCGGAGTTTGCAACAAGGCGATCCTCTCTCTCCATATTTGTTCCTTCTATGTGCGGAGGGTTTTAGTTCTCTCATATCGAAGGCCGAAAGGGATGGACGGCTGACAGGAATTCCCATAGCCAAAGGGGGTGTTCACGTGAGTCATCTATTTTTTGCGGATGATAGCCTTCAGTTCTGTCGAGCGAATTTCATGGAATGGTGTAATCTGCACCGGATTCTGGAGGTCTATGAACAAGCTTCGGGGCAGCAGATAAACCAATCAAAAACATCCATTTTCTTCAGCAAGAACACAAGAAGGGAGTTCAGAGATTTTATCCTAGCCTCGGGAGGGGTTTCCACCTCACACAATTTCGAGAAATATTTGGGATTGCCGGCAATGGTGGGACGGGCTAAGAAACACACTTTTGCAGGTATTACTGAAAGGGTAAGGAAAAAGCTAAGTGGATGGAAAGAAAAATTTTTGTCGCAAGCCGGATGCGAGATTCTTATCAAGGCGGTTATTCAGGCCATGCCTACTTACAGTATGAGTGTATTCCAACTACCGAAGCAACTTTGTCAAGAACTCAATTCCCTCATGTGTCACTTTTTTTGGGGACAGCATGATAATGGCAACAAGGTGGTGTGGGTGAGCTGGGCAAAATTAAGGAAAGCCAAAGTTAAGGGAGGCTTGAGTTTCCGTGAACTAGAGAGTTTTAACCTAGCATTGCTTGCAAAACAAGGGTGGAGGCTCCACACAAATCCTGATTCTATGGTTGCCAAAATCATGAAAGCAAAATATTTTCCGCAACACTCATTCTTGGAGGCGAATCTGGGTAATCATCCATCGTTCGCTTGGAGGAGTATATGGAAATCTCGAGATTTGCTTAAAGAGGGGCTTATGTGGAGAGTGGGTAACGGAGAATCAATTCAAATATGGCATGACAGGTGGCTGCCTAGTTCACCTTCTTATGTGATTCAGGTCCCAGTTCAAATTCTCCAACCTGAAGCTCGAGTGAGTGAACTTATAGATCATGACACGCGATGGTGGAATACTCATCTTATCCAGCGAATTTTTTCACCTGTGCTAGCTTCGAAGATCTGTAGTTTGGTATTGAGCCCCTATGGTCAACCGGACAAGTTGGTGTGGAGGGGAACTACAAATGGGATCTTCACAGTACATAGTGCATATCATCTTGCTAGGGAGCTATCATCCAGTCCCCAAGGAGAATGCTCTAGGTCCTCTTCTTATGAACGATTATGGAAGAAATTCTGGAAGTTGCAAATACCCATGACGGCTCGACAATTTTTATGGCAAGCTTGCACTAATTCTCTCCCTACCAAGGAGAACCTCTATGTCCTTATGTCCTCTTTGCGGCGATTACACTGAAACAACAGGTCATATACTCTGGAATTGCAAATCAGCCATGGATGTGTGGATGGAAAGTGGTAGGAAATTGCAGAAATTGGTTATCGCAGAAAATGATGGGCTGGGTCTGTTTGAGAAGCTTTCGGAAGCCTTGGAAGATGAAGCACTTGAGTTGGCAGTGGTTATAGCACGCAGGCTCTGGCTCCGGCGTAACTTGTTTGTCTTTGGAAGGACCCTCAGTTCTCCACAGCAAGTGGTAAAAGGTGCAACAGACTCGCTCTCAGATTTCCATCTTGCATCCCAATCTTCCAACATAGATCCGGCCTCCCTCCTAGTACAGCACGACAGAAATGGAGCAAGCCGCCAGAGGGGGTAGTGAAGATCAATTGGGACGCCGGCATGGACAAAGCTACTTCAACGATGGGAGTGGGCGTCATTGCACGAGACTCTGAGGGGAACGTGTTAGCCTCTATGTGCACTACGGTGTCTTTTATCACTGATCCCACTGTTGTCGAAGCAATTGCAGCTTGGAAAGCTATTATGTTTTGTATAGAGCAAGATTTTCACGATATCCATCTTGAGGGCGATGCTCTGGAAGTTGTGCAAGCACTCCGTCAAGAAACTTCTAGTTGGAGCAGGTATGGGCAACTAATAAAGACACTCGAATCCAACTGAATAGCCGTCATTCGTGGGGCGTAAGTCACATCCGGATGAGTGCCAACGGAGCAGCTTATCTATTGGCTAAAGTAGCAATAAACCAATCGTTAGATCAGTCTTGGTTGGATAGTTGTCCATCTTTTATTCAAAGTATTGTACTCTCTGACAGAGTTGAATGATTTTTAATGAAAGACGATATCCCCATTTCNGTATAGAGCAAGATTTTCACGATATCCATCTTGAGGGCGATGCTCTGGAAGTTGTGCAAGCACTCCGTCAAGAAACTTCTAGTTGGAGCAGGTATGGGCAACTAATAAAGACACTCGAATCCAACTGAATAGCCGTCATTCGTGGGGCGTAAGTCACATCCGGATGAGTGCCAACGGAGCAGCTTATCTATTGGCTAAAGTAGCAATAAACCAATCGTTAGATCAGTCTTGGTTGGATAGTTGTCCATCTTTTATTCAAAGTATTGTACTCTCTGACAGAGTTGAATGATTTTTAATGAAAGACGATATCCCCATTTCAAAAAAAAAAAAAAAAAAGGAAATGGTTCTTGACCCATCATGGTAGAGATACAAAATGTGGCACATAATTTAAAGCTATTTTGATGAGTTTGCTAATAATATTAGTGTCAGATGTCCTATAATTTGTTCAGTTTTTTAAATATAGAAAAAATTTGAAAACACACGTGACACTGCCATCCTTTCTTGTCACTCCTCCTCACAGTAGTACTAGCTGTAGTATTCAATTTCATTTTTATTATTTTAATCGGTTGGCTTTGATGCCAACTTTCAGAATTTCTGTTAAGGGGTTACGACAATCTCTTCATTATAAATATAAGCTTCTCTTCTTCTCTTTCTTTCATTCCCCAGAACTCTTCTCACCCTCTTTCTTCCTCTCCCTAATCTTCTTCTCTCCCAATTCTCTTCGAAAAAAAAAACCCAATACTCATATCACTCACATAGCCGATCCTCCTCTCGCAAAGCCCTAAAAAAAAAACGTCAACCTCTACCTGCCATGTCGACTCAACTATGGATCTGCCTGAATGAGTCAAGTTTCGACAGAATATCTATAATAGGGGGGATTGAAAACATTCAACAATTTCAATTTTCACCACTAAAATTCATGGGCCGCCTACAATACGTGAGTGTTATTTTTTTCACTAATAAAATGTTTTTATTTTTTGGAAAATGATTGTTGTTAATTTTTGTTTATGTGTATATTTGTAGAAGGTGTTGCTGGAAGCATTGAAAAATGATGGAAGTTTAACAGTTGAGTGGAATCTATTTACAAATTTAAAGATAGAAAAAAACAAAAATACTGATTTTGGCTTAGAACAAAAGAGATTTTTAGAACCATTGCACATAAGCTGCATGATATCGCTTCATGATGGAATTAAGAATGACACTAATCGGTTTCGACGGATGGTTGGAATGTTAGTTAAAGACCACGTTGATCTTAAGTATTTTCCATTGAAGATGCTGATTATAGTGGCATTTTTTTTGGCAGTGCTGGTCGTGGTGGTGCTGATAACCGTGGTTTCA
This sequence comes from Betula pendula, assembly GCA_900184695.1. Taxonomy (NCBI): domain Eukaryota; kingdom Viridiplantae; phylum Streptophyta; class Magnoliopsida; order Fagales; family Betulaceae; genus Betula; species Betula pendula. Next base: position 1,205,731 of record FXXK01000030.1, on the reverse strand, counting down.
TTAAGAGTAAACAAAATGTATGCCTTTAAATAAGAGAAGATGGTAAGCTATTTGTTTTGGGCGGTCAGCTATTTGTTTTGGCATGATATCGCTTTTTAATGGAATTAAAAATGACATTGATCAGTTTCGATGGATGGTTGGAATGTTGATTAAGGACTACGTTAATTTTAAGCATTTTCTATTGAAGATGCTAGTTGTAGTGGCATTTCTTCTGTTAGTGCTGGTCAGCATGGTCGTGGTGGTTCTAATAACCATGATTCCATTAAGAGACAAAATGAATGCTTTTAGATAAAAGAAGTTCGGTAAGAATTATGCTTAGAATGCATAAGTAATCAAACTTGAGCAAAAATTTTGAAGGCTTTCCTTGTATAGAAATTATAAATGTCTTTAAATTTGTTTATATTTTAATTTTCAAAACACAAGTTCAAGTACGTGTTATTTTGGAATAGAAAAAAAAAAAAAAAAAAAAGTACGTGTTATTTTGTTTTGAACAAGAGAATGTATTCTCTAGTTCATTGGGATGTAATTTATTATTTCAAACCCAATATACTAGTCATTAGTTAATGAAATGGAACTCGCCAAATTCACGAGAGCTCAACAATAAAAAAAAATAAAAAAAATGAGGTTGCAATTACGTGTACGTAGTATACATTGATGAGTGCTTCAATGCCGTTGATCTTGATGATAAGATTGCGGGCTTTCCTCATGCATTACACTAGGCCGCAAATAATTAGAATACGATGCATGTAGGGCAGCTAATTCAGTACCTTCACACTTTTGCATGCTAATTATGATGCTATTTGTTTCGATCGTTACTGAAGTCCAAACAATTTGCGAAACCAAACCCAAATAATTTTCAGTTAAACAGATCAACATTCAAATGTATGGGTTTTTTATTTTCCTTATTTGAAAAAAAAAATGAATGGGTTTTTTGAAATTGTGTGGTTGGATAAAAGTTGAGTTGGCCTCCAAAAAAGGCATGTCGAGAAGTGTCGTTTTAACTTTAAGGAAAAAATACAAAATTGGTCTTTGTGATTGGCTAAAATTACAGATCACTCTTTATGGTATAAGTAAAAATTCAAAGGTTCTTGTAGTTGGCCAAAATAATAAATCATTGAAGCAAATTTCGTCAGTCATTTTAACAGAAACCGTTAGTCTGTCACGTTAGACCAATAGTGTAGCGCGCTATTGTTAAAATGACTGACGTGGCAGACTAACGGTGTCTGTTAAAATGACTGATAAAAATTTGCTTCAGAGAATAATTTGTTATTTTGGCCAACCACAAGGAGTGGTTTATAATTTAAGCCAATTACAAAGACCAATTTTGTATTTTTCCCTAACTTTAAATAACATAAAAGAGTTTTTTAATAGAAAGATGGCAGATTAAAGATTTGAAAATTGAATCATATCTTAAATTTAATTGAAATAATTTCGAGTATTCGAAAGAAAATGTTTCAATCATATACTTACACTCAACATCTTTTACCCCACTACTCATCGCTTATCTATATCTTTGGCCTTAAATATGGATCATATTGTAAGTATAAAAACTTTAGAGACTTGTGCTGCTTTCCTATCTATTATTGCTTGAATATTAATTTTTGATATAGAGAAATATAAGTAATCAATTGTGAAGTGTTTTTTTATATGAAAATAAAAACTAATTTTGTTTCCTAAATTTATGAAAAATAGTTAGGTTGCTAGTGCTCTAATATATCAAGATGTATTAGATAACTTAACCAAATTTTATTGCCACAAAAATTACAAATGAATTGAAATGGGATTGATAAACCAATTACGTAGGTATGTTCAACAAATGGTTGGGTTGTAGTTTTTAAGTTTGATGTGATATATTTTTTTTGAAGAATAAAGGATGTTGTAAATTTTTTATATGAAAAAATGAAAATAAATAAATAAACTGTTTTTTAGTGATTTTTTTATTTGAATAGTAATAAAAAGTGTTTAATGCAATATAAAAAGTGGAAAAAAAAATTGTTAAAAAGTGATTAATGGAATATAAAAAGTTAGAATGTTTTGATGTGATTTTTTGTGGGTTTTAAAAAAACCCTTTGCCAAACATATATCATGGCTATGTTTGTTAAACTGGTATGCTTTCATTTGGTTTTTTTTTTTTTTCTCAAAAATTCAACTTTACTTTTTAATATTTAATCAATCATTTTTTAACAATTTATTTTATTTTTTATATCATATTATTCACTTTTTATTAATATTCAAATAAAAAATTTACTAGAAAATAATTTTTTTTTACTTTTTTATACAAAAAATTCATAATATTCTTAATACTTTATATTATGAGTAAGAAAAATGCTTGGTGTCCATCTTTAGTTTTTTTTTATTTTCTTATTTTTTGTAAAAGTGATGAACCTCTTTTTTTTATTTGTAAAAAATTACCAAAAAAAAAAAGAAAAGAAAAAAGATCAAAGATTGACCAAAAAGATAGACATGTACCACTACTCTTAGAATAATGCTGCATTTCCAACTTTTTTGTCCAACTCCATACAACTTTGCATATGTGGACAAAGATGAGCCCCACTTTTTTTTTAAAAAAATGTCACATATACAAAGTTGGATTGAGTTAGACAAAAAAATTGAAAATGTAGCATTACTCTTATATTAGAGCACTAGCAAGTAGCAATAACTTCTCTTAAGCCTCATTCTATTTTTTAGTGTAAAAAAAATTCAAAAAACCTCAATAACAGCTTCTATAAACTATAGAAACAGTAAGAGAATTAAAAATTATTCCCTTCATTTAGAAAAACTGCTGTAAAAATTATTTAAATACAAAAGTAAAAGGTAGTTTGATTTTCTACGATAAAAAAAAATAAAAATAAAAAAACTGTTAGTGTTCTTATTTCGAACCGTTGTTGAAGCTTCCGAAAGAAAAAAAAAAAAAAATTATTGATTGTCCCTGCCTCTAGAGAACCACGCTTGACAATTTAATGCTCGTTCATATTCAACTTTCAAGAGCTCAAAAAAAAGTTCAAATTCACGGCCCTTTCACAAGGGCAGCTCAAATTCAACTTTCAGATTTTGATGCATTATTGATATGATGCGATGATTGCAGAGTGAAAATGACAAATGGACAAAACATTCAGACGACCTTCATCTCTCACCACGTTCTGACACTATTTGTTTGATCTTTCTCACCACGAAAAATCTTTGGCCGAACAAATCAGTACAGTAGATTTTTAAATCAATCATTCGAACGGTAAATTTGAAAATAAAAGATAAGAAGGATATGGTTACAAGATAGACACGTAACATAAGTGCTGATGAGTCAAATCGTTTGCCGGCTTTGTGCAGTGCAGTGTCTGTCTGAACCTTCAGACAACTCAGTGGGTTGCTTTTCAAAAGCCTCCCCTAGTTTCAGCCTATGTCGTAGAAGGCTGATTTTTTTTTTTTTTTTCCTTCTTGTTGTCAAACGAAAAACTTGCTTAAGAGAACCGTACAAAAATTAACCATTGCTTTTTAGTTGGGTTGGGTGAGGAGGTTTTTGAATTTAGGTTTGATATAAAATATAAATAACTTCGTAATTTTTTTTTTATGTAAAATTAAAAAATATTTAATTTTTAGTAAATTTTTATTAAATAAAAAAAAAAATATTTGATAGACAGAACAAAAATTATTAAAAATAATTAATTGAATATAAAAAGTAAAAATATTTTTATGTAATTTTTTTGGTATTTTTTAAAATTAAAACCAAACCTTTATCAAAGGGTGGCCGTGCATATTGCAGGATGCTATTATTACTTTATTTTATTTGTTTGTTTAGAAAAAAAAAAGCACTTTCTCTATTTATATAGTTACTTTTCAAAATCCTTAAACAATAAATTTTTTAAATATTTATCTATTTTAATTAAATATTATTTTTTATTCATCCAAAGCCCAACCAACTTCACAAACTCACTTATTTGGAGAAATTCAAAAAAGAAAGAAAGAGTAATGAGAAAAAAAAAGTGAGAGAATATAAAACATAAAAAAAAATAGAGAAATAATTTTGTTTTTCATATTTGAGAGAAAATTTGACAATAATTAATTGGAAAAATCATTTTAGTCTTAGGTTTTATATGGATTTGAATTTATCATTGGGTTTCTAATTTCAAGAGTAATGATCCTTAAGTTTTTC
>FXXK01000030.1:873547-1201559 GCA_900184695.1 Betula pendula | reverse complement strand
AAAAAGGATTATTCACTTGACTCATTCAAATGCTAGCGTTCATATCATTAATTATCAATGTATTCATTAGCGTCAAATTCATCTATAAAAAACAAAAAACAAAAAACAAAGACCAACTTTAAAATAACATCTTCTTTGTCATCTTACTCTTCTAGATTGTAGTATTAAAGAAGAACTAATTCTTTGACATTAATATAGACTCTTGGTATGATTAAAATGAGACACATGTGACAATAAAAGTCGTTAATTTTGACGATAAGTGATAGAGGTGACCAATTTCAAACTTAAATAAAATTATGATCTTTTCTTAAAATTGAAACTTAAGGACTAAATTCAAATCAAATTGAAAACGTAGGGATTAAATATAATCTTTCCCTAAATTAATTTAAAAATTATAGGACTTGATACAAGAGGAGACCATTGAAAAATTTCTCAAATATTTAAAAAAAGTTTCAAAATAAAGTTTATGGGATGCACTTAGTTAGAGTACAATTAATTTTACGTGCGTTTGCCCGGAAAAAATCAATGGACAGTAGAGATTTTTAGTTCAGAGACCAGACAACTCTCTTTTCCAAACTGCCACGGGTCACCTAGGGGTGTTCACCGGTTTGCGGTTGTGGTTATTGGCCCAATAACCGCAACCGCAACCGGGGTCCTCCGGTTTTTTTATTTTATAACAACCGCAACCGCACCGGGCCCCGGTTGCGGTTGCTAATAACCGTTTTCCATACCGGTTATAAACCGGTAACCGGTTTTGAATTATGGGTCACAAAAAAAAATTATTTTTAATCACTTTTCATCAAGTTTTTTATATATATAATTATATATATATATAATATATCATTTAAAAACTAATATATATTATATATATAAAGTTTTCTCAAGACATCTTTGAAAAGCTATGCTTCTACAAAGTTCAAGTAGCCTTTTTATAGAAGTAAGAGGTGGAGAACAATTTGTTTCATATTCAATGTGGGACAAGTTTATTTATTTATTTTTTTCTTTTCTCTCCTTTATTTTTTTTTTCTTTTTCTTCTTCCTGCTGCAGGGAGTGCTCCCTGCTGAGCTCCCTGCAGCAGGGAGCCTGCAGGGAGCTGGAGCTCCCTGCACTTGCATCTCCAGCTCCCTGCACTTGCATCTTGAGAGAGAGAGAGAGAAGAGAAGAGAAGAGAAAAAAAGAGAAGAGAAGAAAGAAGGAATGAGAAGAAGGAAAAAAAAAAAAAAGATTTGTCCTATATTAATATACAAATTTTTCATTCTCTACTTCTATAAAAAGGCTATTTAAGCTTTGTGGGCATAGTTTCTTAAGATACTTAAAAAATTATATATATAATTAGTTTTTAATTATTATTTGTATATATATATAAATTAATAATTAAATATATAAAACCGGTATCCGTTATCGGTTAATAACCGGTTTTTCAAAATTAATAACCGCAACCGCAATCGCCTAAGTCCGGTTATCCGGTTATCCGATTATTTCCGGTTAATAACCGTCCCGCTTGAACACTCCTAGACTGCCACCAATCATTTGTCTTCTCAAGATGAGGTCCATCATTAATCTCTTTTTATATTTTTCTTTTTTCACTTTCCTTTTTCTAAATTCAACCCGTGACTAGGGACATCGTTCACGTGTCCGGCACTTGTCACCATTTCATATTTTCATGAAAGAACCTTCCTAAAATGGTAAATGGTAATGGAAGAACCTCCCTAAAATGGAAAAGAATTTGGCTTTGTTCAATAAAGCAGAACCTGTTCTCTTATGTCATTTTCTTGAATAAAAATCTCCCGCCAAAACAAAGGCCCTGTTTGGCAAGCTACTCCATTCCCCATTCCAATTTCACTCCAATTTTCAAAAAAAACATTCACACTTTTTATATCACATCAACTACTTTTTAACAACTTTTTTTATTTTTTATATTACATCAAATATTTTTTTATTATCATTCAAATAAAATACTCACTAAAAAACAAAAAAATTTACTTTTCCATACAAAACATTCCCTCTTAACAATCACATCATGCTACAGTAGAATCACCCACAAAGAATAGAAGTTACTCCATACAAAACATTCCCTCTGATCACGTGAACGACTGACAGTTTTCGGTGATTCCGAGTTATTTTTGTTACGTGTCCAAAGTGTGTTTATTTAAAGTGTTTCATTAACCAAACTAACGTCATTGATGGGTGACATGACTAGGTGAGAAGTAGGTGAAAATTGATGGAAAGCTTGCATTGCTCATAGACAAAACATTGATTAAAGTGAATACCAGTGAGAGTTGTCCGCGTGGGGGGTTTTCACTTCGATTAAGGTCCTTATATATTACTCATCTTCCAGTCCAAACACATACCGAGAAAGAGAAATTTCAGTTTCTTCTCTCCAGCCTCATCTCCCACAACGAAATGTTGGGGGATGGCACTACCAAGTCAAACTACGGCCAGCATTCACATCGGCCTCAGTAAATGTTTGGCTAAATTTTAATTAAAACTTCACTTTTTTCATTTTAGCTAACAATTTTTCAAAAGAACCTACATACGGCTCAGTATTTTAACTAACAATTTTTACTATTTTATTTAAATATTCATTATCTATTCATTTTTTATTTTTTCTTTATTATTTCTCTAACAATCATATTTTTGAAACTTTATCATTTTTTAACAATTATATTTTCTAAAATTTGTCATTTTTTTTTTCATAATTGTCATTTTTTTTTAAAAAATTCGATCTTTTTCTAAATGTCTTTTTTTTAAAAAAATAAATAAAACTCAAAATCATTCATACCAAAGAAGATTACTTAAAAAAAAAAAAAAAACACACCAAAGAGGAACGCTGGCGCAGGAAAAAAAAAAAAAGAAGAAAAAAGAAGTGCCAGGAGAGAAGAAACGCAGGAAGAAAAAAAAAAGAAAAAAAAGAAAAGAGGGAGAGAGGAGAGAGATTGTTATTTTAGAGCACTTACATTGGGCTTCAACAAAGTAGCTAAAAAGCACTTTGTTGAGCCATGTAGCAAAAAAAATCAAAAAAAAATCTCACATTGGGCTCAACAAAACCCCCAAATTTTTTGGTGACCAGCTACAGTGCTCAGCAAAGTTGCTGAGCACTGTAGCTCATCAAAACAATATTTTAATAAAATAAAATAACAATCTCTCTCCTCTCTCCTCTTTTCTTTATTTTCTTTTTTTTTTTCTTCCTGCGTCTTCTTCTCTCCTGCACTCTTCTTTTCTTCTTATTTTTTTTCCTGCGCCAGCGTTCCTCTTTGGTGTGTTTTTTTTTTTTTTTTAAGTAATCTTCTTTGGTATTGAATGATTTTATTTTATTTTTATTTTTTTAAAAAAAAAAATTTAGAAAAAGATCGAATTTTTTAAAAAATGACAATATGAAAAAAAAAATGAATTTTTAAAAATATGATCAATAAAAATGACAAATTTTAGAAATATAATTGTTAAAAAATGATAAAGTTTCAAAATATGATTGCAGAGAAATAATAAAGAAAAAATAAAAAATGAATAGATAATGAATATTTAAATGAAATAGTAAAATTGTTAGTTAAAATACTGAGCCGGATGTAGGTTCTTTTGAAAATTGTTAGCTAAAATGAAAAAGTGAAGTTTTAGCTAAAATTTGGGCCAAACATTTGCTGGAGGCCAATGTGAATGCTCTATTTTATTAAAATATTGTTTTGATGAGCTACAGTGCTCAGCAACTTTGCTGAGCACTGTAGCTGGTCACAAAAAATTTGGGGGTTTTGTTGAGCCCAATGTGGGACTTTTTTTTGATTTTTTTGCTACAGGGCTCAACAAATTAGCTTTTTAGCTACTTTGTTGAGCCCAATGTGAATGCTCTTATAGAGTAATAGAACCCATTCACCGTAAGCTTTTTGCATTCAAAGTTGTTCCATCGTCGCTTCCTGGTTCTGCACCAGCGGAACATAGCTTTGGAGGTTTTGTAAGTTTCTTTTATATTCTTCGTCATATGTTTATTTTGAAAAATTTTGTTTGTTTTTTTCTTTGGAAAATATTGATGATCCTTACCGTTTTCGTTTTCTAACTTTTTGATTTCTAACACTTTTCTTCACTAAGAAGATGTTTTTGTTTTTTGGAAAATGATTGTTTATTTTTATTTCTGAATATTTGTAGGAGGTGTGGCAGAAAGAATTGAAAAGAGATTTTTAGAGTCATTGCACATATGCCGAAAGATTTTTAGAACCATTGCACATAAGATGCAAATGGTTATTATTCTCCGTTAAAAGGTGAGATCATTGACGGTCTAAAAAAAAATTTGGAGCATTTTAGGTTTATGGTGAGAGGATTTTTGTTGCAATATACTAAAATAGTAACAAAGATCTTTTTTTTGAATTTAACTTGTTCTTCTCTAAAATATTCTTCTTTTTGATAATTAATCTTATGGATGTGTTGGAAATGAGGTTTTATCAGCTCTTTATCCTTCTTTTTTTTGGTGGATTATCGGTTCACGTTTTTGGGTTCAATGATTGACTAGCAGAAATTCTCTCATTGGCTATATTGATGTAATCAAATGTAGAATTTTTGATGTAATGAAGTGTAGAATCTTCGACTGAAGAATGGGGCCCTATCTGTCTAAACTTGTTTTAGACGTTATCTACCCATTGGTAAAATTTGTGTTCTCCAAATGGTGCAGTGTCCTAATTTTTGTATGAAACGATAGGATGTTTGTGTATTTTCCTATTTTTCTGTAGGGTAGGGATATTTTTGTAGCTAGTAGAACTTGACCGGACATGATCAGCATTGTTCATGATTTTATAAGATTTTGTGCTCTCGAAGATATTTTGTGATTTAAGAGAAATGTCATTGAATTGATTTGAATATCTCATGGGGATAAACAAAAAATGTCTTAAAGAGAAAATTATGTAATATTTTCCATTAATAAATCATATATTTTATATATGGCTGAAGCTTCCTCAGAGCACGCCCAATGCTTTTACATTTTTATATGCAAATTGCAAAGTGGTCACCAAAACCTAAGGGTATATACGCAGGACATTTTAAAATATGTACGTACGCTTGCTAAAGAGTCATTGGAATGCCAAAATTATAATAACAATTAAGATGTTGAAGAACTCGGATTTCTCACCCTTTCAATAGAAACGGAGATAGCCGGTCAGTCAAAAATGAGTGGCATTTTTGTAATTAAAATTAATTATAAAAATGCCACTCATTTTTTATTGACTCCATTTCAAAATAAATGGAGAGGAAGATTCTTTTTCAATGTTTGAAGTACTTGCCGAAAGTATCACCGCTTCTTTAAGTAAGTTACGATTGGTGTTCTAATTATATATAAACAATTTTAATTAATAGATGAAAGATTTAAAATCTTCTATTTTTCCTAGAGCATGAGCTTTTCTCATTCTCAGAAAACACATGTAAATTTTATATTAGAATATTAAAAAGCAAGTGGTTTTTAAGAGTATTTTCAGCAAGAATAGCTAAAATATATATTAAAAAAGTATAAATATCTATTTTAACTATTTATTTTTCAATATAGACTCTAATATCTATTATATTATTTATTTATTTTTAGTATTATCTTGTGTTGGAGAGAGTAGAGAGTGTGAAAGAGAGGAAAAGAAAGTAATAAAAAAAATTTTGTAGTGTGAATAGTAAATAAACAAAAAAACTTATTTACTGTTTATATTAAAAGAAAAAAATTTAGTTTGTCTATTTTATTAAAGAAGAAAAAGTATTTATAATAATCAAATAATAATAATAATGCCGAATAATTTTATGGGCTCCTCTAACTTAACATGGAGAAATTTGTTATCTTTTTTCGTCTCTAGATTACATGAATATTGTGTTCCTGTTAAAAAAATAAAAATAGTTTTTATTGTTACGTTATATTTGAACACTTTTTTGAATCGAAAAAAAAAACCTCTTTAAAACATGTTTAACAAAAAAAATTCTGAAAATTTCGATATAAGAAAATGAAGGACATAATTACAATTTACAACTTTTTCATAATTACAATCTACAATAAAAATAGTTTTTATTGTATATATATCACATACATTGAACTATTGAAGAGGTTCCTGTCACGGACAATAGTTCTTTTTCAAAAAGCTGTACCTTGTTCAGCGTATGTTACCAAACGTGCCCTGTATAGTAGTAAGGAAACTTAAACCCACAAACAAAATCATATGACCCAAATCATGTGATATTAATATCTTTCTTAGACTTCTAAATTTTTTCTTCTATTCCACATTTTCATAAAGGAACTATACTAGGGATCATGAAAGAACATACCAGTTGGTTTACCATCGATAAGAACATCACCCATGTCGATAAGAACATACCAGTTGGTTTACCATCAATAAGAACATACCAGTTAGTTTTAACTTTTAGCATGAATTATCCATCTTGTATCCGCTTGTATTTCCTATTTTGTAGAATTCATAAGCCGCGTATTGTTGTGGAATGTATGCATCTATGAGGAACAAACAATGGTTAAGAAGCATCGATCAGTTTCAAGTACTAGATGCTACTATGCATCTCGCCCTCTTCTGTGTAGATGTGTTGTGTGTCAAAGAAGAATTATATTTTCTTTTTGTGCAATATATATATATGTATATAAATCTTAAAACTCCAAAATACAAATTCAAGTGAAGAAGACATTGAAGAATCTAATAGCGACTTTTCTACAGACTCAGAATCAAACAAAAGTTCAGAAATAGAATTAGGTTGTAGGGATAGCTGTTGTAAAATTAAATTAAAAATAAATGTTTTAAGTAAACAAGAAGAAATGTTAATTGATCTTATAGAAAATATTACAGATCCCAACCTTAAAGCCCAGTATATTAAACAATTTAAAAATTCTTTATTTAAAGAAGAGCTTAAGAAGAAAGCTACAAAATCTACAGAACCACAAGGCAATTTAAACCAGATCCTTGATAGGTTTAAAAGGGAGAAAAAAGAGGTAACCCTTCAAGACTTACAACATGAAGTAAAACATATCAAAAATGAAATAAAAAACTTAAAAGAAAAAAAATAAAGAATTAGAACAAGAAATAGTAATTCTAAAAATTGATAAAAAAATAATAATAAGAAGAACATAATAAATCAGACAACGAACAAGAATCTTCAAGAAAAGAGTAAGTGCATATTATGTCGAATTAAGAATCAAGTTCAATGTATCTCATCTCAGCAAGACATCAGTGCTGCAACAGCATAAAGAAGAAGAAGAAAAGAAAAGAAAAAAAGAAGCTAATAACGAGTCAAAGCACCAAATGCATTTCCTAGTAAGATGTTGCATTCACTCAACAGTACAATTTAATGAGCCATCTAATAAAGACAGCCTTAAACTAGCATAAGAAGAACAACATGAGGAAATTAGACACAGAATTGAAGTGAAAAGCAAGACAAATGAGTGAAAGTGTCAGAACTCACTCACGCTTACCATCTGATTTTGAAGAACAATAACCACATAAGCGTCCACAACCTTCAGTTATTAAAAGTTATTTCTTAGGTACCATAAATGGCAGTAAATAATTGCTTAATAAAACTACTAGTGAAATTTACATTTCAAAATGGATATTGTAGATGCCATTTGTTCCTAAAATGAATGCAACATATCTACCCAAAGAAGCAATAATGAGTTGAAGAGTAGGAGCCCCAACCTACGACTACTCTTAATATATCAAATAGAGATAAGTTTTATATGGGAAGACTAACTAGGTTATGAAGAATAATAGAAAAACATTGGAACGACTTTCCTATTTTCAATTCAACTGACCACTTTCCTATTTTCCTAAAAGTGAGTTTCTATTTTTAGGATATATTTATGTCATGTGACAATTTTTTTTTTCCGCCTCTTTTCTCATACGCTCAGTGTACAGAGCGTATGGGTCTCCTCCCCCCCTTCCCCAACCCTTCCTTTGCCTCGTTTCCTTTTTCTTTTTGTTGGTTTTTAAGGCAAATCTAAGGCTTTTTCACCTCCACTACCTCCCTCACGTTCCACCACTGTCATTCTAGGTAAGTTTGGGACCAAACCCTAAGAGAGAGAGAGAGAGAAACGAGATTACCTCAAAATGCGAGGGCGTGGGTGTGGGCAGAACGGCGGCGTGGGCTTGGGCAGAACGGCGGCCGGCGGTGGCGTGGGCGAGATGGAACGATGTACAGGTCTACCTAAGCCGTGAGAGAATGGATCGAGAAAGGAGAAGACCGATCCAAGAGAAAAAGAGAGAGTAGGGCTGAAGAATGAGAGAAAAAGAGAGAGATCAAGAAGGCAGAAAGAGAGATTGAGAGCAGGGAGGAGAAAGAGAGGTTAAAGAGAGAGTGTCTGACATGAGAGAAAAAAGGCCGGAGGAGAGAGTGAGGGAAAAAAAATTGGGCGGGCAAGGGGACCATAAACCATGGTCCTGACGGTTTGGTGTCAAACCGTCACGAAATGTACATTTCCTGATGGTTGGGACTAAACCGTCATGAAATTTAATTTTCTGACGATTTTTTTAAATCGTTAGGAAATGTAAATTTTCTAACGATTTTTGCCAAACCGTCAAAAATTATATTTTTACTGACGGTTTGAGACAAAATCGTTAGAAAATTTTACGATGGTTTTAAATAAAACCGTCATGATTTTTTTTTTTTTTTTTTACTAACAGTTTGAAAAAACCGTTAGGAAAAAAAAAATAATAAATACTGGCGATTTTTTTTTTTAAAAAAAAAACTGTCATTATTTTTTTTTTTGACAGTTTTAAAAACCGTCAAGAAAAAAACCATTAGGAGTACCCCCCCCCCCCTTTTTTTTTAAGTGACATAACTGGGAGGTAGATTTCTTTGTTTCCTTTGTCTAGGTGTTGTATTCTGCCAAGGTAAAAAGAGGTTGTGAAGATCAGATGAGGTGGGCATCTTCTAATAGAGGCTTGTTTAAGGTTAAGTCTCTATACTATTTTTTGGCTTCTCTTGATGGGTGTCGCTTCCCCTAGAAGAGTGTTTGACAGACACCGACTCCCTCGAGGGCGGCCTTTTTGCATGGTCGGCAACCTTAGGTAAGATCCTTATCTTGGATAATTTCAGGAGGTGGTACGTCATTGTGATTGACAGATGTTATATGTGTAAGAGAACTGAGGAATCTATGGATTACTTTCTTCTCCATTGCGACGTGGCTCACATCGTTCGGAGTGCATTTTTTAGTTGTTTTGGGCTGTCCTGAGTGATACCTAGACGAGTTGTAGATTTGTTAGGCTGCTGGTGGTCCTCGGGCAGGCCTAGGAGCGTTGTTGTGTGGAAGATAGTTCCTACGTGCCTCTTTTGGTGTTTATGGAAGGAACAGAATGATATAAACTTTGAAGATAAAGAGAAGTCGTTTGAGGATATTTTATCTTTATTCTATAAAACTCTGTTCCTATAGATAACGGCGTTTGTTTTCCCGTTGTTTCTTAGTTTCAGTGATTTTCTTGTTTATTTTGCTCCCTAGTTAGGGGTTCTTTTGTATGCTTCCTGTGTACTTAGAGGTGTCTTACACTTTTATAAGATTGACTTTTAGTTATCAAAAAAAAAAAATGGCATGTTAAGTTTTATAATGTTTCGTTGCTATTTGTATTTGAGGAAAAAAAAAAAAGTATGGCTAAAATGTTTACATGATATTTATAAGCATATGTAAGAGAAACATGAAAAGAGCATGTGTTAAAGGAATTTATGAACCTTGCTCACGGGGGTGATACCGTGTATAATAGACCTTGATCAGGAGGTGAAACTGTGTGTATTGGATTTGAAGAGCATATAGAGCATGATGATTTTATGTGATGTTTTATGAGATTGATGTTAGATACACTTGTATGCTTGTGAATCGCCGAAAGGGGTTTAAACGCTGGTATATGTGTGTAGCTAAGTCATGATGCTTTATTGGACTTTATTTATAGATGTATTAGTATGCATATGAGATTTAATGGAATAACATATATGTATATTCTTACGACTAGTTGCATATGAGGATTTACTGGACTTTATTTCTAAATATATTAGTATGCATATGAGATTGAATAGAACATTACATATGTATATTATTACTGCTAGATGCATATGAGATTTTATGCTTTATTGCTTAAATATGCTTATATGCTTGTGTTTCGTCAAAAGGGGATGAAATGCATGTACATGAGTGTAGCTGAGTTATATGATATATCTCAGATATAAATGAGCACATATGTGTATACTTCCAGACGAAAGATTGGAACATGCTTATACGTATTAAGTTAAATATTATGTTTCAAATGATTTTGTAACTACGGTATTTACTTCATCAGCTACATTATGTTTTTAAAAAGAAATGTCAAGTCTTTATTAGCTGTTATTGTAAATTATTGTAAAAATGATAAATCGATTCATTGTGAAAAGTCAATGGATTTTTACCCATTAAAAATTGTTGACTCACTTTTATCCGCCTATGTAATAAATGATGATATCTATAGCTGCATATATGTTGCTTTTGTTGCAGGTTGAGGGTTTAGTATTGGTGTGAGTATGAGCTTAGAGGTCGTTGAATGGATTCCTTCATGTTGCCGTCCAGTGAGGCACTAAGTCAGTCTCTCATTATGTTGTTATTGAGATGTATATGTTTACTAAACTCTATGTTGTAGTGACTTCTACATAGTGATTGTATTTATGTTGTATTGTTATTGAAGAAAGATATAGAAGCTCTGGTTAGTTTATTGATATGTAATATTTAGGACTAGGCTTAGGTGCTGTTACAGCACCCAATCCACTTCCTAATATTTATTACAGATTTTTCCGCTGCATTATTTGTTTAAGGACATAGTAATAACGTTGCGTGGTTAATTGAAAAAATTTTCCACTTCCACCCTTTGAATTTTGAGCAGGGTGCTACATCCGGCCCAACCAACAACCCAGCTCGCAAGTCTTTAAATAATTAATTTATAGAAGAAAGTTCACATACCCCCCTTAAACTACCACTTAATTGAAAATGTTATCACTAAACTTTTAATTGTGACAATGTCTCTCACAAACTACAAGACAATTGTCAATGTCCCCTAATAACGAAAATACCCTTAATAAAATCAATAAAAAATTCTAAAAAATGCTTGTACTAAAAATTAAAAAAAGAAAAAAGAAAGAAAAATTAATTATTTTTTTTTTTAAAAAAACACTGCCATCCAAATTGGCCAAATTTAAAATTAAAAAAAAAATTAAAAAAAAAAATTTATTCATTTATTTTTTTTAAATCATTATTAAAAAATAAAGAGTAAATTTATGAAAAATCTCTGGGCAAATGAGTCATTTGAAATCGATACCTAACATTTTAATTTTAGAAATTAGGTATTTCAGTATTTGTGATTTTGCAATTGACCCTTGCCATTTATTATTTTGGGGATTCGTTAGTCCTAATAAAATATTATTTTTAACAAAATATTGTTTTTTTAATTAAAAAGCTAAAACTTAAATAATTAAAAAAAAAAAGGGTAATTGAGCCACCCCCTTGGCCAACAAGGGATGGTTCGGCCACTATCCAAATGGCCAGGGGGTGGTTCGGCCACCCCCTCAATTTATTATTATTATTTTTTTTAAATGAGGGAGTGGCCATGAAGGTGGTTCGGCCAACCCCGAGACCATTTGAAAAAAAATACATATATATTGAGGATGTGGCCGAACCACCTCCATGGTTGTTGGGGGTGGTTCGACCACCCTCTCATTTTAAAAAAAATAAATAAAAATAGAGGAGGTGACCAATGAGTCACCCCCAAAATGGCCAGAGTGGTTTGCAACCCCCTTCGCCACCCCTAAGGCCATTTGAAAAAAAAAAAAAATTAATAATAATAATAATAATAATAAGGGGGTGGTCAAGAGGTGGTTTGACTACCCAAAAAAATGGTCAAAGCAAGTGGCTGAATTACCCCTTGGCCATTTAGGGGGTGCCGAATCACCCCTAAGGCCATTGGGGTGGTTGAGGTTTATTTTTTAATTTTTTTTTATAGTTTAGTTTTAGGTTTTATTTTAAAATTTAATTTTTATTTTTTATTTTTTAATTAAAAAAATAATATTTTATTAATTGGACTAACGGTGTAAGTAAAAATGGACAGAAATTAGACGGCAATGGTCGATTGCAAAATCACAAATACTAAATGACCCAATTTCTAAAATTAAAATGTTAAATATCAATTTCAAATGACGCATTTATTTAGAGATTTATCATACAGTTACCTAAAAGTAAAATTTAAAAAATTTCTTTTTTCTTTTTCAAATTTATAAAAGTATTTTTGTCTTATTAAAATATTTGTAGAATTATTTTTGTCTTTTTATTAGTCTTGTAGATATATTGACAATTATTTAATAATTTAAAAAGATATTGTAAAAGTTTAGAATTACATTATAAATTGGATGATAGAGATTAGGAAAACTTTTTCCTAATTTTTGTATTGTCACGTCTCCAACGACACACCCCAAACCAATACAAAATTACAAACCACTCTCCTTTCTCCACATAAAGTCACCTCACCTACCCACCGACTTTCGCAATTCCCCAATTCCCAACTCTTCTCTGCGCCTCCATGCCGAACAAGCCCTAAAAATCCCAGATCTTCACTGTTCTCTACCATCAGCCTATAACATATCTACCCATCAGGAATACTCCATGGACGAATCCATCGGGGTGGCGGCGATGCCAGGCCGATCGAGGCTATTTCAGACTCGCTCACCAATTTATGAATCATTAATTGATGATGATTCATCACCACGTATTCTTCATTCGTCTGGTATAATCTCTTCTCGTCGTTCTTACGATATTGTCTTTTGTATGTCTTTTTTGTCGTGTGGGGACGAGGCCGATTTTTTTGAGGAGAGGATGGATTTTGTCAAGTGGTATAAGATTAAAGTTTATGCAGACAGTCCTCTGGAGGATGAGAGTGAGGTACTGGGGGATGATAGTGAGATAGTGGAGATCCTTCCTTTATGGGAAGGATTACTTCCACATGGGTCAAGCTTTTCAACCCTAGACCACGACATATACTGTTTCGGTGGCGAAGGTCGTTCTGATTCGATGCTTACCTTTGTACCCTCTGTCTATAAATTAGACAGTTTCCGTCCTGATAGATTGACTCATCTGGTTAATATGAGATGTTCCAGATTACGACCTCAGAGTTTGGTCCTTGACGGCAATGTCTATATTTTATCCGGTCATAAGGGTTATTGTGATGATTCTGCATCTACCAACCCGTCGTTTGAGGTGGAGGTTTACAATCCCAGGGATGGTGGATGGGTTGTCTTGCCTGAACCTCCATTACCTCTGGGACGTCACTTTATTTGTGCAGCTCTTGAGAATCCAAGCAGGATTCTGATTGCTCCACGTACGGTAGTGGGTGGACCTTTTTTGGACAGTAGAGCAAAGTTCTGTGTATATGATGTGCGGCATGGTCATTGGAAATTGCTTAAGAACCCTGAGCGCAACTTACCCAGTAATTGTCCTCTGGGAGACGGAGGAAAAGCTTTAGCAGTAGGAAACACATTATACTGGATAACGGAGGACTATATGTTGCTCGCCTACTTGTTAGATCATGACATGTGGCTCTCAGGGCATCTTACATGTATAGGACTTTCGATTTTTGGACACAACGAGTGGTATCCTATTTTACTACATTTACAGGACCAGAGGTTCTGCATGGTACAATCCATACCTGGAAATGTAGTTCACTGCGTCCTACTTGACGTCTATCATAAGCCCATGCAGAAGAGGTTGGAGATTTCGGTAGCGTCAGTCAAGAAATATAAGACGAAGAAAATCTCTTCCGTAAGGCATTGTTTCTTAATGTAAGTTTCTTACTTTCTCTCGATATTCCTTTCTTTTTACCAAACACAAGTAATCTTCCATTTCCATAACATTTTCCAGTGATCAAGCTCAACATTTCAACTTAATAGACTTGTGGTATTATTTTGAGTAGCTGTAGTATCTGTTATGTCACAAGGAGCGTCGAGATCACATATTTAGATTAGGTCAAATTTATTATTGATGCAATTTTCTTAGAAAGTGTACCATATTGTTTTTCTATCTAATACCTAGGAAATATATGAAGTGTACATGCTGGTGGGGCTGATTTGATATATGAAGTGTATCAAGTATATGGAGCGGAAGTACATATATAGTCTCTAACAACAATAGCCAAAGGATGAAATACGCATGGTCTAATTTGATATCTATAAATCAGCAGGTGTGAATAAACCAATCTTCAAAATACTTAAAATCTAGAATATATTGCTGCCTTTCTTTTTTTTCATCCCTTCCCCTTTGGCCGGGTCTCTTGGAAAAGAGATAGGTGTGTCAGATTTTAATGCATTTCCATGGCTTTGTGTCTTGTACAATGAATTTCCTAAATTGGAGTTATTAATTGCTGGGATTTGATCTCAAAATAAGCATGCTTGCAATGAATTTTCTTAAGAACATATGCTTTAAAAAAAATAAACAATAGGGGAAAGGTGATAGCTAATATAATTGAAATTTTGATTCATAGTTTTTGATTTGGATGAGTAATATTATTTTCAATCTTCTTTGAATGAAATTTTATGAACGTCCATAACTATTTCTATTTTTGTTTGTATATGACATTTTCTTCTATTCATGAGTAGAAAAATTCTAAAGTTAGAAACTTTAGTTAGAAGGACTCTAGATCTCAGTTCCATTAGTTAAGAGATAGGTAGAAACCTTTGTCAACTAAGCATGTAGACAGACACTACATTTTAGATTTTGGGCAGCTTATATAGTCTTGCAGAAGGTGAGCTTGTCTAAGCATGGTACACAGTCTCAAACATATCATTCTTTCCCTAGTTGTTACATTTTGGTATTAAAAGTTTGAATGTGTTGCACCCAAAAGACCTACCAGCATGGATGCCAAACAAGTTTGATTTGTAATTTTGCAGAAATGTCCATGGACATGAAATTTAGACATCTACCAGATCTTAAAGAGTCTGCAAGATACTATTGAGCATGATGTACCTCTTATAGGACCTGTGTTGCTGCCGTCAATTTTTTTTTTCCCTTAACCATGCTCTAGGAGGATCTTATTTGATGTGCACATAAGAATGACACTTCTGTTAGTCTTTTGTGCAAGTGCTAATGGGTGTTAAGCTTGCAGGGGTGAGTCGTTGTTTTAGAGAAATCAAGCAAGAAGGTATTCCCTATTACTATTCCATGTTCTTATGCAAGCACTTTATATAATGACTGTCCAATGCTCTCAAAGGAATATGTTTCTTTTTTCTTTTGATGAGGACCGTGAAATCATGTATGCACAAAAATATTGATACTTTTGTGATGAGTAATTTTTTAAAGTTATTTATTGAGGTTCACTTTTGTATAATTCCATTTAGAAAATTATTATCTACAGTAAAAGATATTATCCTGACTAAATAACTATGTACATATGTCTGCTTGATATATATTTTTGACAAGGTCTGCATCCTTTGCTAACCCAAGATGTTATGTGAATTAAAGTTAGTATATAGGTCCACTATAAACTGGCTCAAATAAACAAATTTAAGCCAAAACGGTCACTTCTTTTGCTAGACCATTTCTCATCTCTGTGTCCAACTAGCTACTTTCTTAAAATAATTGCAAGTATTTTATGTATGCTGATGGGCTAAAACTCGTGATTGTGAAAGGCCATTTTGGGGTCAGTTTTTTTCTCTATTATTGTGTGGGTTATGGGTGTCCTTTACTGTCTCGTTTGGGTTTCTTATGCTCGTTAGGAGCCTCATGTGTATACTGTCTATTGTGTACTTTAAGGTGCTTTACGCTTTTTAATTAATTAACTTATAAAAAAAATGATCTAGGAAAGATTTTGTTTCCAAGAAAAATCGACTCCCATCTTGGGAGTTAAGAAGAGCATCCACAATGGATGTTTTAGACCACCACATCCTTCAAATTTTGAAGAATGGCATACAAAAGCACCCTCCACACGATCCCTTATTTCAAATTACCATCCTCCATTTTAAAGGAAAAGCTAGAGTGATCCTTCATTCATATACGGAGGATCAGTATATCACTGTAGCTCCTTTTTATATTTATTTTATTATTTTTTGTTGTCTTTGAGCATAATAAAACTCTTTTTGTTGGGAAATAATTAAAGAGAAAAGTATTTCTTTAAAAAAGAAAAAGTGGACTCATCTTTAAAATTTGAAGAAAATTTGAAAACATCCAATGTAGATGCTCTAATCAACTTCTAAAAAGTGGCTCAATTATGAGTTTCTACCAGTATGTTCCCACCCTAGTACACTTTTGAGTTTGTCTGCAGGCTTTTTGTTTTCTTTTTGTGTTTTGTCGTGAAGGAAATAGACAAAAATGAGGTGTAGAACTGGAGAGTAGAAGTTCTGTTTTGTCGTGCATTATGAAAAAAGAAAAAAAGAAAAAAAAAAAAGGAGGGGTATAATAGAGGCTCCCAACTTCTCGTGAGTACACTTTTGATTTCTGAATTGACGGGCTTGTGAAGGAAAGAGTATTGGAAGAGTAACTAAGAAAATTATAACTACGAGAGCTTTGAACAAGAATTGTGAGTAAAAAGTTTACTTGGTTCTGCTCTTAAATAAGCTTTTGGTATTTCATTTTGTCAGAATCTCTATCTACCATTGAAGAACACATAGGAGGAGCTTATTCGTAAAGACTAAAATAGACTGCATGTTATGTTCCGCAATATTTCATATTTTGATATCATGTTTATCCTCAATTTTCCTGCTTAGTGTTCATTTTTATCTTCTTTTTGGAAGTATGTGGTTTAGAAAAACTTATTTATTATATTTTTATGTATAATAATAATATTGAGGAGCACTTGCAAGTAATAGTAGAATCTGAATACTTCATTACATTATCAGATTTACGGAACTACATGATTTAAAATTAAATAGATGTCATTTGTATGTTTATATCATGAAAAAAATATTGTTGGCCATAAAGAAATACTGTTGACTAATATATATATATTTTTCATTTAAGAATTAAATTTAAAGTTTTCACGGAACAAGTTCGTTGAAAGTTTCTTTTTATAATTCATCTGAAGGCGAAGGAGGAGAATGTGAGAAAACTTTATTTAGTTGTTTTTGAAAAAAAGTAGGAATCGTGACAATGCATTAATTAATAACATTTTTCTTTGCACACAAAGAAGCCTAATTTCCCTTTTTACATTCGATTACTTGTTGAAAGCTCAGCGTGATTGACGGTGTTCAATCCACGATAAAGACAAGTGTAGCTAAAACTATAACAAAAATATTTCTCACGTTGAATTCCATTTTTTCATCTGTTCAACAAACCAGATGAAGAAAAGGGTTAATGCCTTGCATCGTAATGGCATTCTCCATATGTGAACAGAAGAATATATAATTACCACTTGGACGGCCACCACACGCCCAGAGTGCAAGAAGATTACTAAAATCTGAAAAAGGAGAAAAATGTTACATGTTTAATCGCTTTATAACTATTTTATAATTTGTTAATATATGTGTTAGGATGTGATTGGAGCGTTAAAATCTTCTTTTCACCATTACTCTAAAGCAAAATATATCTGAACAAGCTAGAAGGAATCAAAAGAAGAAAAGCTACAACGAGCCCCAAATGTAAAAGTTAACACTTAGAATAAAGATAATAATCTATTAATGCATTCCAACAATAACATACTAAAATCCAATTTGTTCGGAAAACAAATTTCTCGTGTAATTCTGTCCTTGTAGACTAAATATTGCTTCTAATTGAGCGGCTTTTAATTCTCATTGGTTGTAAATCACTTTCATCCTCCTGGGATCAAATCTCTTCCAAGTAATGTTCTGCCATGCAACCTGCAACATTAAAGAAACCAAGTCAGCTGCATGGCTAGAGGAACAGGGACTCGAAGCAATGCTATTTTATTTAATTACAAAAAGATAGACGTCAATAATCAAATATAAAATACTAGCAATTACTTTTTTTAAAAAAATATATATATATAGTTGCATAAGACAACAGGATGAACAGTAAGAGATCAAGAAATGGTCGAGTATCTTACTCAAAGAAGTGACCATCTTGGCTTAAACTTGTTTATTTAAGCCAGTATATAGTGGAGTGGACCTATATTAATATGCCTACTTTGCCTCGTATAACATCTGGGTTTCCTGCTTTTGTTTCTTTATTACTAACTTGTTTACAGATGAATGGCAAAAGGCAGCAGACATTGCCAAAATATCATGCAGACATATGTACGTTAATTATTAATTCAGGATTATCATGCAGACATATGCCTACTAAGAGAGAAGGAATGCCTTCATGCTTATGTTTCCATTACTAAGGCAGAGGAAGCTTTTTTAAAGCAAAAGGCAAGGAATCAATGGTTGCAATTGGGAGATCAGAATAATGCTTTCTTCCATCGCCTTATGAAAGTTAGACAAGCTCGCAATACAATTACTCATTTATGGGATGAGCATGGTACAAAGGTGGAGGATATAGAGAGAATCAAGGAAGTTGCTGTGGCTTTCTACAAAAATCTCTTAGGAACTAATCAGTCCATCTTTCATGAAAGGAAAGCTGATCGAGTTAGCCAGCTTGTTTCTCATTCTCTGTCGGCAGACAAGGCTGCTATGTTGATAAAGGATATCACAACAGAGGAAATCAGGTCTACCATGTTTAGTATGAAAGCTAACAAGGCCCCTGGACCTGATGGCTTTACATCTGACTTTTATAAGTCTGCCTGGTCTGTTGTTGGGGATGATGTAGTGGCTGCTGTGAAGGGTTTTTTTGGTTCAGGCATGCTCCTTAAAGAGGTAAATGCTACCATTTTAACTTTGGTTCCAAAAAAGATTAATCCTGCTGCCATGGGGGATTTCAGACCAATTGCTTGTTGCAATGCTCTTTACAAATGTATTACAAAGATTCTTGCTAACCGGTTACTGCCTATATTAAGTGAGTTGGTGAGCACAAACCAATATGCATTCATTCCCAATCGCAGCATCTCTGAAAATGTTCTTCTAGCACAAGAACTTGTCAGAAACTACCATAAGAAAGAGGGGAAGCCGAGATGCACTCTCAAGATTGATATTATGAAGGCTTATGATTCCCTCAATTGGGAGTTCCTACTCCACTGTCTCCATTGTTTTGGTCTTCCTGTGAAGTTCATCAAATGGATCAAGGAGTGTATTACTTCTCCTAGATTTTCTATATGCCTCAATGGAACTCTGGTAGGATATTTTGAAGGTAGGAAAGGTTTGAGGCAAGGAGACCCCCTCTCTCCCTACCTCTTTGTTTTGGCTATGAAAATTTTCTCTAGAATTATGGCTGCTCGTATTGGGGAGAGCCCTGATTTCAAGTTCCATTATAGATGCTCAAAGCTGAAGATAACTCATCTTTGCTTCGCGGATGATCTTCTTATATTCTCTGAGGCAAGTCTTCCTTCTATTTCTGTGGTTAAGGAAGCTTTGTTGGAGTTTGAAGATCTATCGGGTCTGAAAATAAATCCCTCTAAAAGTTCTGCTTTCTTTTCTGGTATCTCAGACCGTGTGAAGGCCTTGTTGTTAGATGAGCTTCAAATGAAGGAAGGTCACTTCCCTGTACGCTATTTGGGTGTACCTTTGATCTCTACAAAGCTCTCCTCTGCTGACTGCCTTGTTTTGTTAACAAAGATCACTAATCGTATTGACTCCTGGCTTTCAAAGCATCTATCTTATGTAGGTAGGTTGCAACTTTTGGCTTCCATCCTCTATAGTTTTCAGGTCTTTTGGACTGGGATTTTCATCCTCCCCAAGAAGATCCTCAAAGCTATGGAACAGAAATTTAATAGATTTCTGTGGAGTGGTACTGATGACTGTGCTGCTAAGGCTAAAGTGGCTTGGAGTGAGGTTTGTTTTCCTAAAAAAGAGGGGGGTTTGGGTCTGAAGCGGCTGGAGGTGTGGAATAACTCCTCTATGCTGAGGCATGTGTGGAGTATTTTTGCTAGATCAGGATCTCTTTGGGTGGCCTGGATACATGAGTATATGCTGAAGGGTAGGAGCTTCTGGAATGTTAACATTCCCCAAACGTGCTCCTGGAGTTGGCGGAAGATTCTCAAGCTGAGACCTCTTGCCAAACCATTCCTTAAATTTGAGGTTGGGAATGGTCAGCATATTCATTTGTGGATCCGGTAGGTTAGATCGAATGGGAGAAAAGATCTAGTGTGTTCAACTCCATCTTATTTAATACATTTTGCTGAGTTGTCAAACCCTTATTGGTGGCTGTAAAACCCTTATTTTACAACCTATCCTTATTGAAGGTTTTCTCTTAAAAAAATGTCAACAGTTCCTTAAAGGTCAGCAAAAAACAAAAATAACTATAAAAACTTTAATAAGAAA
Source organism: Betula pendula (assembly GCA_900184695.1). Classification (NCBI taxonomy): domain Eukaryota; kingdom Viridiplantae; phylum Streptophyta; class Magnoliopsida; order Fagales; family Betulaceae; genus Betula; species Betula pendula. The sequence continues at coordinate 1,181,251 of FXXK01000030.1, read as the reverse complement.
ATATTCTTTTAAAAAAAATACAAAACAATTAAAATAACCCTATTGTTTTGTTTGAGGCGGAATTATTTCTTACGCTACTTTGTGAATCGTCCAGCAGACTCCAGCTCAGCCCAGATATTTCTTTTGAAATAGTGATATACATGTGATTAAACAGTAATTATTATGAAGAGTCGTTTATACATGTGATTAAACAGTAGTGATATACATGTGATTAAACAGTAATTATACATGTAATTTTCAATAGGTTTTTTCTTCATTTATGAAGAGTCGTTTATTTTTTAATAAAGCAATATATATTTTTTAATTTAAAACTTTTTTACGACATAAATCACAAAAATATTATGAAAATACATTTAATTCTCATTAGTAATTTACCACATTTCTAATAAATTGTATTTTTTAAATTATTCGATTAAAAAAACAGTTTCAATTTACATAATTTAAAATTTTACTTTAAAAAAATTATAATAAATCCTTATCTCGCTGGTAACATAGGCTAAACTGGGCACAGCTTTATTAAAAGACGATTGTGCTGTCTTGTCCATGGCAGGAAACCTCATAAATGTATGTATAAATTGAAAAGCAACTAAGATATATATTAATCTTTTTCTTCGTTTTTATTTTTGGTAGAAACCCTTCCGGATGAAACTGTAAAAATGTTGTAAATTGTAATTATGTCCTTAATTTTCTTTATATCGAAATTTTCCGAATTTTTTTGTTAACATGTTTTACAGAGTTTTTTTTTTTTGTTCGATTTAAAAAAGTGTTCAAATATAACGTTACAATAAAACCTATTTTTATTTTTTTAACACTTTTTGTTTTGAGAAAAAAAAAAAAATTAATCGTACAGTGACTGCATCACATCAATGATGCCTTTGTTAAACACATCAAAATCTGAAATGGCTCAGGATAGAATTGTGACCGAGCACATCAATATATCTGTGCAGTCCCATCTCCTATATCTTGCTGGCTTTCGGAACCGAGTTTGAAAGCATGAGACCGAGTTTCAGGAGTTGTTTTTTCTGGACCAAACTTGAAAGAAGTCTTTTGGATTTATTTATTTTTATTATTATTTTTTTTAAGTGCATTCACCGAACCTTGCAAGAGAGCCGGTTCAAAGTTTTTTTTTAAACCTTATTTCTTTTTTTTTTATTTTCCTTTAGAGAAAAATGTTAAAAAAATCTTTAACACATTATTTTAGTGTTTCTTAAACTAAGTAAACACCAAGGTACCAAAAGTTGTTATCTTTATCTAATGAACCAATTCCCTTAAAATTATATTAATATAAAAAAATTTCTTTCTCCTATCTCTTTCGGCTACCATTTATTTAAAATAATATTTAAATGATTTTTATTTATTATCTCTTTCTCTTAACATTTAATTTAAACAATATTCAAATTATATAAGGAAATGATAAGGGATGCTATTATGGAGTTTTTTTTTTTTTTTAATGTAAATTTTCACTTTTCCATTGATAACAATTCTTGAGCAAAAGCTCTTACAATCAAAAGCTAAGGCAATAAGCCACTAGCTTCGATAACCATAGTCCAAGGCTATGAACTTAGAAGTCATAGACAAAGACAAACAAATATTTATGACATAATCTTCCGCACACCTATGTACAACTTCGGTTATAGATCAAATCTGCAACAAGCAGACAAATTCGAAGACATAAACAGTCCAATTCACACCAACATTATTAAAACTCCCTCAACCCGAAAGCTAGAGAAAATCACTTCCCTCAACCCGAAGGGTAGAGATAAACAGTAACATAAATAAAATTATAATAACAAAAGCAAGCAGCACCAAGTAGATCCTCCGACTAAAAGCGGAGAGAGGTTGGCCGGTATGGGGAAAAGAAGCATAGGAGCCCCGGAATACGGTGGAGGGGTGCAAGAGGGGGGAAACTCTCTAAAAGTTTCAAATCTGGTTTTGAGAAACCAAAACCAAAACTTTCAAAGAGCATATTCGGGGCCATGGATGGCGGAGAAGGTAAAATCCGACCATTGATTGTGGAGAGGACATCAGCAAAACTTGTTGTGCTCATCACGTGAGGAAGACTAAAGGGATGAGGAAATAAGGAAGAGATCCTTCCTCCCCCGACCGTCGCTTTTTTTGATTTCTCTATCTAAAGCGGCTAGGATTTTTTTCACTCTACCCCGTATTCTTCTAATTGGAATGGATTATTATTGAGTTTATTTGAATAGAAAATCATAAAATTGTTTGGTTCCCTACATTAATGACAAATTTAAGAAAAATTGCTGCTAGTGCTCTTAGAGCATTATTCGGATATTTACAGTACAGATTTTCCTACTTTAGAGAGCCGAAATTCATTTTAGACAATTTTGTTACTTTCATTTGGCTCCCCACTTTGAAAAAAAAAAACGGGGAGCATGAAATGTTGCACTCCTTACTTCTCTTTAAACTATAAATAGATTTTGGTAGCTTTTTTAGCACTTTCCAAAATATTAATTTCTCTCTCAAACTTTTTTATTTTTCCAATTTTCTTTCTCTTCCCATTTTCTTAAAATATTATATTTAAATAAAAAAATAAAAAAATATATTTAGTTTAGGAAGCCGAATGTAAGTGATTAGAAAAAATAGATAATTAAAATAGAAAAAAAAAATGATTTTATCAGAGTAAATATATAGAGCCGAATGAAAATACTCGTATATCAAACGGCGAGAATGCTAATAATACTAATGACACCTGGAAGCTATTTCTCGCAGCAGAAGAAAAACCAGAAGACCCCCTTTCCTTTGGAATGCCTTGAGCGGAAGAGGGAAATCACTCTCTCCTCCACCCCTCCCCCACCTGCTTCTCTATAGGCAGCAATCGCCTCTTTTAGAGGCATGTTTCTCCTATTTTGAGGTTTATTCCTCCACAAGCAGTTATGCCGACTCCCCTTCTACCACGTGGTGGCCAGTCTTCACCTCCTCTTGCCGCTCATAGCCCGGATTTGGGTCTTCTACACCGACACCTCCCTCCACCTCGTCTTCAGTCGATGGATCTTCTTCGTGAATTTATTTTTCTGTATTTTGTTTGTCGTCTTGGGTCTTGAATCGATGACTTGTGTGTCTCCTGCCCTTTAGGGTCAAGGAGTGTAGGTCGGGCGTGGGAGAATAACTCTCATGGCCGGTAATAAGTGAGTGTGATTCGGGCTAATCATGTCCCGATCTAACTTTAAATCTAGTCTACTGAGCAAATCTACTCTTTATCTGGAGTTGTTCCTGAGTTAGTGGTAGTTATAGTCATAAACAGTTCTTTAATTGTTAAAATGCTATTGTCCGGTATATGATTGTGTAATTTCATAACGTTTGTATTATATTTAATCTGCGTTGTATGCTTATAATGTATAAGCTTTATGCTCATAATTTATTATCAATGAAATTCGATAGATTCTTACTTTAAAAAATATATATTACTAATGGCACTCAACTTCAAATTGTTGTGATAACATTACATTTAAAACAATTCCTCTCCCACTCTCTTCTCACGGTCTAACCCTCTCTTTCTTCCTCTCTATTCTTCTAGTTGTTGTCTTCCAACTCTATTCGAAAAAAACTTGGCTCCTCATATCACTCACTTAATCGATCCATCTCTCGCAAAGCCCTAAAAAAAACTGAATCGTCAAGCAAAGACCCACCACAATTTTCAATCCCTACGGTCTTACGGAGATGGATTGAAATTCTTGAATGTTTTCAATTCCTCCTCATACCTATAATAGGAGGGTTGAAAACATTCAACAATTTCAATTTCACCACTACCGGGGACCTCCAATCTACCACTATAATTCATGGGCAGCGTAGAATAAGTAATTGTTATCGTTTTTTCACCACAAAAATGTTTTTTGGTTTTTTTTTGAAAATGATTGTTGTTTATTTTTATTTCTGTACAGACTTACGCGGCGTGGTTGAAATAATTGAGAAATTATGAAAGTTTAAACTGCGTGTCTTAATTCGTAATGCCAAGCTCTTTTGCAGTGATCTAATAGGTCGGGTTTATATAATTGCACCGTAAATGAGTGTCACATTCTCCTATGTTCTAATAAAAACAGGCAAGACATCATTTTTTATGGAAGGATCTATTATAATTTATTTGAAAGTATACATTTTTAAATTATGTAAATTTAAGCCGTGTTTTACGGAATAAGATCCTCTCAATTTTATTTGAAATTGAGAGGATTCAGTTTGTGTAAACTTAAGGATATAATTGTCATTTAAAATGAAGAGTATTCAGTTTTAAACAATTTTACACTTAAGTTTACACTAATTGGATATTTTCAATTTAAAATGGAGATGATCCTTTTTCATTTTACCTCTAAGTTTACACTAACAAGATGTCATTTTTTTTTTTTGCACTTTTGAAGAGACATTTTTTCTTTAATAAAAAAAAATTAATTCAAAACTTTTTTTACAACATAAATTACAAAAACATGATAAAAATATATCAAATTTTTATTAATAATATGTCACATTTTTAATAAATAATATTTTTTAAATTATTTGATATAAAAATATAATATGAATTTACGTAATTTGAGATTTTTTGTCATGCAGATTGTTGCATTTTTGTATTTGACCGTGAAAAGCTTTTCACAGAAAATGCAGAGGGTGGGATTGCAGTAAAAGCGAGGTTAACGCACAGTACAAGCAACGTCTCTTTTCTATAGAGATAAGACAATACAAATGTCGTGGCAACAGTAAATCAAATACGTACGGTTTAGAGCTAGGGAAATGGTCGAACATCATCGTGATGGTCCGACAATCTTAAAAGCAACTTTCTCATTCTCGGAAGAAGGTTGATATATCACAACTTGACAACACACTGACACGGGCACCCATTCTTGTCACTCCTTCTCACAATAGTACCAGCTGCAGTATTCAATTTGATTTTTATTATTTTAATCGGTTGGCAAAACTACAGTAGATTTTTAAATCAATCATTCGAACGGTAAATTTGAAAATAAAAGATAAGAAGGATATGGTTACAAGATAGACACGAAACATAAGTGCTGATGAGTCAAATCGTGTGCTGGTCTTTGTGCAGTGTCTGAACCTTGGGAAAGAAGAGAAAACACTTGCTTCAGACAACTCAGTGGGTTGCTTTTCAAATTTAGAAATAATGTTTTAAATTATTTTTTTATATAAAAGTGAAAATATTTTATTTTTTAATAAATATTTTATTTAAATAGTAATAAAAAAATATAATGGAATATAAAAAATAAAAAAATATATTAATAAGTAATTAATTGAATATAAAAAATTAAAATGTTTTGATGTAATTTTTTTTTTATATTTTAAAAAATAAAAGCAAACCTTTTATCAAACAGTGACCGTCGGCGTGCAGATTGCAGGAGTACTATTATTATTTTACGTTATTTGGTTGTTTAGAGCATCCCTAGTAAGCTTTTCAAAATTTTTTTAAATTTAGGAGAAAAATATACTTTCTTTATTTATGTAGTCACTTTTCAAAAATCTTAAAACAACAATCTCTCTAAATATTTATTTACTTTAACTAAATAATTTTTTTTTATGCATTTAAAGCCCAACCAACTTCTCTATCTCACTTATTTTGGGAGACTTTGATGGAGAGAGGCAAAGAGTAGTGAGGAGAAAGAGAATAAGAGCATCCTTAGTGAACTCTCTAAAAGTAAGTTTTAGTTAAATTTTAGCTAAATTTTACAAAAATCTCCCAACATCAAGCTAGGCAATTCTTTCCACATTTTAGCTTATGTCACAACTCATTCTAAATTTGGCTTACAAAAATTTTTTACCAAACAATTTATTCTCATTTTATATTTATTTCATCTCTCTCTCTCATCTCATCTCATCTCTCCCTCCTTGGCACCATGTGAAAGACAAAAGTGCAGCAATGGTGGGAGCACTGAGAAGAGATTGAAGACCAAAAATTTGGAATATATATATTGTGTTGGGAAAGACGAGAGACGAAAGTGCATCTTGTAATTGTATTCTATTATTTTTTTTTTTTCATTCCTATTCTTCTTCTTTATTTTTTTTAAAAAAAGCACATTTAAACAAAATTTTGATGGGCTGGGATCATCAATTATAATAATCATTTTTTGATAGGATTGAGAAAAAAGAGAAAGTGACAAAATTGGGAAAGGGAGAACAAATAATTAAATAAGAGTAAAAAAATAATGTTTAATTGATATAAGAAAATATAAGAGAATTTGTTATAGAGTATTTTTTTTATAAGGAAGTAAAAAGTAGTTTTATTTCTTAAATTTTGGAAAATAGTTAGACATCTGATACTAGTGCTCTTAAGCAAATTTTTGAAGTCTACCAACTGATAAGTGGTGCTTTGAAAAATGACTAATAAAATAGTAAAAGTGAATTTTTTTAACTAAAATTTGGCCAAATTTTAAATAGCTCACTAAAAATGCTCTAAGAGAAAATATAGAAACATAAAAAATGGAATAGAAAAAGAATTTTTTTCTCCCTATTTGGAGAGAAATTTGACAAAAACTAATTTAAAAAAATTTTAGAGATCTTGCTGAAAGGAGAACATTAAAAGGTTTTTTTAATATTTAAAAAATGTTTCAAAATAAAGAGTTTAATGGGATGCTCTTGGTTAGAGTATAAATTATTTTACGTGTGTTCGCCCAGAAAAAAAATCAAATGGGCAGAGAGACAACTCTCTTTCCCCAAACCTGCCGCCTGTCATTTGTCTTCTCAAGATGAGGTCCATCATTAACCTCTTTTTATATTTTTCTTTATTCATGAAACATCTTCCTCTCTTTCTTTTGAGTTTCTTTTCACTTTCCTTTTTCTAAATTCAACCCGTGAGTCTGTTGACTAGGGACATCGTTCACGTGTCCGGCACTTGTGACCATTCATACTTTTATGAATAAAGAAAAGAAAAGGCTGATAAATGGTAATGGCAGAAGTAGAACCTTCCTAAAATGGAAAAGAATTTGGCTTTGTTCAAGAAAGCAGTAAAACACTGGACCTGTTCTCTTCTGTCATTTTCTTGAATAAAAATCTCCCGCCAAAACAAAGTGTGAAAGGTTTCCTGCATCCCTCTGATCACGTGAACGACTGACAGTTTTCGGTGATTCCGAGTTATTTTTGTTACGTGTACAAAGTGTGTTTATTTAAAGTGTTTCATGAACCAAAGTAACGTCTAGAGGTTCCTCTTCCCCGTATTTAACTTTCTGATTTTGATGCATTATTGATATGATGCGATGATTGCAGAGTGAAAATGACAAATGGACAAAACATTCAGACGACCCTCATCTCTCACTACGTTCTGACACTATTTGTTTGATCTTTCTCACCATGAAAAATCTTTGGCTGAACAAATCAGTACAGTAGATTTTTAAATCAATCATTCGAACGGTAAATTTGAAAATAGACACGTAACATAAGTGCTGATAGTCAAATCGTGTGCTGGTCTTGTGCAGTGCAGTGTCTGAACCTTGGGAAAGAAGAGAAAACACTTGCTTCAGACAACTCAGTGGGTTGCTTTTCAAAAGCCTTCCCTAGTTTCAGCCTATCTCGTGGAAGGCTGAACTTTTTTTTTGGATAATTTTGGAGAGAGATTTGATAAAAATTAATTTAAAAAAATTATAGAGAACTTGCTACAAGGGAGACATTGAAAAATTTCTTAAATATTTTTTAAAAAATTCAAAATAAAGGGTGTGTTTGGCAAAAGTTAGGTCCGCACTGTTTATGAGTTTTGTTAAACAAAAAAAAAAACAAAAAATATTTCTATTTTTTATATCACATCATACACTTTTTAACAATTTTTTATATTTTTTATATCACATTAAACACTTTTTATTATTATTTAAATAAAATACTCACTAAAAAAAAAATCACTTTTTCATACAATATTCCTTTTAATTTATATTACATTAAAAGTCAACAACCTTCAACCTCAACCTCAACCCAAAACCTTTAGCAAAAGATTTGGATTGAGGTTTGGAGATTGTTGACTTTTGAAGTGATATAAAGTAGAAAGAATGTTGTAAATTTTTTGTATGGAAAAATGAAATTTTTTATTTTTTAGTGAGTATTTTATTTGCAAAGTAATAAAAAGTGTTTGATGTAATATAAAAAGTAAAAAAAAATTGTTAAATAGTAGAAACATTTTTTTTTTAAAAAAAATAAAAATCTATAAACAATAAAATTCAAATCTTTTGTCAAACGTCCCCACAATTTAATGGATGCTCTTAGTTAGAGTACAATTATTTTACGTGTGTGTTGCCCATAAAAAAAAAATCAAATGGACAGAGAGATTTTAGTTAAGAGACTACTCTCTTTGACCAAAGAGGAATGCTGGAGGGCATTCTGCTGTCCCTCCAGCATCCATCTCCCCTCAGTGAGATTAAATAAAAAAAAATTAAAAAAATAAAAAAAATTAAATTTCACTGAGGGGAGATGGATGCTGGATGGACAGCAGAATACCCTCCAGCATTCCTCGTCAAACCTGCCACGGTGCCACCACCATTTGTCTTCTCAAGATGAGGTCTATCATTAATCTCTTTTTATATTTTTCTTTTTTCATGAAACATCTTTCTCTCTTTCTTTTGTGTTTCTTTTCACTTTCCTTTTTCTAAATTCAACCCGTGAGTCTGTTGACTAGGGACATCGTTCACGTGTCCGGCACTTGTCACCATTCATACTTTCATGAATAAAGAAAAGGCTGAAAAGTATAATATTGGTAATGGTACTGGAAGAACCTCCCTAAAATGGAAAAGAATTTGGCTTTGTTGAATAAAGCAGTAAAACACTGACACGTGAAAGGTTTCCTGCATCCCTCTGATTACGTGAACTGCTGACAGTTTTCAGTGATTTCGAGTTAAATATTAGAATATCTATCTAAATTTTTCACTCATCGTTTTAAATATCACTATCACCGTTGGATAGATGGGTCTTACTATACATGAGACCTAAATAAATTTATAGATCTAATAATGATGATAATATTTAAAAAAATAGAAATTTTTTTTGATAAATATTCTAGCATTTTCCTTTTTGTTACTCGTCCAAAGTGTGTTTATTTAAAGGGTTTCATTAACCAAACTAACGTCAAGAGTTTCCCTCTTCCCCTTATTGAACTTTCACTTTACTTTCATATAAAAAAAATCAGGCCGACAATACTACCAAATACAAAATGAAAGACAAAGCCTTTATACGAAAGAACAGGCCGACTATACTACCAACTACAAAATGCAAGACAAAGCCCTTTGTAGAAAATAACAGGCCGACTATACTACTAACTACCCAGTTTGTTAGCCCATGCCAACTGAGCCCAATCAGTTACACTTATTTCAGACGAGCCACATCACATGTCTGAATGAGAATCTCAAAGCTGTTGATCTTAGCCGTTGATCATCTGCCACGGAGCCCTAAGATACACTTCTCTTTTTTTTTTTTATATGAAGATACACTTCTCTTGAATCTTCTTTATTTGCAACCCTCCTCTCCTAAACCCTAGAACCAGACGCATCCTTCTTTACTTGCAACCCTTCCACATGAAGCGAGTAACAGAGTAAATCTTCGGATTATGGCAGACGACATTCCTGTTATAGAAAGCCTTCCCAACCATGAATTCAACCAACTACCACTCCCTTTACATCTTCCTCTCCCGATACTTTTCCCATTCGGGCACATGTAAGCTTCCTTCATTTGTTTTGTTTTTGTTAAATTTGTTTTTTGTTTTTTAATTTCTTAATTAAATGATTTTCTTTAACATGATTAGAGTTTTTTGTTTCCTTTTTCTGTAGACTTACGAGGATTGGCTACTTATGTTACGGAATGATCCGTACCTGGGATATATTTGAATGCAACAACAATGGTAGATTGTTAGGTTTCGGGAGAACTGGAAAGAGAATTTTTAAGAGAATTGCAATTATAGTTCATAGCTTTCACCTGCCTTCGGCTTATTGCTGAGATCTTCTCAAGCGGGTTAGCATTCTCATACCAGATTTGAATGTTTCATTTCGTTTTGATCCCATCCGATGCATAGATGAAAATGACATTTTGATTGGTATAAAGTGAGACCTTTTTCATTTCCGCAAGATGGTGTATATGATCGTTGGGAATTACTTTGATATATATTATATATATATAATCACTGGAACATTTACAAGAAATCAAGAATACGAGTAGTGCAACAAAATTCATTACGAATGTCTTCTGTGTTCAGTGTTCGTGGTAAAGTTGGTCCTACAGTGTTATAGCTCTAGTAGTTCCTACAAAATATCCAAACTCCAAGTCATGGAATACAGTGTGTGCCAATCCAAATCCTAGTTCCTACAAAATATGATATGTGGTGCAAATATCACATCTAGTTCCTACAAAATATGATGTGTACTGCAAATTAATATTACGTCACCCACTGTTTTACAATGCCAATGAAAGGGAAAATTTTTGTGCTGCTGTTTATGAGTATCGGAAGGATACACCATGGCAATTTGATTCTTATGTTGGTATGAATGACAAAGCTTCAAAATATGACATAGATGACTGGGATTTAAGCATCGATTCAGCTCCTAGATATGCTACTATGATGTGTACTTTATACAGCGTACTTCATTTCTTCGAATATGACAGAAAGGGTGCAATGTATTGTAATGTTATACCGAGGTTTATGAGAAATGTGCCCAATCACTTCAAAGATTATCACAAGGTATTTCTTATTGTTGTGTTTTTATTATTGTCAATTTAAGCTGGATATTAATAAAATTAGTATATTAATAAACTCTTTGTTTTGCTATGCTATTGAATGACAGAGAGGATCACACGATGCGTATTCAAGAATGGTGAATAATATTTTATCAGAGATTTGTTCAATCGTGCTTGATGCCGTTCTACGAAACATCTACGGACAGTATTTTATGATATCTGATTTTTTGAAAATTATAGAATCGGAATCGTTTGGATTTTATACGGAACCTTACAGGTTAAAAAATCAATTTTTTTTTTTTTCAGATATTCATTTCATTGGTCTGCTCTATTTTTATGAATTGGTAATTTAATTTGTCGCAGGTTTGGTGCCCGTGCTGTTGGCGATGTTGTTCCTGTTGTTGATGGTGTGTCTTTCAGATACTAATAAAAATCAAATTGCCATGGTGTGTCTTTCAGATACTCATAAACAGCAGTACAAAATTTTTCCCTTTCATTGGCATTGTAAAACAGTGGGTGACGTAATATTAATTTGCAGTACACATCATATTTTGTAAGAACTAGATGTGGATATTATTTGGCACTACAGATCATATTTTGTAGGAACTAGGGTTTGGATTGGCACACACCGTATTCCATGACTTGGAGTTTGGATATTTTGTAGGAACTACTAGAGCTATAACTCTGTAGGACCAACTTTACCACGAACACTGAACACAGAAGACATTCGTAATGAATTTTGTTGCACTACTCGTATTCTTGATTTCTTGTAAATGTTCAGTGATTATATATATATAATATATATCAAAAAAAAAAACCCAAAAACCAAAAAACAAAAACAAATAAACTAATTTGTGTACTACACAATATTCTGGGTGAACCCGGAAAATTTTTGCAAGAGACAATAAAAGATTTTAAAATTGTATTAAATCCATTTCATGGAATTTTCCAATTTAAATATTAAACCAACGGATTGAATGTATGACCAAAGATAGCATTAAATTCTAGCAATAATATTTTATGCTTAGTGGACTTGCAATTTAATTTATTATGAATATGGACATATGCATCGCTAGATTCATAACAAAAGAATTAAAGTTAAATTAATAAAATAACTAGCAGCTTTCCATATCAAGCTAAATTTTCATATGTTAAATTTTGTAGATATATATCTATATATATGGGCCGCTACAATTTTGTAGATATAATTGTAGATATATCGATCTAAGCATAACTTTTGATTCAATGCTTAGCTTCTACATTACGATTTTGGACCCTTTATACAAACTCACAACTTGATTACAAAGCAAGGAAAACGAGCCTAACTAAAGGCTTGTTTGGGTCCCCGGAATAAGTTTTGTCTAGTTAATTCCTACTTGGCCATGTACATCTTTTAGGCTATAGCACATTAATTACACGAAAAATATTTGTCCTCCACGTGGTTCCATTTTTCTGCAGTCTTTTAGGCCTTTCATTTGTGAATAACTGAACGTGACCTTATCATTATCATAGTGGATGAGTCTAACTCTATTGTGGCTAACTGGAATGGGTATGTGTTGCACAACTCTCGGCATAGATTTTGTTGAGGTTCAATTTGAAAGGGTTATTGAATAAAACAGTACAGAAAATTGTTCAAAAAGCACAATAATTTTTTTTTTTTTTTGGTCAAATTCACCATGATGGGATATGTGAAGTCCAAATCCCATTTGGCCATGGCCCCACGGCCAAATCGGAGACAAAGTCATAAGGCATGTTAAATACTATTTTCATATTTTCCAACTTTAGCTAACAATTTTTTTTTTTTTAAGTACCTACATTTAGGTCTCCAAACTAAGGATATATTTTCACTATTTTATTTAAATATAATTTTTTTATATATTTTTTTACTCTTTATCCAACATTCATATATTTAAAAATTTGTATTTTTCCATCAGTCATATTTATTAAAATTTATCTTTTTACCACGGTTATATTTTTTCTAACATTATATTTTTAAAATTTGCCATTTTCCTACTGGACAGAGGTCAGGATGAGAAAGTAAAAAAATCTTTCATGCATGATAGACAAAATAAAAGAAGAAATTGGGAAAAGAAAGAAAAAATAGGAAAAGAAAAAGTTAAGATAGAGAATTTATTGGTTTAATAAAATGTAGGAAGTAAATAGTGAGAGAACCGTCCCCTCCTCACTTTTTGTTTTTTCAAAGTGAAAAACCGGATGATACTCCAAAATGCTCAAAATACATTTTTGCTCTATAAAGTACTCTCACGCATGGTCATAATGTATATACTTAGGGCACCTAACAATTATTATTTTTTATTTTAACAATATGTTATTTTCTTATTTAAAGATTAGGGCCCTTTAGAAGGGTGTAAATGTAGGATTAGACTTAGGTGCTGTAATTTTTTTTACAGCACCTATGCTGTACTTATTTTAAGGGCTTGGATTTGATTTCAAATCCAAACCTTAAAATCCAAGCCCTTAAAACAAGTACAGCATAAGTGCTGTAAATGTAATGCAACAAATGAAACAAGACAGCGACGTCCAACGGCGGCCATTAAATGCATTCAGAGTAGTGAGAAGAAGGTTGAGGAAAAACGGAAAAGAGGTGAAGTTGTTAAAGTGAAATAGTAAATGCTATTCACAAAAAAAAAAAAAAGAGTAAATGCTTGTGAGTTGTCTTTTCCTATGCAAAGATACGTTTGAACTAAAATCTGTCCTTTTTGTACTTTTTACAAAAACAAATCTGTACTTTTTATCTGGTTGTTGGATTAAAATCCGTCCTTTTGATTTAGTAGTATTTGGTCACAGTCGCAAGTCAAGGGTCATGTGAGGAGCCACCCCTTTAATCCAAACCGAATGCGTGTCACCGAATTCAGATTTTGGGTACGAATCTGATCAGATATTATTAGGCTTGGCAGAAAAATGAGACAACTCTAAATTGTTCACGTGATCGATGGAAGACACCTCTCATACTTTTGCTGGATGTTGGAACAACCTTCTTAAAATAAAAAAAAATAAATGAGAACTAAGAAACAGATGAGCATCACGCAGAACAAGTTTCAAAGCATAAGGCGAAGTTGTTTTTTCAGGACCAAGTTTCAAAAAAAGTGTTTTGGCTTTTATTTATTTATTTTTATTTTTCTAAATGCATTCAACGTGTATCAGTGTATGTATCAACTTCACTTGAAAATTTTAAATAGAAAAAAATACGTTTAATCCTATCAAGGAGTTTGACCTTTTTGTTAATATTGTTTTTAATATTTAAAAATTGATAATATATTCTCATTAAATTTTACAATATAATTAATCTATTAGATAATTTCGTTAGAAAAAACATAAAAACGTTATTAGTACATGTGGCATTTTCGGTCAGAGAAGACATAAATGTTTAACGGATTAGCGGTTAAGTTATATTGTTTCTCTTTCAAATGAAAAATGATGGAAAATGAAATGAAAAAAAAAAAAAAGAAGAAAAAACCTTAAAATTTTAGTTGTTTTTTAATTCTGTTGGTAAGTGAACAATCCTCACAATTAATGATGAGTAATATTTACTCACCAAAAAATTATTATCAAATTGGTGAGATTAATGAAGACTCATTTTGCAACCTTTCAGCAAATTGACTATCCAAAATAGCTTATCATTCAATCAACCGTCACACTAGGCGTTCATCTCGCCACATATTTTTACACTTGTCCATATTCTCCATTCTGACCCTTCATCTGTCCCCAAAAAATTACTGAGCGAGGCGACAAAAGACTAGTCAAAGTTAAGGACTAGTCACTGCAAATAAAAAGCGTTCTAAAAGCATACGCTGTGGTTGGTAAAAGCCGAAGAGAGGGGACCAACAGCCAAGCCTATATGAGTTTTTGACTCGGTCAAATATTTTCACATACGCATTCAAAGATTTTTTTTACAGGGCTTTGAAAGGAGGTGGTGGGAGTCAGAGAGAAAGGCAGAACGTACATATTCTTTGAGGGCAAATTGGTCATTTCTCTACTTCAATAAGATGTTGTTTTGAAGTAAAGGAAAAAGAAATAAAAGTAAACTCACTTTAGAACGGAACAGTCTTTTTATTTACTTTCATGATGTACTTAAAATAAATAAATAAGATTAAACTAGAATCTAGATATGCAGAAATGAAGGTGAAAATGAAACGTTAACAAAAAAAAAAAAGGCTAATGCTTAGAACATTCTCATCCGGCTCCCTACTATAAGGATATCTTTATAGTAGGGAGCCAAAATGGATTTTTGACCATTTTATTGCTCACATCCGGCTCCATACTTTGAGGAAAAAAGTAGGGAGCATGAAATGGCTCCCTACTAGTAGGGAGCCATTTCACTCCCTACTCTTCTTTTTTATAATAAAATATTAGTTTCTCTCTCCTATTTTTTAATTTTTCTAATTTTATTTGTTTTCTCATTTTTAAAAATATTAATATTTAAATAAAAAAGTCAAAGTGGATCATTAAAGTAGGGAGCCGGATGTAGGTGTTTAAAAAAAATAGCTCTCTAAAGTAGGGAAAACTGATTTTACTCCCTACTTTAAGGATAAAAATAAAAAGCCGGATGAGAATGCTCTTAAACGACTACCCTAATTTTTTCTCGGTGTCCTCCTCCATTTTATTTTATTAAAAATTCCGGCTGGCCCCACTTTTTTTTTAAAATTCATCCCTCAAATTTTTGTAAGGCCGGTTAACCCACGGTTGGGTTAACCAGCCTTACAAAAAAAAATTTTAAAAAAAAATTTGCTCGCAAAAAATGAAGTTTAAAAAAAAATTCAAAAAAAAAAAAAAATTTCTGTTGATATACTCTGTTTCCCCCGTATTCAGATTTTGGGTACGAATCTGATATTGTTAGGCTTGACAGAAAAATAAGACAACTCACGGAAACAGTCAAAATTGTTCACGTCATCGTTGAGGACACCTTTCATACTTTTGCTGGTCCTTGAAGTCAGAAACAGAGGACACCAAAGAAGTGTTTTGGCTTTTATTTATTTTTTTATTTTTCTAAGTGCATTCAACGTGTATGTACCACTTCACTTGAAAATAAAAAAAAGGAAAATGCTAATTTTCCTATCCTATGTATCCAACTCCATCCAACTCATGACTAATTTTTTTTTTTTTTTTTTTTGAAAAAAACAAGGCAAGTTGGATGGTGGGGTAGGATACCAAGCATTCCTCTAGAAAAAAATACATTGAATCATCTCAAAAAGTTTGACCGTTCTCAATTTTGTCTTTAATATTTAAAAATTGACAATATATTTTCACTAAATTTTTAAATTTTACAATATAATTCATACTTTGAATAATTTCGTTAAAAAAAATAGAATTTTTTAAAAAGTTATTAGTACGTGTGGCATTTTTCATAAGAGAAGACATAAATGTTTAACCTATAAGCTACATTACAAAATTTAAAAACTTGATGAAAAATGGGTTTAACATCACGTTCTGACTGAAAGTATTCTCAATATATATTATTAAATTTGTAAGAACATTTATAACGAACTCTTAATTTATTTATTTTTTTTTCAAATTTAACTCTAAAAATTGAAATAACTTCACTTACCTCCTTGAATTGTCACCTATTTTGTAATGTCCCCCCAAAGTTTAAAACCTTTTAATTTAGTTTAACGAAATTTTAATTTTTTTTTTAAATTTTCCACATCCGTTAGGATTTTTCATTAAATCATTTCAAAAAATTTCCAAAATACTCATTTTTTAAAATAAAAAACTGTTTTTTTTTTCCAATGATTCAGACATATGTATTTTTGCAAATTCTGTTAAATTCTTACCAATGCCTAAGTCGTTGCAATTTTTTTTCCCCTAAAAATATAAAAGGGTATTTTGAAAGGATTTAACGGAAAATTCTAACAGAGGAGAAAATTGAAAAAAATTAAAAGTTCGATACACTAAATTAAGATATTGCAAAATGGGTGACAATTTAGTGATAAGTGAAGTTATCCCTTAAAAATTTATATTTGTTAATTTAGTTAGTCACTTTTTAAAACCATTAAACAATAAATTCTCTACATATTTTTTTAATTTAAATAAATTTATTTTTTATTAATAAAATTAAATGTAAAAAATATTTGATGCATTAAATTAAATTCAAGCCAAACGCTATGACGCATTCATTACAAGTTCTTTAAACATAAAGAACTTGTTAAATGATAGTTTTAATGAATTTTGTAAAAATATATATAAAGAACTCGTTTTGTGAGTGATATGAAATTTAATGTAAATCCTAAAATAATTCTCCACCAATTTCATTGAAACGGAGAGGCCATACATAACACTCAGAATACAGCATCGTTTAGTAAATATTTTCAACTCATTTTCACTCTTCTAAAGAAAAAAAAAAAAAATCCTATCTTTAAAAGTAATTGTTAAACAATTTGCTTCATTTTTTTTCTCACAAAAAATTTAAATATTCTTTTACTTTTTTTATCAAACCAATTACTTCTTATTATTATTCAAACTAAAATTTTAAAATAAAACTAATTATGAAACACACCAACCAGGGTGTCTAGTCGTAGTATATATTTATAGGGAAATGTTACACATTAATTTTTTACTTATTTATTACCTATCTCCATACAAAAAATATTTAAATTTACTATTTAATTATGGGACCATACATGTAGTATCATGAATTTAATAATAAATTTGTACATTTCTTTATATAGAGATAAAAAAATAGAAACAATTATTTCTCATATTTCTGCGACCGTAGATAAGAATATCTACTATAAACTTTTTTTCATTGAGGATCTCTTGCTCACACAAATCCATCTTACTCGCATCCATCTCTTGCTCACACAAATTCATCTCTTATTCACACATGTGTTACTCACATCCATCTCTTGCTCACATAAATCCATCAATCATTTCTCATATTTCGTTTGACCTCATTGCTCTTCAATAAAACTTCGTTTTTTTCATTGAGGATCACCTGATTTTTCTTCTCTTCAACCCCATCTATTTTCAAAAAACTCCTTTTTTTTTTATTATCAGTAGTTATTTCTTTTTTTTGGTCCGAGGGGATTTAAACGGAATGTCTGGGAACATTCGCTTGTTTAGATACAAGGATTTTGATATCCTAGAACCAATCCCCGGCAATCTTCCAGAATTCACACATGTGCCCGGACCGATTAATGGTATTCTTGATAAAGAAGTACTTCGTCACCATGAAGACTTGGTAAGTTTTTTTTTTTTTTTTTTTTTTTTTTTTATTTTTTTTTTTGTTTTTTTTTTATCTTAACTAGCTGTTATTTTGATAAATAATATTCTCTTTTCGTTTGAAAAATGTTGTTGATTGTTAATTCTTTTTATAGACTTATGAGGAATGGTTGGACATGTTACTTCAAAGTAAAAGCAAAATATTTGACCGGAAAGATGGAAGACTAGTTGGCTTTGGCCAAGGAGCCAAACGACTTTTTTGGTTGATCGATAGACTATTAAACGACCATTTAAGAAGACTAAATAATCCAAATGAGTTTATACATGAGGATGATGATTTCAACTTATTTTTCTCCAAAATATTTCTCCTCCCAACAGTTGATGTTTATGATGCGATGGAAATGAGTTTCTATCAGATGTTTCATCCTTCTTTTTTTTTTTGCCGGGTGAATGGTGGAAGTTCTTTAATTTACTCATGGAGTGTAGAGAACTACACACTTCAATTCAAATTCCGCAAGAAGTCGATTATAGTATAATATCGAGATATATTTGGAATATACACACTCACATTGGCTATCATTTTCAGGTACTAATTCATTAATGCAGTTCTTCTTTTGAAATCATGTATCTACTATTTCCCCATATTAATGCATTATTTCCTTGCAGGCAAAATCTCACATATTCTATGATAATACATTTCATGTGGTATTTCCCAGCATTTGTGCGAAAATTCTTGACACAATTTGCCACTTACTATAAGGCAACAATACTATGGTGATCTCTTCAAACGCCTCCACATTAAAATGCCAAGTATGAGAGTATATTTTCCTTATGTTCCATTAAAGGGTGATCCTTATATTGGTATACAAGGTGATATGGTCGATGTTCGTTCTATGGTCGGTAGACTATTGAATGACCATTTAAGATGGGATAATCCAAATGAGTTCTTGATCATCCTGATGATTTCAACTTATTTTTTCTCAAAATATTTCTCCGCCCAACAGTTGATGTGTATGATGCGATGGAAATGAGTTTCTATCAGATGTTTCATCCTGTTTTTTTTTTTTTGCTGGGTGAACGGTGAAAATTCTCTAATTTACTCATGGAGTACAGAGAACCCCACAAACGATTTTTTGATGAGAATATGAAATTGGAAAATTCCAAGTATGAGCTATACACATTGTATATGAATATTCCAATTGACGGTGTTTTTGATAATATATTGAAAAACACGATACATCATCTAAATAGTGAAGTGCATTGCACTTCAATTCAAATTCCGCAAGAAGTCATTTATGGTATAATACCGAGATATGCTCAGAATGTATACATTCACTTTGGCTATCATTCTCAGGTACTTATTCATTAATGCAATTTTTCTTTTGAAATAATTTAACTACTATTTCCCCATATTAATGCATTATTTCCTTGCAGGCAAAATCTCATATATTCTATGATAGTACACTTTATGAGGTGTTTCCCAACATTTGTGCCAAAATCTTTGGCACAATTATTCGCTACTTGAACTATAGATATTCTGCATATATGGAAATGAGTTAGTAGATATCTTTGGAGGGGAGTTTGGCTTTTATTATGAAACGTTCAGGTTAGATCTGAAAATATGAATTACTTTTTTTTTTTAAGCTATAAAGCTAAAAAATCTTAGTTAATATGCTGTCATAGTTTTTTATGGCGTGATAAAGATAGTGTCAATTTGTTTCAGCGATTTTGGCTTTGGGGTGGAGGTGGTGGCGGCGGCAGTGGTCTGGTTGTATTGAGTGCAATTGTACTAGTCCTTAGCTGCAACTTTATTTTTCTGATTGTAGAAGCAACAAAAAGGTGTATATCAAGCAAGCACAACCGTATTGAGCATTTGGTGATCAGAGCTTGCAGAGAAACAAATTAAAGTAATTTACTCGTCCTCCAAGACCAATGCAATATGAGATGTCCTCTAATCTGAAATTCGCAACGCATTGCATTGACACTCAAGATCTTAAAAGAGTATTATATGATTAAGGAAACAACTAAATTCAATTATGCAAAGATACATTTGGTTTTTGTGTCACATGCAATGCAACTCATGTCATCACCCAATCAACAAAGATTTAAGCAACCCTCCAAGTCTCCAACAGCAACAATAATCCCCGAAAAGAAAAACCAAACATATGAATGTTAACAAAAGATAAATAAAAATTAGCAAGAAAAAATCAAATGAAATAAGTATCAGATAATCTAAACATAAAAATTGGGTTCCTTGCATCTCGTCACTCCAACTTCATCCGTGCTCTAAACTTTCACTTGCACTTTCAATTTGTGTAAGACCTTATAGAATCCAATGAAGTGGTTTGCTCTAAAAATTCCAAGAAATTGATTAAACTTACAAGGAGATCAAACTTAAACCAATGCTGAAAATGTTAGAATATAGAGAACTGTTTGTTGTCCATTTTTGGTTCTTTTTTTTTTTTCTTAGCAGCAATGGTTCAGCTCGTGCTGATAGCGGTGCCACTTTGAGCTATGTTGATGTATTAACCAACCCACTTATTGCTAATTGTAATCGTAATTGTTTTACACGTCATCTACCTTTTGGTGAATGTATCTCCTATCTAGTAATTTCCTAATTTCATATATGTAACAAAATCAACCTACTAAAACATGCCCAACTGGGCTTTTGCACAATCAACTTCAAAACCCAATAAACCAACTACGTGAACATGACAAATTCAACCATTCCAATCCAAGCAAGAAATTTTAGGACTTACCGAGCTGTTGTTCGGCGAGGCGGTGGCTCCTCTTCAGTTGGTTTATGGAGAGGATGCTGGTCCATAAGAAAATTATGAATATAATTTTATCAACGAGAACAATAAGAGCTTACAACAGTGTTATCACAATCCTTCAACAATATAATCAACATTATATCTTTGGTGAACTAGTTTTGTTCTTCGTAAATATATACAACAAATTCTAGCTAGTATAATTTCTGTGTGCTATTATACATATATGTGTATATATATAACAGTATGTTACATTAATGTATATATCAGTATGTCACATTAATGGGCTTCCTCTCAAGTGCAGCGTGGGGAAACTAGTCCCATGATAGCCAAGTTCACATTGTTGCATAAACCTTTGGCTGTTTCCCCTCCTTGGCCTTTCAGGTTAATGTTTTGCAACAAAATCCCCTGGCAAGGCAAACTCTTGCTGCAATCCAGTTTTATGGCCACGTCAGAAGCGCTTGTCCCTTGAATGTTCTGGTAAAGCACATTTTTCACTTGAACTGCCTTGCCCTGTGTTTTTAATTCATTCAAGCAGATAATTTGTCAGCAAAAGAGATCAGAGGTTAATTCATATATTGCTTAATTGTTTCTGTATATATGGCTCGTACGAGAAAGTTCTTTACCTGTTCTTTGCATGGTTTGTCTTGGTCACAGTAGTTTTGGTCGATTATTATCGGATTCGCCACATTTTGCATCACAATGTTCTGAAATTTGATGTTGCTTGCAATTCCTGACCCTCCCTGAACGTTAGACAAAATGGACACACCGAAGTTAGCTCTATAATCCAAGTGTGGACGCAATATTAAGAGTGTGTTAGGCACTGCAATTTTGTAATTTAAAAATATAATTTTGAATTAAATTGCAAAAAAATATCATTTGGGTTTTTTTTTTTTTTTTTTTCAGAGAGTACATTTTTAAAAACACACGATTTTAAATATCAAACTGTAATTTTACCAAACGCTTAACTGCATTTTCAAATCGCTCGGTTTAAAATTCTTAATTTAAAATTGCACATTTTAAATTTGCAATCAAACCCAAATTGACCCTAAATGTTAGTGTGTGTGTGTTGGGAATTTGTACAAAAAGACTAGTACTAGGTAGTGACCTGCCAAGTCTTGATCCTCACTCCATTTGTGGTTCCAGAAAACTTAGCTCCATTCACGGTTACTCCTGATACATAAGCTTCCGAATTTCCAGATCCCAAGCTTCCAATACTGAGCTCAACATTGAAAAAGGGACCAATATTAGTACTCTTATGTAACAAAAATTATATATATGTTGATTGAAATCGGTAGTGGAGCAAGTAATTAAGGGTTGAGACTTGAGAGATTGAAACCTGATTCCGTGACCTGGGCCACAGGTTATGTCCGTGGCTTGCAGCTTTTGGGATCCACTTACAATTGAAATACAATCATCACCTAATTCGATACATCATAACAAATAAATTAATAAAATAGGGAACAGTTAGTAGTTTACTCCAGGATTTGAGTTTTTTTTTTTTTAAAAAAAAAAAATTCTTTTAATAGATTTTATGTATATATACCTGTTGCTATAACACAGCTTGAAATTTGGATGTTTTGAGTGTCTGTGACATGAATCCCATCTGTGTTGGGGCTATCCTCTGGAGCAGTTACAGTCAGAGAGGAAGCTTGAACATTCATGCATTTTTCAAAAGATACGTGAATTTGTTGTGCGTTATTGATCTTCAGGTTCTTCACGATCAAATTCTTGCAGTTATAGAAGGTCAGGGCCTGCCAAGGCACACACCTAGTTGTCAGAAGAATGATTGAAGGAAATATTTCTTATACTTGTCATATTTAATAAAAACTCGTGCAAAATCTGCAATTCTTTTTAAGCTTGATGCATGATCGATAAAAGAAAAATTAACCCCATGGGTTGGCTCCTCGGGGCTAAATTAGGATTTGTGGTGCAGAAAACTAACTTATATAAATATATATAAGTATGTTTGCATGTGTTTATGTAAAATAAAAGTAAATAAGTCTTAAATTTTCTTTTATATTAAATCATAAGTTACTATATACAAAAGTTTAGAATTTAATTAGAAGCGAACTGGAGTCTCAAATTTCGCAGGAAGCTAAAATGAATAGGGTATTTTTGGTTTTCTTTGTTGGAAGAGGGGGTAAAATTAAAATTAAAATTTTAAAAGGGGGTAGAAATATAATTTCTTTTTGGGGACAAATTTATAAAAAATATTTACTACAAAAAGAATTTTAAAAATTTTGGGGAAACAAATATCCCGCAACCTTAACAAGTAGGTCCGCCCTTGATTGACTCGAGTGATAAGTCACTTGGCCTTGTGCCTCCTAAAGCATCATCAGATTCAAGGTTCGACGCCTCTTAAATGCAAACAATTTACTGGGTTATCCCGCAGGCAAAAATTCAAACTTTACTCGACTCATGTGGAGAGAGCACTTTATATGGTGTCCCAAGGATTCGCCCCGAATACCAAGGTTATAAAATTAAAAAATAAATAACTAAGGCCTCTGTTTTTGGGACAATAGTATCAAAAAACGAGTTGGATATTGTGGTAAAGTAATGCAGCCTATGTTAATGTAACGGTACTCATCAATAATTAGAAAAAAAAAAAAAAAACGGTACTCATCAAAGAATCAAGCGGCTGGTGATAAAAAAGAACTCCCCCAATAAAAGGATCAGAAAAACATACCGTTGGTGCATCCTTGCACGGCTGCCAATGAATGAAGAGATAAGAATAGTCAGCGGTTTTGATTAGTGCTAATATGAGGTAGACCAAATTAATTAAGACCATTGAGAAATTACTGGGTTCCTATTGGCTCACCAGAGCTTTATTGATTTTGCACGAGTTTTGCCACCATATCTTTCCATTGCCATTGATGGTTCCACCACCTTCAACTAATAAATTTTGAACACTCTCAAAGATTAGCCAGTGTCTGCCATCTTCGCTGTAGTCTGATCGATCATCAGATGCTTCTATGGTTCCAGAAATCTGAGGATTTTGACAAAAAAAAAAATTAATATTTAATTGATACATAGGGCTTGAAGTTTTGAAAAGTACTAGGAAACCCTTTTATCTACTATATATAACTAATTTAATTACCTGCATCGTAAGATCAGATTTGCAAGGACCTGAGAATCTAATTGGCTTAAGACGATAGTTTTTCTGAGGCACCACTAGAACAGCTCCATTAGATGAGCAAGCTACCTCCCAAGCCTTCTTAAATGCCTGCATGAAAATACTTCACGAAATATTAGACATTTAAAAAATGTAATAACTAATAGAGAATCTCAAAGCAATCATAATTTCAAAGTATAAAAATTTTGGATGTTGGTATCTCATGTTTTAACTCTTTTTAATTTTATTATTTTTGTTAAAATACTCCAAATGCCCCAATTTTTTTTTTTAATTAAAAATTAAAAAATATCTTGGATTCATCCACAGGACCACAACCATGCCGTGGGCAGTGGATCACCATAATTTTCACTTTTGTTTTTTGTTTTTATTTTTGTTTTTAGTTTTATTTTTTATTTAAAAAAAAAAAAACAGATGCATTTTGAACATTTTAACAAAAAAATGGATAGAATTAAAAGGAACAGAAACATACAATACTAACATTGCAAATTTTTAAACTTTAAAATTATAATTGTAAAATCACTTATACTTTAAGAGATTCCCCTATCTAATAAGTGTCATTTCGTGGGTGCTTTCATGTCAATATACTGCATGGATTACAATTAGAACTTATTGTCAAAGCTTTATTTATGTCAGCTCAAGTGCCCACATTGTCTTAAAAAAAAATTAAAAATAAAAAAATAAATTGGTGGCAAATCAAGCAAAACACATTGTCTTAAGGCTGTAAATCTACCATTCTTATTTAAGAGTACCTCTGTATCATCATAAGTGCCATCACCTTTAGCTCCAAAGTCGTTGACATTAACTGTTGTACCGGAAGTACTTGAAATGGTACCCACTCTATCAAACTTCTTCAAACTGACATCACTTCTTTGCTTGATCAAGTGCTTAAACGCACCGTCCTGGATGGTGCTGAAGTAGGAAGGATAGGCTTGAGAATGATACCCAGATTCTGAATAATAATGACGAAGTGGGTCCTCTTGCAAAGTGCTATAACATGAAATAAAAGAGAGCATGATAAGAAGGAAATATGAGAGCAGATGATCATGTCTTTGCAGCAGGGCCATTATCTCGTCTTTACTTTATGCCAAGAAAATATTCTCTCCAAATTAAAGAATGTTATATATCAGACGGTTATTGCTAGGTAGGGAAGTCATGATGGGCTTGTGTATTTATAGAGATTAGATATCATGGAAAGAGAGAGAGAGAGAGAAAGAGGCGGTTTTTCAGGTTCTTGTCTGCATGACTGATCATCTTGAGGTATGGTTTGAAACAAGAGATTGAGACGAAATGATCTCTTGGGCAGATTCTGACTTTTGCTCCATATATACACATTTGCATGCATTGATATATATATATACCTCCATGCTGTATATAGTAGTAAAGTAAAATGAACCCCATGCATGTGTTTTGACAACCCAAACTATGTCTTTTGACATTGAATTTGTCTAACACTAAAACCTAACAAAATTATATCCCTAAATTTTTACTTTATTAATATATTATCTATAGTTTTTGTTAGAGTATATTATTTTCCATTACCTTATTTAATTTAGGGTTTCTTGATCACTACTCATAGCCTCTCTATAAATAGAAGTCTTTGTAATAGTACAATATATACTGAATATACAAGATGTAGTTTTTACGTCTCTTTCCACTTTCTCTCTCTCTCTCTTCTCCTCACTCTTCTCCAATATATTTAACAATATATCAGAATCACGTTCTTGTGGCCTTCAATGAATGTTTTTGACGTTTTTCGGCGTTTTCCGCACGCCGTCAGTTTTTTTGCCCAAAGTTTCTGCCATTGCCTACCACGCACCGCCAAATCTCAGTTAATCACCTCCATGGTGGCTCCAAACGACAGATCAGACGCCGACAAATCCAGATCTATCAAGATCGCAGCTGTCCAAGCTTCCACGTGCGTCTAGAAGGTTCTATTGTCCAGCCACGCTCCTCCATGTGCCGCCCAAAGCTTTTGGCAGCGCAGCCACATGCCTCCAATCACAGCCAATCACCTCCGTGGTGGCACCAAACGACAGATCAGATGCCGACGAATCCAAATCCGTCAAGATTGCAGCCGTCTAAGCTTCCACGCACCACCACTCGCTGACACGAGCCTCCACGCGCCACCATGCACCGACAAAACATCACCATGCGCCTTCACACATCGGAAAGATTCTCTGCGCGTGCTATACACGCGCTGCATGCGCCATTCATGAATCTGGGCCGGTTCACTCCACGGGCTTCTCAAACCGAGTTGTTCTCTTTTCAGGTCAGACCGATCCATGCAAACGGTCCATGGGTTTTGGGCCAAATCAACCCATACAACCGACCCAAATATCAATCCGGTTCAACCAATCAGGCTAACTGGGTCAATTTCTTTTCGGGTCAGGTCGACATTTAAATGGTCTACGGGTTTCGAGTCAGATCGGCCCACATACAATCGAGCCCACCACCAACCTGGCTCAGCCGGTTCAATTCGTCAACCCAGTTTGACCAAACCGCCCCGGTCATCCATGCAAGGCATTTCTGTCTGGTTCTACCCTTCTGCAATCTGGTTCATACCCGTTCAAATCAATTCCATTGCCAACACAGCTTGCTGCTGTCGTCAGCCACCAGCCGTCACCTCCGACAACTTTCCGGCAGTTTCCCCGGTCGTCAAAAAAAAAATTCCCTTTCTTGTTCCCAAACTCAAGGTTACACCTTGTGTTTGAAAGGACATGTTAGAATATATTATTCTACATTATTATGTTATTCTTTACCTTATTTAGTTTAGGATTTCTTGGTCATCACTCATAGCTTCTCTATAAATAGAGATCTTTGTAACAGTACAATATACACTGAATATACAAGATGTAGTCTTTACGTCTTTTTTTACTTTTGCTCTCTCTCTCCTCCTCACTCTTATCCAATATATTTAACAGTTTTAAAATCATTACAGTCCATGCAAATTAGGATCTATCTAGACCCCAAGAATCCTTTCATCTAGGGACAGAATCAAAATGTTTAATGGGGGAGCTAGAAAGCATGAATGTGAGGCTAAAACAAATATATATATATATATATATATATAACCAGGGGGATCTCCATCCCTACTTTCATATGAATTGCAATTAATATTTTTGATACTTAAAAAGGCTCACGAAACGACCTAATTTTGTGCAAAAGATCCTAACAAATAAATACTATATGTAATAAATATGTCAATAGTTTTTGATGTTTTGTGCACTAAAATTCTATTTTGCTTTCGTATGATCAAGAGTTTCTTAGTATTCAGAAAGGTCTCAGCCGACTCTCAGGTGTAATTTAAATGGCTTTCCGTTATTCAATTAGTTAGCAAAAACTCACTGATCAGAATCCAAGTTATAATTATTTGAAATAATAGAGTACACACAATATTAATGTTTCAATTGAAACTTCATGATTTAATTTGAATCAAATTATAATAGGTTAATTATGATCGATGATTGTTCTATCACATTATTGTTTCGTAGCAATGATATGATCATGACATGCAAGGGCTGCATGGTTAACGCATCTCGGAATGCTAGCTATTTTCATACTCAATGTGCATGGATTTTTGATACGTATGTCTCTGCGCTTATATATGTGGAATTATCTTAGAATATCATTGGAATGCAAATTAATCACATAGATATATATTAATAAGGGCCTTAGGTACTCGATCGATGCATGGATGCCATACATACATACATACTATACATATATAAACACCTTCTATATGCACGTTAGTTAATGTCAGCTTCTCCAAATCCATGCATGAAACACACGCATCACGCAATTAAGTATTCGAAATTCTCCACGAGAGGCTCAAAAAATGTATAAAATATTCCCACTTATTTTCAGGTGATAAATCCAGATTATGAAAAGCCAATGGATCACGTAAGATTGGTATTTATCCATTACTTTATTGATGAACCATGCCATAGGTTGCCCAATTAACTAGTGCATGTATATATCCTCATGACATCACATATACCATGGTCAAATGTGCATGTTAGGGATGTTGCCGCACTCTTATATATGGTAATAATCAGGAGTAAGAAAATGAAACTCACAAGTTGTTGTAATTACCAGACAATTTTCTACGTGTCATTAGTTGCCGTAATATGTTTGTGAAGCATAGGGGGAGATGCGGGCAAATTCCGGTTTTGGTTGGGGAAGGGAAAGGACCTTTGGTGACCTAAAAGTTAAAGGACATTTCTATGTACCATAACTTGAATGAGTAAATTTAATCATTCAATTAATATTTTAATATTGTTTTTCATATGTCTTTTTTAATAAATAAGACCCAACATATATGCAAAATATTTAATTGATAAGATGAGAGGTGAATTATGGAAACACGATTTGAATTTACAACTTCTGCTTTAATACAATGTTAAATCATTATTTATTTCAAAAATTTAGACTAACAAGTAATAATAAATTTAATCATTTAATTAATATTTTAACACGTATCCCAATGCCAACATGAATACATAAAGAGTTTGGTGCAATTCTCTCTCACTCTCTCTCTGCACCTGAGGATTTCTGGCCTGCACAATTGGGCATCCCATATAAGACAGCCACATGGCAATTAATCACTCAATATAAGACACCTTGGGTCTCTGTATCAGAGAGTCGTACTAGAAAGGTATTCCAATTTTTCATAGTTTACACATCACAGCATGGAGCAAAGGTCGAAATGGATATACGACCACACCTAGCTTGTCAATGATGTATTTGGCTGATCGAAAATATGGTAAGAATTTAAGATTAGGATGATGATCATCATATATATGGACCGTCGACCATGAATCCTATATGAAATAACATTATTAATCCTAGAATGAAGTCAGGAGTTTAAAATTCGTGAGTTGTCACTGACTCAACCAATGGATAGGGTTTTGTGTTACATAATGACCATGGAACTTCACTTCTTATTATTTCTGATTTTCATGTCACTTATTTCGATCTCCAATAGCAAAATTGTCAAACAATAGAGATTTTCTTAATTATATCATATGGGATAAAACATTCCAGAAGAAACATGCATGCTACAACTATAATCATGAGCTGCCTTCTTAGAAACCTTTTGATTCTCCAGGAAACTTAAATTCATTTGTGCATTGTTTGTTTGTTCCCTCGTGGATAATGTGAGTAGTAATATTATAATAGTCAATTGTATTGGGGACCATACCCTTGACATATTAGGTTTTTTCGTATGCCATAAAACAGTTCCTTGTTAAACAAAGCAACACGTCGTCTTGACAGTTTCATTGGTTTCTATTTTTAGTTTAAATTATCAACGAACTTCTTCCACTTATGGTATTTTAAATATCTTTGCTATCTTTGATCAACTCCCCATTCCACTTTTTTTGTCAAATCAAATTCAGTGCGTGTCCAATTTGATAAGTACCATCACAATTTAAGCAC
Source organism: Betula pendula (assembly GCA_900184695.1). Classification (NCBI taxonomy): domain Eukaryota; kingdom Viridiplantae; phylum Streptophyta; class Magnoliopsida; order Fagales; family Betulaceae; genus Betula; species Betula pendula. Next base: position 1,152,073 of record FXXK01000030.1, on the reverse strand, counting down.
GAAATGCCCTTTACATCATATATGGTAGATGGGCAAGCGAAAAAAAAAAAAGGTTAAGACTTGGATTTTTTTTTTTTTTAAGTGGAAATTTTATGCTTTCATTAATATCTAGTAACATAGCTTTTTAAGAACATACAATATCATGAATAGAAGTTGGGTATTCTTCCATAAAAAATTCGCTCCATAGATTGTTGAATTGCCCCATTTGCTAGTCTATACGCAACCATATTTGCAACCCCGATCAATTGGCCATAATGACTCCAAGACTTTCCTTCCATCTGCAAAGCATTTATAATCTCCATTGCATTTCCCTCCAACATTATACTCAAAATATCCAAGTCTATGCTAAATTTCACTGCCTTCCATACCGCATATGCTTCTGAAACTGTTTGGTCAACTATGAATTGTTTTAAGGAACACATGGATCCCAACACATTCTGCTCTTAATCTGTAACAATAACCTCACACCCATCACCTTCCTTGAGTTGTCAATTGCCGCGTCCCAATTTACTTAACAACGCCACAGGTCTACTTTGAAACTTCTATAGTTTGGTTTTGCTTCCCATGAGTCTACGCCTTTTGTACTGCTGCATTAAATCCTTCATAAACTCTTTGGCCCTGTCGATTAACTAGGATAGGTGAGTAAGCTCTCCTCCAAAAAATTACTGTATTTCTACGTAGCCAAAGTTTTCATACTATTATTGCCACAAGTTCTAACTCTTCTAGTCTTTTCAGAAGCACACCAAGAATCAGCATAAAGTCTTCACCTCCATTGGAAATATTTTGAATCTTCTTAGCACAGTCCCCCCACATATCATTTGAAGATGGACAACGCCATAAAATATGACAAGTAGTCTCCACCTCCGATCCTTAAATTGGTCACAACAAATCTTGAACAAACTTTTTTCCAAATGAATTCTCATTGGTTGGCAATAAATTGCTACAAGCCTTTCAACTTTGAAAGACTCTCACCGTACATGAGACATTCAATTTCCATATGGTCTTCCACACTAACCTATGAACATCAGTGGTTGTACTTTCGCCTGCAACTTGCACAAAATAGGTCTTCTCCAAATGATATGTACTTCTAATTGAGAATTCTCCTTTAGGCGTACCAATCCAAATCACCTCATTTTGTCTAAAGGTGCTAATAACTAAACTACAAATCATCTCTGCTCATTAAAAATCTTCTAGGTGAGCGGCACATTCCTCTATCTGGTATCTTCATCAATAAGTTCTTGAACTCTTGCATCTTTGTCCAGAATCCTCACTGGAGATTGAACTGGATTTGTTGAAGGTCTAAAAAGCCATTTAGTTTCCTGAATTTTTATGTTAGACCCATCTCCCACTCTCCAAGTCAAACCTGCTTTTAGGAGTTCTCTGGCATTCCAAATACTTCTTGAAGCATATGATAGCTTGTATCCAATTCAGGCCTCCAATTAAATAGGATTAGATTTGTTGTTAGGAATAGATTTAGGGTGACATAGGTTTTATAGTTGAGTTAGAATAAACTTTCAATTAATTAGGATTAAAGTTAATTTTACTATTTGAAATTTTATCAATTTACGGGTTATCCTATTATAGTCTATTACGATTTGGATGTAGTTTGGGTTGGGATTAGAGTTGTATTAGAATTACACTAGCTTTGCTTATTTGAGGACAATCGATCAATAAAGAAATCATCATTGAAGAATTTTATCAAACAATTGTGGTCTCTCCTTAAAAAAAGGAGCTCGATATCTTTATTTGCTTCTCGTTGATCTCAGACCTATCACTTGTTTACTCCTACATGGTGTTCTTTGGCAAGAACTGAGTTTTTTTTTTTTTAATTCAATATGAGGGAACGTGAAAAGGAATGGCAAGAACTGAGTTGCTTTTATCTACATGAATAAGATAGGCTAAGTCATGTTATCGCGCAGTCCAGCCAAGGCCGTAGTTGGGAGACGACTCAACTACCGTGGTTGAGAGAGACCTAACTTTGTTAGGCGACAACAACACCCCCTCCCAATTTTTTTTTTTTTTTTTAATTTAAAGGATATAATTATATTTTCCTGTAATTTTTTTTTATCTATTTGATGAAAACATTAATGGAGGTCTTGATTTACAAATGCTCAAATAAGAAATTGTGATGTGAAGATTAAAAAGCACAAAATCAAGTGGGATAGGACGGAGTCAGAAAAGGCTAAACTATGAATGAGAAATATATGCATCTAGTAAACATACATGTTCCAACTCAATTTAGAAATTTATTTACCAAACAAGATATAATAATTATTTTTTTTAAGAAATAAAAAAATTTAAAAAAAAAAGAAAAGAAAAGTGCCTGCTAGCCTAACGTTTGATTTGTTTGAAACGTTAGCAATTTAGCATAGTCTTTTGAAAATTCTATACTTTCCCGGCCCAAAAACACTGGTCACTGGTCACTGGTCACCATTAAGAAGAAGAAGAGCTGGAAGAAGAGGAACAGCTATTCGCTTCTCTAATCCAAAAATGCCCCAACATGCGAGTGCTCCGCCAAATCCACGCTCGCGTCCTCACTCGTCTACTTCCTATCTCCACCCTCTCCTTCGCTCTTTCCAAAATCGTCGCCTTCTGTGCTCTCTCTCCCCTTGGAGACATCTACTACGCGCGCCGAGTTTTCTCTCTTTTTCCGAACCAGAACATATTCTCTTGGAATTCAATGATAAGGGGTTGTTCCCTAATCGAGAACCCTTCAAGGGAACCCGTATATTTGTTCAGAAGATTGGTTAAAACAGGTTACCCGTCTCCGAACTCGTTTACCTTTGCCTTTGTTCTCAAGGCGTGTTCGATTGTAACGGCCTTCGAAGAGGGTCGCCAGGTACATACGCGTGTTTTGCGATCTGGGTTCGGCTCGAACCCATTTGTTCAGACCGCGTTGGTGAATTTCTATGCGAAATGCGAACAGATTGAGCTTGCGAAGATGACGTTTGATGAAATTCCTGAGAGGAATTCAGTTGCTTGGAGTACAATGATTAGTGGGTATACGAAAGTTGGTTTGTTTAATGAGGCATTGGGTCTTTTTAGGGAAATGCAGAAGGCGGGTGTTGAACCCGATGAAGTTACGTTAGTGAGCATGATTTCTGCTTGCGCTGGAGCGGGAGCTCTGGATATTGGTAGGTGGTTTCACGCATATATGGAGAAGCAGATGATTGATACTGATCTTGAACTTAGTACTGCACTCGTTAATATGTATGCCAGGTGTGGGTGTATTGAAAGAGCAAAGGAAGTTTTTCATGAAATGCCGGTGAAAGATACCAAAGTTTGGAGTACAATGATTGTGGGGTTGGCGGTTCACGGCCTTTCGGAAGATGCTTTGGAGGCCTTTGCTAGGATGGAAGAAGCCAAGGTAATGACATGAAAGAGTATGTTTAGCTTGAGCCTTGAGATGCAAATTAGCTTAGAAGCCTAGGATATTTCCTGCATGCTGAAATGACTCTGCTTTATTGCAATTATAAGCTTATTGAACGAAGACAGTTTTTATTGGCAAAATGTTCAGATTACGTTTTCTTTAGAAACTTATTTATGTCAACTTATTGCAAATGGTCTTGCTGCTCTCTCTTCAGGTGAAGCCCAACCGTGTAACATTCCTTGGTGTCTTATCTGCATGTGCACATGGTGGGCTAGTTTCAGAAGGTTGGAGATATTGGTCAAGCATGCTTGAATCTGGAATTGAACCATCAATGGAGCATTATGGTTGTATGGTTGATCTACTCTGCCGAGCTGGTCTTGTTCATGAGGCTTGCAATCTTGTTGAGGACATGGCCGTGCCACCAGATCCAGTAATGTGGCGAACATTACTTGTGGGTTGCAAGAAGACTAAGATGTTGGATAGAGGTGAAAGTGTAGCCAAGCAACTTCTTGAACTAGAACCACGAAATGCAGAGAACTATATACTCCTCTCAAATTTCTATGCATCAGTTTCTCAGTGGGAGAAGAAGAGCCAAGTGAGAAAGAAGATGAAGGAGAAAGGCATCAAGACGGTTCCTGGGTGCAGCTCCATTGAGGTTGATGGATTTGTGCATGAGTTTGCAATGGGTGACTGGTCCCATCCAGAGACAGAGGAGTTAACAATAATTCTGAGAGATATTTCTGAACGGGTTCGTGAATTCGGTCACAAACCATGGGTTTCGGATGTACTACACAATGTGGTTGATGAAGAGAAGGAGAGTGCTCTTGGTGAGCACAGTGAGAGGTTAGCCATTGCTTATGGGCTATTAAAGACCAAAGCACCTGCAGTAATTAGGATAGTAAAGAATCTAAGGGTTTGTGGGGATTGCCATGAAGTGACCAAGATTATCAGCAAAATCTATGAGCGGGAAATCATTGTTAGGGATCGGGTTCGATTCCACAAGTTCGTCAATGGAACTTGTTCTTGTAGGGATTTCTGGTGAACATCAATATTTTGGACCGACCTTGCATTTTTTAGACTATCACTTGCCCTTGAAAGGCAAAACACTCCTTATTTGGCGACTTTGTATGAGGTTCACTTGCTTAGTAGGCCATGGCAGAAAAAACACTTGGAGAGGCATCGAGTAAGCAGCATCCATTGACAAAACATTTCAAGAGCTCAGAAGTGTTTCCTAATCCCCTGCAATCGTTTATCTCTCGATTTAGTTCTTTTTTTCTTTTCTTTTTTTCCTTTCATTTATTTGATGTAAATGAATATGAAGAAACTAGAAATTTCCAAGCATGGATAAGTTCATTAGACCAGTTTACTCTTCAAGCATCAACTACTGGCCGTGTTTCTTGTTCTTATTTCCCTTGTACAGTCTATTTAAGGCATAAGTGCAACAAGGTAAGTTTGAACCCCCTTTTTGGCAATCACAATACCCAAAAACCACAGAAAATGTAGAAATAAGCATTTTTATTAAGGAGAGATGAACAACAAACATAGTGCCCCGAGTTATTCCAATGCAAAGGCTCTCCCTCACTCCAGTTATTCCAATGCAAAGGCTCTCCCTCACTCCCATGATCTCTATAGTACATGCACATCATTTGATCCAAGCTACGCATTACCAGTAAACATGTGCCTGAGCCCTCAGCCCTGACCCTGGCCCCCACTCTCCCTAATAATGCTTAGAGCATTCTACTCAGACAAATATCATGATACTGAAATACTTAAACTTGGATCTCTAGAGGCCATCTGTACATCTCTTCTTCTGGGGTTGGGATGTTAAAGGTAACCAATCCAGTTGCAGAGTCATAGATGAATTCAGTCTCAGCATTGCCCACTGTGCACTTCAATGGGCGCAAGGAAGCGTAGGCGCCAAATCGTCCGCATCCCCGGACTTTAAGAGCAATTGTTGCAGTTGGAGATCGGTTCTCACTGAGAGAAGTGGTCAACTCTGATGAAACTTCACCATCAAAGAGCTCAGGTTTCCTGTCTGAAACCATACAAACCTCAACCTGCTCCACTGCACCACCACTGTTGAACATGTCCAGTAGCCCAATTGCTGCAAATGAAATTCTGGATGTGATTTCCTGCACCATAGAGAAACAGAAAATTCAGTACGTCTATTTAAGAAAGCAGCCTGAGAGAAAGAAACAGAACAAGATGGGCGTCCAGAAAGTCTCACCTTAAGTGGACATAAGTGGAAAAGTTCATACTCAAGAACTTTAAGTGTCAGCGGTACTGAAGCGCCCTTTGGTAAGCGAACCACTTCTCCTGAATTTCAAAAGTGAAGTTTGTTTGAACTTTTCAGAATTTTGTATAATAGAAGTTTTAATAAGAATTCCTAATTTGGAGAATATATGAGCCTGAACTAATTACTTAAACCTTCTCATACATTAATCAGTTTCATAAGAATCTTTTACATTCAACTTGAATTTGGTTAAAACTATTATCCACAAATTTTTACATCCGCTACTTGCTTTCAATAGCAACTACAAGTCAAATTTTCTTAAGATTTACTTGTAAAAATGGTTGCCTCAAAGAAGAAAATTACCTGATCTATGGGCATAAAGAATCGTCTCCCCGTTCCAATTGGCACCAGCAACTTGAGCCATGAGTTCAACATCAGCAACTTGGACAGAACCAGTAAGGGTACCAGGAGATGTGTCATGGATGCGGGTTTTCTTCTCTATCTTGCACCATCCAGCACCTTGACAGTTGAACACACCAACCACTCCAGAATATTTGTTTACATTCCATACTTTGAGCAAGCTGCAAAATAAATTTTTTACATGAGTATTTTTGTACTATGTTCCAAGAATGTAGTGGGTTAAAATGACAATGGAGAAAGAGCAAACCTGGTTCCATCTCTAGCTGGATCAACAAAGAGACAGTCTCGGGTGGGTCTACCGGGTAGCTGGGCACGGAGAACTGATCCATCAGGGAGGACCAGTTTCCTCAAAAGTTCAAAGTTGTGATTGCCAGGCTTATCACTATTAAAAACAAGACAAGTAAAGATTCACATTAAAACCTTGTTATATTCCCCCTTATAACAATGTAACTTTATTATTTTCATGAATATACCAAAAAGTACATGCGTGATAATACCTAACATAAATTGGACATCCACCAATTGCACGAGCTGCACCATGATAATCTGCTGCTGGGTGTAGACTCTGCAAACCAAGATTCTTTGATCAATATTACATGTTTTGTGATGATAATAGAATTAAAGTAGTGCTTGCATTCTTCCTTTCCAAGTGGATGATGACAATGTCAAAGTAAATGGATTAGCAAGACGCTATTTAAAAGAGCAACATATAACTCTATCCATTTGCTTTGAACAAACAAAATTATTGGTTAAATTAAAGCCTTCATCAATACAAGATTAATAATATGATATAACATTAGTGAACATGCACTCATTTCTAGAGCTATGAGAAATGACCTCACTTCATAATTTTTTCAAAATCCCCTTGTCAGTATCAGCTCAAACCAATCAAGGATCACGCCAGATGAATGAGTAAATTTAAGACATAAAATGATTTATTTCTACTTACATGGAACATATCCCAGTCAGGTTGCATAAATTCTCCGAGGAAGAGGGAGTTGTAAGCCACAGAGGAAATATGGATGGTATGGGAAGCAGGGTCCCGGGGGTAAAAGTCGTCAGAAGCTCTCACCACAGCAGTCTGCTTGGTACTGTACATCGCATCAGTGTTGTGACACATGCATGCAATGCATCCATTGTCGGGGAAGTTTCGAGCAATTGAGGCCTCGAGGGCCTGGTTGTAGCTACGCGTGAGAGAAACTCTGCCACCATGGCCAGCACCTAGAGTCTCAATAATGTTTTGCACATCAACTTTTACTCCATCTACTCCACATGATGCCAGGTACGCATGAAGCTCATTGTAGAAGTTGAAAACCTTCTTTGGATGCACCAGACCCAGGCCATGAACAGCCAGACTGTCCATGACTATATCTGGTTGGTTGCCTAGTACACCAGGGGACTGCACTGGGTATGCAAGAGCAGTGTCATAGTGTTCCATACCATCGGCTGCTGGCTTCACGCCACCCCAGTAACCAGCTAGAGCATGCCATACATACACATATCTGTGCCAACAAATAATAGAAATGGAAGTTTATGAGTAAAATACCTTAATTTCCTAGGAAATCCTTTCCCTTTTTCCAAGGAAATATAAGCAAAATTTAATCTCACTATATTGTCTTGCAACCAAAGCAATTAAAATGTTAATCTTCCTATTCTTGAATGCGAGACACTATAGAGATTGAACCTCTGTTTGAAGAGTATTATGATTCATGTTTATTTGATTATTTCTTCCTTGCCAACACAGATTCTGTTCTAAATTCCCCCATAGGAATAGCCACTTGCAATTCAACTCTGATGGTAGCAACAAATAAATTTCTCCCAAGTGTTCAGAGAGGTAAGTTTTTGCATTAATTTATTTTAAAGCATGCTGGGAGCTCAGGGAATACAAGATATATTTTGCATTAATTAATTCTCACAAGTTAATTTTCAAATCTCCTCAATTACATGGGATATTGGAGCGAAGAAAAAATGAATCTATTTTTTGGTGAGTGACTATCATGTGCGAAGAGATCCACAGAATGTATAACAAATTACTGCTACAAATTTAACCAATGCATCTAAGATTGTAGCAAATAGATACTGTACATGACAACATCATATAGGAGAGAAGAGTGGTTGGCAGCCCTTATCTATTGTGGGAAGATTCAAACGTGATTTACAACAATGCAAGTAGAATATGAAAAGAGAAATCAAAAGATCAACTTAGACCACTTACTTCACGTTGTGATGTTGCTTGGCTCCATCTACAAGTTGCTTCAAGCCTGAGACCTGCTCATCGTTCTTGCTATTCTTTTGGAATTTTTCATTCTCTTTTATTCCTGTCAGCCTACTTGCAAACCTGTAATCAATAAATTAGCCAATGAATCAATAATTAACCAACTGCTTGAATCTGAACAAACATCACAAGAGGGGGGTAAAAAAGAGAGTTAAGACACTCTGGATAGTTGTTTACTCCTTTAACATTTCTAATTTTTGTTCTAACATGAAGTAGACATTATGGTAATTCTTTTTACCAGGAGAAAAATTAAGTATAATGATGAGCTGTCCTTTGAAGTTCTACAGACATCAACTCCAGAAACTACTTATATTTAAGATAAACAGTTAATGGCACAATGATGACTATATGAGAGCTCCTTACTGGAGGAAAACAAGAAAGAAAATTAATAATGCATATAGCACTTCATTTCGAAGAGCGCATGCATTTGAGAGGGAGAGATATCTTACTGTGCCCCTTCTTGCACAACAGCATCAGCATCCTTTGGTTTACTTTCAATCTGCTGCCAACCATCATCTATAATTAGGAATTTTGGAGGTGTCCCTCCCTCGGATAAGCTGCAATTGTTCCAGAATACGACTCAGTAGACTTTATATTCTATCATTATTGTTTTTAAAATTCAAAAGCAAGTATTGAAAAGAAGTTAGCTCCTATGTGATTAATAATAACCTTTTAAGGCCTTCCTCAACGCCCTCAGCTGTGACATCTGTATAGAAAGCATCCCATGTGCACCAGCCAAACCAGTCAACAAAAGAAGGCAACTGCATACAACCAGCAGAAGAGTATATCATGAGATTCATTCAGAGATTCCGTGTTATTAAGGGATCAAATTGCTTTTTTTTATCAAACATTTATTTTATTTTCCAATAAATTTATGCACTTCTTAAGTTTTGCAGATTTTCTATTGACTACAAACAAACAAATAGAGTTGTTGTTCTTACCTTTTTCTTCTCACGATGAAGGAAAGTTTGCCTATGTTTTTCTACAGCCCTGTTTAAAGAATAGCAATTAAGGAGTCGTTACTCATTCTTCAGAAAGTAGAAAGCAAACGCTAAGATCCTTCTAATAATGTCAAATTCAGAAAAGCTGAAGAAAATCATTCAAGGGAGGTGAAGGACTCACTTTACAGCCTGGTTGATTACTTCGAAAGGATTGGTTCCAGCATGCATGTAGACAAGGTGAAGGCCTTGGTTTGTCTTAACAGCATTGTCTCCTGCAAAACCAATTCAGACACCACAAAAAACAAGTCGTTTCGGTTCTTTTCGAACTCCATCCTTTCTATTTTGTTCATTCCCAAATGAAATAAACTCCATTAAATTGATTCATGTGAACCATAGAGTCATTCAGTGGTCTCTCCAGCCAGATTGTGTTCGCATTAATGACAGCTCCACCCTACTCTCCTTCGTTATTGGCAGATGGGATGGGACTCAATTAACGGAAGATATGGCCGGCGGCCCTAAATAATATGATGGGGGAAGATGTGTTGTGCCTACACCATATACTTTTTTGATGGCCATGATCTACTCACCACTGTCGAGGCAAATCTCAATCTCATTATTGTCGTTGCCTTGCAGAACAGCCCGGAACGGGCCTTCAAGGAGAGGGAGGAAGACGGTGTAGATGGTTGGGCTGTCATCTTGATTGCCTCCTTGAGTGCCATCTTTGCTCTCTACAAGCATGAATTGGGTCTCTAGAGGAACATCTCCCCCATACGACCCCATTCTTTGAGTCATCCACCACAGCTTGAATCGGAAACAACACATGAATCGAAGACCCCTGTTACAAAATCATTGTCAAAATTATGATGCTTCTTCTTTGAGTCACCCAAGCAAACAAGAGACTCGGAAATTTTCAAAATACCATAAGAAACACACTTGGGACTAGAAAACTAAAACTATGGCATTGCATAAAAAATCAAAATAATTTTAAATTGAGAATACATTATATTAATTAAACAATCGATTCTAAAACCCATGGGAGGAAAAAAAAATTATCAAAAGCATTAGAACTTACTCTAAAACGCCCATGGGGAAAACATGGAGGCTTCTGCTATCTGAAGCCGTGGCACCAATGAATGCGCCAGCGACAAGCCCCAAACCCGATGCGGGCGTCAGCACAATGTTATCAGGCACTCCAGTGAGTATGGTCTTCCCGTGAACCACAAGGTTGCCATCGTTGATGGAGATCCCCGGTGTGATCGTCATTTTTGAGCTCCTAAGTTCTGTTCCACAATATAAAGCATCCTCAACGAACCAAACAACATCATCAACTCACAAACCAAATTTACTTTAACATTAAAGCAAAATAACAGTATAATAGAAGAGAGATTCTCATATGAACATAGGGATTTGAGATTCCCGCGTAAACTTGTCTGTACATTCGGATAATTGCCACTAGGCTTCCACGGAGGCGGGACCCACCTCATGCCGTCTTGTGCATTTCCACCTATCGGTATCGGAAATCGGAATGGCCAAAAACTAGACAACTAGAAACGTAATAGTATTTATTTACAAAAAAAAAAAAAAAAAAAACGTAATAGTATTCTTTAAAAAAAAATAAATAAACGTTACTAGGTCGGTTTGGAAAAGGTTTTGGGCTGAATTTTTAAAATAAAAAAAAAATATATTTCAATTTTTTATATTCCACCAATCACTTTTTATAAATTTTTTTACTTTTTATATTATATCAAACACTTTTTATTTTACTAAAAGATAAAACTTTTTCACTTTTTCATATAAAAATTTATAACATTTTTACTTTATATCACATCAAAATATTTCTACTTTATATCACATTAAAAGTTTATAATCTGAATCCAAACACAAAACCTTTCCCAAACAGACCTTATATTCTCTGTTTTCTCTGTGTTCGTGAAAAAGACAAATTGGTTACTAATAAACAGATAACTGGATCAGTAAATAGATCGAAAAGCTTTGTGCTTTTCCAAGCGTCACAAACTTTAACTATGAACTAAGGCATAAGTTATCGATTTCTGCGTAGATTATATCCATTTTTCGAACCCCTGGATGCGGCAATTAAATGATTAATCATAGAAAAATGCTACTTAGCCAAGGGCTTTGAGACGAGGGGGAGATAAAAACTAAAAAATGAAAATGTTTTAGAGTAAAAAATTAATTTTGGGGTCCAACTCAAAAAAAAAAAAAAAAAATTGATAAAATTTAGGTGAATTTTTTAAAAATTTTGAGAGGATTTTTATACCTCAAAGCAAAGGACAATTTCGTCATGTACTCAGCATTATTGAGTAAGATTCTTCTAGCATTTTTGTTCATGTCAACATATTTAGATCCAATTTTTTTAAAAAAATAAAATTTAATAAAAACATTACTAAAGAATGTTGAATAACATTTCTTTTAATTATAACCTTTTATTTTGTTGGTGCTAGTTCAGTAATTATAAGAAGTTCGGGCGGTTTCAAGGAAAAATTGCAAAAGAGAAGGAAAAGGGAGTTGGAACAGAGCATAGGTGGACCACAGCGATATTTTTCGACTTTCATCTTTAAATCCACCTGCAAAGCTTTTTCAGGTAAAAAATTTGTATAAAAAAAAATAATAAAAATTTTTTAAAAAAAAAAAATCCACCAGACCACTGAGAACTACATAAAGATATAAGGAAAAAGTTTCAAAATGTTCGTATTCAAGGGAAAAAGAGTTTCGACAGCCTGAAATCTTCACGATTAAGACCGCAGAAAGATAACCCTTCCATTTTGTTTGTATTTGCTCAAAAAAAAAAAAACCGCAGAAAGAAAATCCATTTTTCAATAATCATGAAGGGGGTGATTTTATATATATATATATATTTTTAATTTTCTTCTTTTTAGCGAGTTCTAGGGAGAGAAACAGCGGTTATTACGATCGAAATTTACAGAGTCCCGCTAAATTTGAGAATTTCCGGTTCAGACCAGCAAGGATCTTCGCGATCTGCTAGAAAATCGGGGCGAAGAACGTAAATTCGGAACTATTCGAGAAGACCTCAACGCTTCAAAGTAGCGTTCAAATTCCTTGACAATTAAACCAAAGCAGAAGCTCAGCGTAGTCGCGCATAGTCCAAAGCATCCAAAATTCAAAGAAAATCTCAGAAAACCAGCTATGTAGCAAGAATTCCCCAGGATTTAATCTCACTTCTCACACAAACGCACCTCGAAATGAACTAAATAGTTCGAAAATTACCCGTCACCGCAGGTTCACAGCAAGAACAAGATTATCAAAAGCCATAATTATTCAAAAATTGACCAGAAAGGCCTTTCTAAGACTCACCGTTAGATCCCTCGCCGCCGCGCCGAATGACTTGACTCTTAGCTCCCAACGAGAGAGCGCGAACGCTTTTTCTAAAGAGAGAAGAAAAGTTAGAAAACCCTGAAAAATCGCTCAGCAGAAGAAGCGCATTCAACGAGAAATGCTCCCTCAAATGCTTTTGAAACAACGGAACGCACGGTTCTCTGTTGCTCACGGATCAATGCAGTGGGATGAGAAACGTCGAGAAGAGGCTGGGGTTTTTATACCCATGTCCAGCGTTAAAGCTCGAGCATGTTCCACGCACTCGATCTTTCCAGATATTGACACGTGGATTTCGAGGCACTGATTGGGGTCTCCATCTTTTTCCCTCCTCAAAAGAAAGGTTTTTTACATTTTTATCCTTTTAAAAAAAATAAATTAGGATATTTTTTGTTGCTCTTTTTGTCGTTTTCCTAAAGCACATGTGGTAGTGGAACCCGTTTCGGACTTCGAGGAAAAGTAGGTTGTTGTTTTTCTTATCTTTCCTTCACGAGACTGGCCAATGCTGATGTGTTTCCTCTTCAAAAGTGCAACACGCTGATTTTATCAGTCACGTATGGCGGCCATTTTTGAACGTATACCCCAAAAAAAAGCTTCACCTTGAAGTAACAAAATTTTGTGGGAAAGTTTTTCTTCAATTATTTCTGTTCACTTTAAAATCAATCTACAAAAACGTATTTAAATTTTGTACAGCTAGTATATAGTTAGGATATGTTCGTGAATGGTTTAGAATTTGATTTTGTTGATGCATGAATCATGATTAATGCTTATACGTCTTGTATTGTATGTAATGGCACTTTCAATGGGTCGACCTAGAGACGTTTGAGACCGAGTCACCTCGTATTAAAATCGATTACGTGGCCAATAGGATAATGATCCAAGGTTTTTGATCATCGATCCACAACTTTGGCAGCTGTTATAGAACACACTTTTTTTTTTTTCTATTCAAAGTAGAGGGAAGGTGTTATAGAACACACTTGCATCTGTTATTACAGTTGCCCTCCCGTGAAGCTTTTGTAACACTATTGGGATTGGGATTGGGATTGGGATTGGGATTGGGATATGCCCCCCTTGACCTTTGAACTTGAAAAGGCTGCAGCCTGCAGATACACATGAGGCTGGCTGCCGCCATTACATCTTCCTCTGATCTTTAAAATATGAAAAAGTGCATGCATGATATTTTTGTTCCAGAAGCCCTTTTGTAATTAATGTTATTTGCAGTTGCACCCCCCTTGGTTTCAATATCATTCTTTTTGTAAATTGTCTGTAAATAAAAATATTAACAGACAACAAAAATTATAAAACACTCAAAATTATTTTTATTTTTATACCACATTAAAAAACTTTTTCAAGCAAAAATTCTCATCCAACCAATATTAAATATACAGACTTTAGCAAAAGAAAAAAGAAAAAGGAAAAAAAAAAAACTTTTAAGTATGGTGCTATCTTTATATGTGTTGTTACTTAAAGATATATATTGGTCCAAGCCTTTTCTAAAAAATGGAATTACTTGTTTAAGGAGAACCATCCATTTGGCTGAGACCTCTCTTTTCTGTTATTATTTAAATTGGTTTGCATAACCCAGCTACCACCTTTTTATCCAAGAATTTATGCTCATTTGACTGGAATAGGCGCCTGATTTTCAATAAGAAGGGTTCTTCACATCATACACCATTCCAAATTTCCAATACAACAACCCATAAAATGGTAGGATTATCAATTTGTCATTATTAAGTAGTTGGAAAAAATGCCTTATATCTTGAATTTATGCTCATTGACTGGAATTGACGCCTTGATTTTCAATAAGAAGGGTTATTTACATCATACATCATTCTAAATTTTCAATACAACAACCCATAAAATGGTAGGATTATCAACCTATAATTATTAGGTAGCAGGAAAAAATGCCTTATATCTTGATTAAGTAAACGGTAATTATGTTTATCAGCCTGGGCTGAATGAACAGTCATTTAGCCCAAGGCTGATGAACAGTATTTTTTGTGGACCCTACTATTAAAAAAATAATTTTTTTTTTTTTAATCTCATCTAGCCTTGGGCTGAATGTTCATTCAGCCCAGGCTGATGGGAATCACGACTCTTAAGTAAAAGGAATAAGCACACACATAAAGTTACAATATCAAAATTGAACCAAGATATTTTGTTATTAAGAGTTGCCCTGAACAAATAAGTCTCATTATTTGGATTGGAATTTTCAATAATTTGTAATCTAATTACTAGTAATTTGAACATACATTTTTAAATAGCCTATATAAAGTTCACATATTTAAATAAATTTTGAACTATCTAATTAATGGATATGGCTTAAGTGCTATACAATTTTTTACAGCATAATTTAAAATTAAATTTAAGCCCTAAAATTAATTACAGTATAGGTGCTCTAAAACATTTAACAGCATTTAGAACATTCTCATCCGACTCCTTACTGTAGGAATATCCTTATAGTAGGGAGTCAAAATGAATTTTTGACAATTTTATTGCTCACATCCGGCTCTCTACTTTGAGAAAAAAAGTAAAAAAAATGACTCTCTAAAGTAAAAAAATTAATTTTACTCTTTATAAAAATAAAAAATCAAATGAGAATGCTCTTAAGCCTCGTCCTAATTAACTACCCGGGTTTGAGATCTCTCTCATGTAACTAAAAGATTTTTTTTGTTCTATTTTTCCAATATGAAGTATCATATCCATTACGAATCATTTCCTTCGTATCATAGCAATTTTAATGCGCCCACTCATCTCCACGTCGTGTCCGCCGAGATTATAAATATGATTGGCAAGTTGCAACAATCAATTATGAGGCAAATTATGTTGGGGCACGGGAGGAGGGACCCATGGGAAAGAAAGTATGGGTGGCCCAGTTAGACCTCAACACGTATGCGATCCAACGTCACATTTAAGTTATTTAACGAGGATATATCTAATTCCCGTGCTCATCTTGTCGGGTTAGTGGGCCCGGCCCGGCCCCCCGTGTGGGTAGGTGAAAATTAGTCGAAGCAGTCAAGCATGTCTGGCCCGGACACGTCATCTCTAACTGAGACAGATCTCAGGCATTTTCGTTTCACGTGAGCTCTCTCTGACTTATTAGAGCACTAGTTGTATTTTTCTTAAAATTAATTTATTTTTAAAATGTTAAGAAAACTTGAAAAAAATTTTGAAACATATGAGCCTATTTGGCAAATAATTATATTTTGGTCGGGAAATTGTTGACTTTTGATATGATATAAAATTGAAAAAATATTATAAATTTTTTTATAAAAAAGTGAAAATTTTTATTTTTTAGTAATCATTTTATTTAAATGGTAATAAAAAGTGTTTAATGTGATATGAAAAATAAAATAAAATAATTGTTAAAAAGTAGTTAATGTGATATAAAAAATAAGAATTTTTTTTTTTAGAAAATCAAAGTTTATAAATAGTAAAATCAAGTCTTTTGCCAAATAGAGCCTTTTTCTTTTCCTTGTTTTTTGTAAGTAACGAAACACCAATAAAATTAAGAATTGTACCTTAATTCTAAATAAGCAAAGTGATTTTTTTTTAACATTATTTTGATATAGAAAAAACTCGCTATTTGTTTTAGCATTTGCTTGACATAATATTTAAATAGTTTTTTTTTCTTATTATTTAATTTAAAGAATATTGAAATAATTAATATAAATATTAAAAATACTTTTATGAAATTTATTTGAATATAAAAGTAAAAAGCTGTTTCTAATAGCCTAATACTCGTAATATTCTCATATTATTAGCATTATGGTTTTATTCTTCTTCATATACTTCCGTTTTTTTTATTCCTTTTGTATAAATGATATTTCTTTCATGATTATATATGAAATTTTTAGATGTTTATAAATAAAATTCTAAATTAACTAATATAAATAATTCATAACAAGTTTATTGTAAAAAATAATTTTTAGCTTTTAAACTCAAATCAGGAATGATAAGTGATTAAATAAAGAAGAAACATATTCTGAATATTGAAGAAGCAATGAACACAAATTTATCTGATCAAAATTATGCAAGAATACGAAACAATGAATCTTCAATCAACTCTGATTATAGTTTAACACTTCTCAATGGACATAAATTATCTACAATTGGTTTGTAATTTGTAGCTAATTTTTGCATATCACCATAATAAATAAAGATTTATAGTTAATTCTTACAAATCAGTCTAATAAAGTGATATATGTCTCTTAATAAGTAAAAAATATATGATTTTTTAATAGCATTAATAAAAAACCATACACTTCTCACATACTTTATGAACATATGTCACTTTATTAGATTGGTTGATAAGAATTAGTTATAAATTTGTAATTAATTTATGTTCGTTTTTTAACATGTAAGAAATACATTTTTTAAAAAAATAGTATGTGCTTCTCATATATATTTTTTTTAATAGTATTAGTAAAAAAAAATGTATTTCTCACATGTTTCTGTGAGCTGGAGAGTAAAAATTTGTTACATATCCTGTGGTTTTGTCCTTCAGCTATGGATGCGTGTGGTGCTAGTTGGATAAATTTTCAGAAAAAGCAGTTTCAGGAGGTCTAACTTTCTCCAGGTAGTTGAGGAGATGTTTCGCAAGTGTGATCAAGAGGAGTTTGAGCTGTTTGTGGAGATAGTTAGAAGGATTTGGTTCCGTCGCAACTCTATGATCCATGGTGGGGATTTCATCCACCCAAATTCTATTTTACAATGAGCTATTGAAGCTGATGCAGAGTTTAGAAGGGCTAATAGTTCAGGCACGAGTTTTGCCACGGATGGACATGAAATTCAACATGTTAGGTGGTTTCCCCCACCGGAAGGCAAATACAAAGTCAATTGGGATGCTGTTGCGGATATAGTTAACGGGCGAATGGGTATTGGGATTATTGTTAGAAAAAACAATGGCTTGGTTATTGCTGCTATAAGTCGAACTAAAATTGAGCGTTTAGAACCAGTTGCAGTTAAGGCATTGGCAGCTTTCCGGGCTATTGAATTTAGCATTGAGTTGGGTTTGCAATATATTATCTTGGAAGTTGATGCTCTTCAAGTGATCAATGCTTTAACCTTTTCAGGTTGATGTTTTAGTAGATTTAGTCAAATTGTGGCTGATGCTCAGATGCTTATTGTATATCTATCTAGTTGCCAAATCGTTTATTCTCTCTAAAAGGCTAATTTTGCAGCTTATGGCTTAGTCAGAGTTGCAGTTAAACAAGTCATAGATGATATTTGGTTGGAAGATATTCCAACTTGTATTAGTGATATTGTTTTGTTAGAGCAATCTGCTCTATTTTCATTATTATTGAATGAAATTGAGATGAATATTTATTCAAAAAAAAAAAGAAAAATGAATACATGTCATTTTATTATATTGATTTGTATAATTATCAGTTTGTAACTCATTTATGTCCGATTAAGAGTGTGTTTGAAATTACGATTTCATACACAAAAAATACGATTTTAAACCGAATGACAAAAAATAAATTGTTTGAAATTGTTTTTTTAAAAAATTACGATTTAAAAAAACAGATTTTATAAATTTTCTAATCGCAAGTAAATGTGTGCTATTTTAAAAGCGTACAATTTTAAAAGTTAAATTACAATTTTATCAAACACTTAACTCAATTTTTAAAAATTATATTTTTACATCGCACATTTTACAATTATTATTTTATAATTATATTTTTTAAAATCGCAAAGACTGTAAGTATGCGTCCAACCAAACCTATTCTTTACGCACTTCAAGTAATTAATCAAAGTGAAGATAAGCCGACCCATCGACATGACTCAATATGACACCGACGTAAATATATATATATAAGTAAAATCCATTGGCCAAAGCTTTGATTTGGAAAGCTCAAGCTTTCGTAAGCTCAACTAATTAATAGCCTTGGATTCTACTAATTTAATCACCATTATCAATCATTCCTACTCGGAACGATCAGGATTCTTCTCATGTCAAACGTAATCTTAATTGTACAGCTCATTGTCTTGCTAATAAAGCTTTGTTTATTAAAAATAAACACATGCTTATTGAAAAAATCTCAAATTATATTTATGATATCGTTGTTTTAAAGCATTATACTTAAGAAGTTTATCATATATAAGAAGCGTCCTATTCCTTTTTTTTAAAAAAAAAAAAAAAACTCATCAGGATTCTCATAATTCAAATAATTAATGCTACTTTTCACACCTATTAATTACACTTGTTTTATATCGGTCGATGTTGCGTGTTTTAAGTTATTTTTTATGTCAACTACTTAAAAAATAGAATAATGTTACTTATCCATATCCATTTATCCATCTTTGTCCATCTCTTCCTACATAAAAAGAAACAAAATAATAAAATAATAATATACATATGTTATGTAGGAAGAGATTATGTCATGTAGAAAGAGATTGACAAAAATAAATAAATAGAAATAGACAAATAACATTGTCCTAAAAAATAATAATAATAAATGATAATGTTAATTTTCACGTGATTTAAATATTTCAACGCATTCATAATCCCGAAATTACACTCAAACTGCATTTTGGTTCTCATCTCATACGATATATTACTAAATTTTTATTTTTATTATTATTTTTATTCAAGGAGGATTACTAAATTATTTCTTGCTTCATAATGTTTAACGAAGCAAATCCGCACACTCCATAACAGACGCAGCGTGTACTCCACGCGCAGCCATATTAGCTTAGGATAGCAACTTGACGCTTGAGTAATATAATATGACTTTATCAGACAAAACCAAAAGAGCACCACTTTCTAAGAGGCGACTAGATCGGTGGAATGTGGATGGTACAATCGACAACTGTCTGGCCTGACTTTAATTTTGTAAATTAACAAGTACAATAATGTATGGAGGCAAAAAAAAAATATCTCCTCAATGACGTGTTCTCGAAATTTTTCGGCGTCTTTTTCCATAATTATTTATTTATTACCGGGGGAAAAAAAGAATGGTCCAGCCTGGTTTCAACCCAGGCCACCCACTTGGTTCTGACACCACTTTGGATTCTAGGATTTGGATTAGACTTTATGTGCTGTAAAAAAACACTATAGAATAGAGTGTAATTAAATGTATGGAAAGAGTAAAAAAAAAGTGTAATTAAAATTAATTTTTAAAAAACTTCGAGAATAGGTGTGCGGTTTTTTTTTTTAAAAAAAATAAAATAAAAACTCATAAAAGATAAAATTTATGAAAAATGATATATATTTATTTTTATTTTATTTATTATATTTTATTAATGTGCCATTGTCAAACAGCATTTGAAGTTATCTTATTAAAAAAAACTAATATTGATTATGTGGAGTAAGTTTAACACTTGGGGAATAGAAAACATAATAATATCTATAGTACTTTTTTATTCGAGAAAAATTTTTAGACAGAATAACGTGTGTTAATCTTACAGGTATTATATGAGTATGATGCAAATATATATAATATATATATATATATAATATATTAATATACATCATAGCTTCCAATTACCAACGCTGAGCAAAGGCCATGAACTATTTTCCTTATCCTTGTAAAAAAAGGCTAAAAAAAAATAAAATTAATGATATGCCATGTAATTAAGATGACATAATAGTGAAAATCAATTATTCATTTGATTATATATATATATATATAGAGTAATGCTTCATGTCCTATTCAAAGACTTAACTTTTGTCGAGCTTGTTCAAAAAAACAAAAAATTTTGATCCAATCTGTAAGAAAGGCTCCTAGCTTGTGTGCATAATGGATTTGACTTAGGTGCTTTTAAAAAAACCATGGTACATTGTAGTTTGTTTTACAGTCTATATTTAATTCCATATTATTTATAAGAAAGAGATAATACGTGTAAAGTTAAATATGGACCGTTAAAAGAATTACAATAAATATAGTTTTTTTTTTTTCTATTTTTTTTTTTACCACAGCTAAGCAAAATCCGTACATAATAACAAAAATGAACAAATAACAATCTGACCACATTTTTTATCTAGATGAGGAGACTGTGCTAGTGCCTCTTGCCGATGGCTTCATTTTGACTTTCGTCGGTGCCACTCTTGTTGTTGTGAGGGTTCAAGAAAGGTTAAGAGACCTTTCGAGATTTAGTCTCTTTATCGTGCCTCTTGATAATGTCGCCTTTGGTACGATGCTTATTGTCTTAATTGGTGGCCATTTTATAGGGCCATGTTATTCATTAAACACATTCTTTTTATTTTCTATTTGACCCACAATAATTGAATTGTATTGAAACTTATTGTTGGATTGTTCATCTCTCTATTTGTTTTAGTTTTCTTGCGACAGTCGCTTCTTTCTTTTCTATAATTGCTAAGAAAAAGAAAAAAAGAAAAAAAAAATCACTTTTGGACCATTAGAGCATTTATATTGGGCTTAATAAAGTAATTAAAAACCTACTTTATTGAGCTTGTAGCAAAAAAAATTAAAAAAGCCTCACATTCGGCTCAACATTTTACTCAAAAATTTGCTAAACTGCTATAGTGCTCAGCAAAGTTACTGAGCAATGTAGCTCAACAGACCTAATAAAAAAAATGTGTTTTTTTTTTCTCTCTCACGCTGTTCTTCTCTCTTCTTTTTTTTGTTTTTTTACCCTTGCCCCTTCTTCTCTTCCTTTCTTCATGTTCTCTCTCCCTCTCTCTCTCTATCTCTCTCTCGTACTTCAACTATTTTTTTTTTTTAAGATTGTTAGAAAAACATAAAAAGAAAATGACCATTATAATAAAAAAAAAAAATTTGAATTTTTTAAAATATGACCATGAAAAAATGACAAATTTTTGAAAATGTGATTGTTAGAAAATGATAAGGTTTCAAAAATATAATTGTTAGAGAAATAATAAAAAAAAGTATAAATAATAAATATTTAAATAGAATAATAAAAATTATTAACTAAAACACTGAGCTAGATATAAATTTTTTTAAAGAATTATTAACTAAAATAATTAAAAAAAAAATTTAATTAAATATTTATTGAGTTCAATATAAAATCTCTTTTAAGTTTTTGGTGCATGAAATCAATAGAAGTGCCCAAAATCAAGTGGGCATTGGTACCATACGTCTAGTGAAAGCGACAATGAACTGGAAAGAGTGAGAGAGAGAGGTCCCTCCACTTTGACGTTACTACAAATCCTAGTCAGCTTTTAGCTTACGACAGACTCCAAGTCAAATTTTACACATCATACAATGTACTTTGTTGTGGGCTGCACATGGTGAAATTGTTTGTTTCATATGGCGGTAGGTAAGACTGTCGGATCTTTTACCATTGCTTATATGAAACGTGTATGGTCAAGAACAAGACGAACGGGACTAGCTCTGCTACGTTGTTTGATTGCGGAAGGTCTCGTGTGTAGCGCTTTAGACGGCAAAGAAAATTGTTATTTGTCCATCTATTTTTTTTATTTATGTCTATCTTTTTTTTTTTTTCTTTATTTATTTTTAACCTTAAAAAAAAAGCAAAAAGAGAGTTGCATATGCCATCAATAAATTTGGATAATTCATTTATTTTTAGGCTAAAAAAAAAGACAAAGAAGAAATAAATGGATGTGTAGCTTTTTTTGACCTGAAATTCTTTTAGAGATATTTTAAAACTGAAACTGAAATTCTTTTAGAGATACTTTAAGATTGTGATGTCATCTTTATTTGGTAGATACATTTTTGATTGTCGGCGTGCCTATAAATACAAGCCTACTAATTTGGCTGTTTTAGACTAACGAGTAACGATGCTTGACGAGTTACATAGGGTAAATGATTCCTATTGACTGAATGCTTTGTTTCTGATCCAAAGTCCCGCAATGTCTCCTGGCGGCTGCCAAACATAGATTTCCGAAAGATTCGAAGAAAATAACACGTGAAAAATACAAAAAAATGAAAAGCACAAAATTTCAATGATGTAAGACAATCTAATGGTTTATGGAGTAATGTTAAGGGGTGTTTGGTAAAGGATTGAGATTGTGATTAGGGGATTGTTGACTTTTAATGTGATATAAAGTAGTGAGAATGTTGTAAATTTTTTGTATTGGAAAGTGAAATTTTTTTGTTTTTTAGTGAGTATTTTATTTGAATAGTAATAAAAAAATATTTGATGTAATATAAAAAGTGAAAAAAAAAATTGTTAAAAAGTAGTTGATGTGATATAAAAAGTGAAAATATTTTTTTTTGAAAAAATCAAATTCATAAACAGTACAGTCCCATGCCATTGCCAAACGTCCCTGTTACATCTCAATAAATTTCATAAAGCTTATGTGATAAAGTTAAATAACAAAGTAACACTATATATAATGAAATTTACTCATTTATAAAAAAAATAAAAAATAAAAAAAGATAAAGCCCAGTAACCATGGTTAATGGTTAATTCAAAGATTATTAAACCCGTTACATCAGTTTTATAAGATATTAATGAAATATTTGTATTGTATGTAACATTTTTCTTGTTTATTTATTCATCTATGCATTCTCAATGGCAATTACGTGGAATTACATGCAATCCAATATTTCAAACCCCATTCGTGGAATACAACTAGTAGATTTACAATAACTATGTAAACAATTCTTCAAATCTTATCCTCGACGATATACTAGAAGAATATTTAGAATCGGGAGGGATTCCTATAATTGGGATGTTCAAATTAAAACAGTAATTTAAGTAAAGATAGGTTGTGAGGCTCTCCTACCTCGAGCAGGTGAAACTCGCATCCCAAATTATTCGGGATAAGTGGATTTCACAACTCCTTTATGCAGGCAAACAAGAATTTTGCAATTTATATTTTTTGTATTGCTAATTTTTGTCATTTGCCTATCTTTGATACGGAGATAGACAATAAATAGACAAAATGATGGAAACAAAATATTTATCATTTTATAATGATGAAAACTGTTTGATTTTATTCTTTTACACATTTATACCCATCCTCATACAAAAGATGTACAAATTCATCATTCAATTTATAAAACTTACTATTTAAATAATAAATTTATAAAAGAAATTGCAATAAAATGACACCGAATACATCTTTATAATAATATTGTCTAGAGGTGTGTAATAAAACTTGCTGCAGGGGCATCGCGGGAGAAGAGCTAAGTCATTGACGTATATGAAAGATTAGATGAGGCAAAAGGGTATGGAAAACTTGACAAATTAAGGAGAGGCTTTTATATGTGAAATTTTTCTTTTAAAAAAAAAAAAAAATCTCATAAAAAGGGAATCAGTGGAAGGAAAATGATTGAATTATGTACCCTTTTTAGTCTGTATCAAGGACAATGTTGTTGAGGTTTAATTAGGTTTTCTAAGAAAAAAGATACAGAGGAGAGATACTGACTAGATTTTTCTGACGTGTAAGCGATAAATAGATGCTGGTGATAGAAATTGAATGATTTTGAAAGAAATTTAGTCAAAACTTTTGGGTTTTTGCTTTTCGCTCGATTTTAATTTACCATTTAGGTTTTTAATTTACTAAAAAATTCACTAGGTATTTTTGTATTATTCAAATCACTTATTCCGTTTAAAATGTTGAACACATAAAGGAAACAAAAATAACTTTATACATTGTATTTTATTCCATTATATCTTAATTTATCATTTTCTTGCCATTCATTTCCTTTTGGAACTCCCAAATACATTGTAAAGCTTAGATTTAATATGTTGAAATTAGCATCGGCCATTATTTCCTCCTTTTTTTTTTTTTTTTCTTAAGCAAGCGTGGACCTTCTAAGGTCCTACTAAGTTGAAATATCTGTTCATACGAGGCTCTTATGTTCGAACAAAAAAGCCACTCTCACTTATCCTTTTTTTTTATAAAAAAAGGAACAACAATAATTAGAGAAATCCTTAATTGTAGGGATTCCCGTCCATTTATAACAGTACTCTTTGTTTTTGTATTTTTCAAATGAAAAATGCTATAATATCTATCAAAATTCTTCTTTCATCCTTCTAAATATCACTATCACCATTGGATCTATGAATTTTACACATAGAACCTACATAAATTTATAGATTTAATGATGATATTGATATTTATAAGGATGAGAGAAAAATTTGGATAGATATTTTAATATATATATATATTTTTTTCAGATTGTGATAAATGACAAGGATCACCAATTTATGCGGATGAAAGGTCATCGCACTGTAGCATCAACAATGATTCATTAAATTATAAAATAATATCTCCACATCTCTCTTCTAATAATTTTTTTTTTCTCTCTTCTCTCACGCTTCTCCTTCTTCTCTGTTCTTTCTTTTCTTTTTTTCATCCAACGCATTCTCTCTTCTTCATCTGCTACACTCTCTCTTCCTCTACTCCATTACGATGGCATTGCCATGCTCATTTTTTTTTAAAAAAATAGACCGTTAGAAAAAGATTAATATATATAATATATATAATATATATATATATATATTTTATATATATATTATTATATACTAGTATATACTAGTACTATATATATGGCCATTATGAAAAATGAATTTTAAAAATATTGACTTTTAAAATGACAAATTTTAGAAAATGTGATAGTTAGAACTGATAAGGTTTCAAAAATGGAATTATTAGAACAAAGGGGGGAATAAAAAAAAAATATATAATGAATATTTAAATGGAATAGTAAAAGTTGTTAGCTAAAATGCTGAGCTGGATGTAGTTTTTTTTTAAAAGTTGTTAGCTGAAATGAAAAAAGTGATGTTTTAGTTAAAATTTAGCAAAACATTTGTTGAGCCCAATGTGAGTGCTCTAAGAGCTTTTGCTCAAAAATTGTTATCAATTTAAAAGTGAAAATTCACATTCAAAATAAATAAATAAATAAATTGTCACGTCAATTTCTAGCAAAATATGTAATATCCTTAACAACATTCAAATCAAATCAAAAACACATTTTTCTAATAACTATTTACAAACAATTTAAAACACAAAACGCTTATGTACCATACTCTCGTGCAGTCTTTTCATATTGTATGTGTACCTTTTGAAAGAAAAATACTACAGCATCTATCAATATTTTTCTTTCATCATTCAATTTCTTAAAATCATCATTAAATTCGTAGTCTTCATGTGTGTCCACATATGAGGACCACAAACCTAATAATAATTTTAAAAAAATAATAAAAAAAAGAAAATAACAAAAAAAAAAAAATTGTAGCATTTTCCCTTTCAAAATGATCACAAAACGATCAAACAGACTGATCTAGAAAAAAAAAAGTACACATACAACAAAAGACGTAGTCCCCATCAAAACAATCAGACAACTATTTTTTCTCAGACAACCATATAATGGTGTGGTTCTTATCCTCCCAGCACACTCCATGTTTATGGTTGCACATGAAGATGGACCGTTGTATATATATATCCATGTGGAAATGTGTAAAACCACATTCTTGAACATAATCAGACAAAGGCAACATCCACTATATTCTGTTAATAAGGTTGTCTCAATTTAATTGAAATTCCAACAGTTTAGAATGCAGGAGAACAGGTGGGCTCACAACTCTCATTTCTTAGATTGTTTGGATTTTTTTAGATAATCTAATAACAAAGAATCTCAATAGAAGACAAAGACAAATTAACCATCATGTATGATTTCAATATCAGGGTGATTGCCACAGACTTGGGATGTGGGTCCAATTAAATCTGTCTCAGAATCAAGGTTTTGTGTGCGTCTAATCCATGGTTAATCATGATTCAATAATTGATTCGTGATGGCATCAAATAATTGTATTAAATTAATTGCAACATTTTCTATATATTTCAGTCAAATCAGCTGAAATATATAGAAAAGGGCAGGCTCAATAATTCTTGCTAGTTGCTTGTGCCAGCTTCCATGTCGGGCTGTAACATAGACATAGCCAAAAGAATAAGCAAGCGTTAAATAACAAAAATAAAATATTAGTATTAAAAATAGAGGAATGTTGCTTATCATTTGCAAGTGTTAATTTTTTAATATTTTTGTCTATGTGACACATTTATATTTATTTTTTTTTATTTTTTTAAAAAAAATCCTAAAAATAAAAGATAAAAGAAGAAAGAAAATGCCGAGAGATTGACACTTGAGATTACTAAGTAGCATTTCTGTTAAAAATATACATAATAACATTAACAAGCTTTATCCTTGAACCATAAGTGATTTAGAAAACAGTAACTCTATTTTAATTTTAAAAGTTAATACATAATTAATTTAAAAACTAATAATTAATAACTTACTAAGTCCACACCATAATGCAATGAAATAGATAGTTTCCAGTATTCTTCATCTTTATATAGTTTGTAGCAAGAAAAAAAAATAAAAATAAAAGTAACATATTAACCTTGAACTTTACTAGATAAAACGATTGAAATCTCTTTAAGGCTTCATATATAATATTAGAGTAGTTTTTGGTACGGCTTGACCGATGACGAGCAATTTGTAAAATAGAGAATAGAGAATAACATTAATGGATCCACCGGTCCTTGGACCAGAATATTCCGATACTTGAATTAGCATGCAGTGTTTGGAATGAATGAAAATAGAAAAATGAGCTATGATTTTTTGGGAGACCAAGCGTCCCTTTACCTGATGCATTATATTTCTTTTACAGAGTTTTCTATAATTGAATTACAGTCCCACTCTGTGTAGTGGTTAAAAACCTTATATGTGTTTGCATACCGCAGCCCTTGATTTCCTAAAGATCAATATCCCTCTTTTGGAGGGATTCTTGTAGTTATAATGCTTCTCATTCAGCAATTATATTTAATTGAGATTGCTTGAGTAGGACCATGATGAAATTTATTCTCACCATATAAGCACAATAGTGAATGGATTTGCAACAAAAACATTACTTTCACATATAATATGGTTTTTTTTTCCCAACCAAACGTAGTTACGCAAAACTACGTGGGTTTATTATCTTATGAAAAAGAAACCCACTAAATCCTCAAAAGGTGAAGTCATATAACTTAAATTGTAGTAAATTTTGCAGTGAACGTGACATCGATCGCCTTCCTTGAGGTTATCCTACTAAAAGGGTTTGAACGGAGGATGTTTGATTGATAAAATGTCTACGACAAAAATTGTTGGGAAGTACAGTCATATACTCGTGGCCATCGAGTTTATAACAATACAAGTACAATTTCTTCTTTTTTAATTTTTTTTTTGAAAAAACTTTACAAAAGTTCTCCGAACTTTCATCCGATTTAAATAATTCTCAATATTTGATTTCTCTCAATTTGATCTCCCAAACTTTTAATTTCTCTCATTAAGCCTCGTCCATCTATTTTCACTGTTAAAATTTGTTGAAATTTTCAAAATACTCCAATATTTTAAACAAAAAAAAATTAAAATAAGAGATGTTTTGATAATTTTTATACCACTCCATTAAAATTTAACAAAAAATCTTAACAGAGGGGCTTAATGAGATAAATTAAAAATTTGAGGAGTCAAATTGAGAAAAATCAAACATTGAGGGAGTTATTCAAATCACGTGGAAGTTCGGAGAGCCTTTATGAAGTTTTCTCATTTTTTTATTTTTTTATTTTTGATGAATAATAATACAAGTATAGTTTGTGATAATCTCTGTAAATTCAAAACACAAATTTGAATTATAACACGACTTATATTAATCTTTTGTTCATGCACATTACCACATCTTCAGTGTCTTAATAGAGTCCTATTTGGGCCGCCATTGAGGTACCGGTTGGCTGAATACGTGGGGATTTGCATTGGTTTAGCTTTAGATGAATTTGAGTATCATTGAGAATTTTGTAATTCTCAAGGGAAGTTCATCATTTTTAAGAGGTACGAATCTTACTTCTAGGATAGTGAGAACTCTAGTCTTTCTTTGTAGTCATTTTCTGATTGTGAATTCTCTAGTTTTTCTAAGTATTTTTCTTGATTGTATCAATTAAGCGTTAATTTTTTTTTTTTACCTAAAAATTATTTTAAAGAGATGGTTAAAACAGAAGCAATATAAGTGTACTCCTGTTAAATTAAAGTGGCGGAAAACATATGAAATACTTGAACAATGCTTTCAGTTGTATCTCAATTAACATCCACATTGAAATTCACAAGCTACCAACACACTTCACCCAAAATGCCAGATTATACTTGGAAGAAATATGCCAATTTAACATATTTACAGCCACAAATAACTTCCCCAACCCTCGACCACTCTTCTTCCCAGTAACTCTGATAACAAACAAAAGAAACACATTCCAATTCATAGACATCGACACCCCCGTCCATGTCCTACTTACCCCATCAAAAAGGGTGAAAAAGGAAAAAAAAAAAGATTGAAAAAAACGAATTATCAAAAAAAAAAAAGAAAGAAAGATTGATGAAGGGATGGATCATTACAGTTAAAAATTTTTTTTGTTTTTGTTTTCCTTTCTTTTCTTTTAATATGCATCTTTCCAAGAGTAACTTGTCATTTGTTTGACTCATCTACACTAACTGTTTGACTGTAATGATCCATCCTTCATCAATTTCAAACTGAGACTGTTGAACCGCTCTCGTGAATACTGCCTCGACGCTTTCCTCCAATCTGTGCCTGCCTTCATCATTGCGGCAAACTCATCGTAACTTATTCTTCCATCCTGCAAGTTTAGGGAAAAGGATTAAGGGCAGTTTTAAGCACGCGTAATCTCATAAACTAAAGAATCTGTGACCCATAACTAGGGGTGTAAGATGAGCTCAGCTGCTCGTGAACTCGGCTCGGTTCGACTCGGTTAAACTCGATTCGGTCTCGGTTCGAATAATAAATGAGCTGTTCGGGAACACAATATTATGTTCGAATATTAAACGAGACATACTCGTATAAACTCGGCTCGACTCGAATAAGCTCGTATAAACTCGTATAACTTCATTTTTATAATTTTTTTTAGTATTATTTTAATTTTGTAATAAGAACATCTTATGTAAAAGGGAATTCTCTTCCTAATATGATAGATATAATTTGAATTATTGTTCATGTAATAGTTTTAGAGATTTGTGTGTATATGAGTATGTTTTGTAAGTATATATGAATATGTGTGTGTTAACGTTTGTATATGTATATAAGGAATTTATATACATATTAGAAAACATACATATAAACTCAATTGGATTATTTAAGATTTAAGTTAATTTATTTAATTAACCAAATTGATAAAATTTGAACAATAATTAATTAATTAATTATTAGTATGAATTTATGAAAATATAAACATTCATGATATTTACTTTATATAAGAAATTAATAAGTTAATTGAGCCGCTCGTGAACAAGCTCGAATTCGTTCGAAAAATAAATGAGCCAAGCTTGAACAGAATATCTAGCTCGGTGATATGCTCGAGCTCGACTCGTGTTCGAAATAAACTTAAATGAGCCAAGCTTAAACACTCAATACTCGACTCGACTCGGCTCGAATACACCCCTACCCATAACCCCACAAAAGAAGTGTGGTTACGTATGTAGAATGCCTATAAATTGGGGATTACCATGGCAGATTATAATAGGTCAAACATTGCTCACATCTCATGCATTCTTCCTATTCAGTTCAAGCTGATTTTTCGTTTAAAAAGGTTTTGTACCATAATTTTGCATTTTCTGTAAAAATCTACAAACTTGTATAATTATCTTATTGCCATCCAAGCACATGCCCACTCTAGATTTGAGATTATCAATAGAATATGCTACTTCACATAAAACAAAGTAAATAAATAGAAACTAGCAACAAAAATATTTGTTAAGACAATGTGACCAACCTTGTCTGTGTCCACATCATGCATAATGCCATTAATGACTTCTTCACCGTTTGTCTCAATGTCATCAGCTAAGGCATCTTGTAGCTCCTCAATTTCTATATAACTGCTCTGGTTTCGATCAAAGAATTCAAAGGCTTTGTGAAGATGCTCATCATTATCGCCCATCTTTCTTAAGTGAATAGAAATGGCTACAAATTCTCCATAGTCCAGATATCCATCCTTATCTACATCACCCTGCAAGAACAAACCTCTCATTATTCCCAAGATTACAAATTGCACAGAGCTTTAGAATGATGTATAGGCCCCATGCTTCTCACCATTCAAACACAGTATTTATAAAACAAGTTTTAGGCAGAAAATGTGTTCATTGCAACTGGAAACACAGTCATATTAGTCATTTTTGCATTTAGTTTAACATATTCCAATCACAACTTAAAAGGAGGCACCTCAAATAAGATAAACATATATATATATTTTACGTACATTTAATTTTGAACCCATCAAGGTCCCACGCTGAGCCTAAATATGGTTAAAAGATCTCAAATTCAAGGTATTACTTACCGCTTCCATTAGAATTTGAATGTCTGTGTCAGGAACCTGATGGCCAAGCTTGTGCAACCCTATTTTTAGCTCATCCTTGTTAATCTTGCCATTATTATTAACATCCATTACCTTGAACCCCTCCTTTATGCTGGCAACTTCTTCCGCTGACAAATGCTCAGCAATTACCTGTAAATTTGAAATTCAACAAACAAAACAGAAAAGGACTAGAATGAATCATTCAGCTTAACATCCAACCAAGATCAAGAGGCAGGAGAAAGTTTTTCTTGAGCAGAAATCTATGAGACATTACCCTTAGAGCTCTTTTCTTGAGCTTATTCATTACAGAAAATTGCTTGAGCCTTGCCCTCACAGTTTCACCTAAAGAAACATTTGGAGCTTTCTTTGCATTCAGTAACCAAGGATGATCTGCATTTGATGAACAAGCAAAAATTACAGTTGAACTTCAGAAATATTTAGGAATACATAATCAATTTGATTTTGATAGGAATACATTAGGAACATTAGCTATTGGTTAGAACTAAACATTACCTAGCACTTGCTGAGCAGTAGGCCTTCGCTTTGGGTCCGGATCAAGCATCTTCTTCACAAGGTCTTTTGCATTCTCAGAAACTTTAGGCCAAGGATCCCTCCTAAAATCTACAACAGACCGTATAATTGCTTGTGCAACTCCTTGTTCAGTTTCTGCATTAAAAACAACAGATTTTATGCATATGTACACTTCTCACAAATACGCCTATTGTAACATAGTTGAATATAAACTGTTTCAATGGCTGTTTGGGTTAAAACTTTCACAAAAGCAAACAAATTTCATTTTAGTCATAACAAAACTAACCTGCCCAAAAAGGCGGGACACCACAAAGTAGGATGTAAAGGATTACTCCAGCACTCCAAACATCTATTTCTTGACCATAATTCCGTTTTAGCACCTCAGGAGCCATGTAGTAAGGACTTCCAACTATCTCAGTAAATCTCTCACCTGCAGAAATAACCAATTCAGCTTATGTACATGAAAGGATACAGCCAATTGATGGGACACGAGGAACAAAATTATGAAATGTGGTAGCTAAAGAAAAAATACCAGGTTTAAAGAATACTGAAAGCCCAAAATCAATTGCCTTCAAATGTGCTGTCTCCTTCATGTCATCAAACAAAAAGTTCTCAGGTTTGAGATCCCGATGCATCACACCATGCTTGTGGCACATCTGCAACACAATAAAACCACATTAAACACGTGACAAAAAGCTCATCTAAAACTAGGACTAAAAAACGAAGCAGGCCAGTAGGACCATCATAGTTGTGAAATCTGGTGGCTGTTACAAAAAGATTATATAATAAAGGTAACAAATAAACTCATTTCACTAATTGTCTCTCATCGGTATATATCCCTAGAAAAGAACAATGAACAGTCTGAGCACACGGTTGGACAGCTGAGCTTCATGGATTTAAACAGGAAAGATATTGAGAACGTAGTTGAGCAAAGGGGCAATTTAAATTGAACATTCAAGTCCGTTTGCTAAAAGAAAAAAGTATAAAACATTTCATGTTTTGCAACTGATTGATCATTGGAGAACTAGGGGATATGGGTACTCATAACACAAGAGATGAAGCCAGACGTAAAAAGCATTAGAAGTTACTCAACTTCACCACAAAATTGAATTGCTCAAAAAGAAAAACTCTCTGCAACGGGGAATCCAAACGCAAAATGGTACAATATTTTAGTCACCAGAGTTAAATATCCAACAAATTCACAACTTAACCACAAGAGCTAACTTATCTACATACTCATCAAAATCAACTAGCCTAAAGAAAAGGAATAAAAAGGAATTCCTTTAAAGTACTTCAAAAAAGATTATCCAAGTGAAGTACGTTTGTCCTGGATTTATTTATTTGTTTGTTTATTAGTTCCGGATTTGCATATCCATCCTATAGAAAAACTATTACTAACATAACCAAATTCTCTAGCGAAAAACTAATCAGCACGAAAACACCCCACATGAACTCAAGATCGAAAAACCAAAAAAAAAAAACAAACTTCAAAAATTCACAAAAATACAAACCTGAACAACTTCCACGATGGTCTTGGTAACCGCGGCAGCCGCGCGCTCCGTGTAATGGCCCCTGGCGACGATCCGATCGAAGAGCTCGCCGCCCTCGCAGAGCTCCATGACGATGTGCACCGCATTGTCGTCCTCATAGGTGTCCTTCAAGGTCACGATGTTGGGGTGCTTGGGCAGGTGCTTCATGATCTCCACCTCCCTCCTCACGTCCTCGACGTCCACCGCCGTCCTCAGCTTCTTCTTCGATATCGATTTGCACGCGAAGGTCTCGCCGGTGGCCCTGTCCGTGCAGAGGTAGGTTATGCCGAACTCGCCGCGGCCCAGCTCGCGGCCCAGCTCGTACTGGAGCTCGATCTCGCGGCCGGTCGGCTCCTTCAGGACCGAGTGCTTGTGGCTTCCGCCATTCGGGTTGGCCGCGCCGTAGTCGATGGCAAACGGGTTTGGCTTCTTTGGCTTCTTCTCCTTCTTCAGCTCGTCGTCGACCGGTGGGGTCGCGCAACAGTTACCCATGGATTACAGGCTTCGACTTCTCTGGTTTTTTTTTTTTTATTGTTTTGTTCAAAATCTGATGTTTATATAATGGAATTGAATAATTCCTTGAGCAAAAAGAGTTGGGTTTCCGGGAAAATCAATCGAAATCGGTATGAAGGGGGGAAAAAGTGAGGATTTATAGCGAAGAGAAAAGGTGAAATGCCCAGAAGTGGGTGAGGAATTGAGAGTCAGAGGAGATATAAAAGAAGGGGAGGGGTTTGAAGAGAAAGAGGATTTTCAGAAGGGGAATTCTAGCGTGTGAGAGACGACGCCTTGAGAACGAAGATTATGAAGATGCAGAATAGAGAGAGGGTCAAACCTCTCCTTTTCCCAGAGGCTTCCCCTCCTAACCCCCGTCTCTCTCTCCTCTCTCTCTCTCTCTCTCTCTGAGAAAGAGGGCTCTTCTGTAGTTTTCCCAAAATATCCAAAACAAAATTCAAGTGCTTTTTTGGGGTATTTGGTAGGAATATACTACTACAAAACGAGTTCCTACTAAAAATACCTCGGCTTTCGGTAGAAATTTCAGGGTAATGCCATTTGAATTTTTATCTGGTTTTTGGGGGTCTCTTCCACTTAGCAGCCTTTTTCAATCAGGACATGAGATTATACAACTAGCAGATTTTTTTTATTATTTTTTTTTTGGGGAGGGTTTTTTTGACCAAAAACAGGTCATAGGTCAATTTCACAATTTCATTTATAACACATTCTCATTTCTTCTTACTTTGGTCTCCTTTTTTCCAATTTTATCGATCATATTGTGCTAGAGTATTATATAAGTTAATTTTAATTAAAACGAGTTAAATTTTTTAGGTCTAACTTGCTGATCGTGTTTAAACATAAATATAAGACTATATAAGTCAACCATAATTTAATTCATTTAATTAAGCGAATCAAAACCATCAACTCTAATCCGTTCATTTTGTATAAAATTTACGAATTGTATAAAAAATTTATCGACCCTAATATAAATCACACAAAAGTATTTGAGTTGCTTCCACATATATTCTGGATACTGCAAATGGAAACTCAAAAAGTGATGCTTTCAAAACTAGGTTTACGATTAAAACAGCGACAGATTAGAATGAAACAAGTTCCCTTTTAAGTGCACACTCAGCTACATATCATCTTTAGGGTTTATAACATAGGATGGATTACATTTCTCCCCACTCCTACAATGATCGAGAGCATTTACCAAACTCATGATTTTTTGTTCAAAAACAACTTTTCAGAACAAAAAAAAACTGAAAACATTCCCCAATCAAGGCCAACCAATCTTGTTTCCCAAAATGTGTATATGTTCGACTAAGGAGATGTGTATTGCACGTCTTCCATTTTAGCCGTAGCAGCCAGGTTAGTATAGCTTGAGCCATCAAAGTACAAGGCTTAAGCAACAGTAGAGTAAGATTAATATATTTGTGTCCCCTTTGTACCCCCTCCCCCTCCTAATAGTATCCATTTTATTGTTAGAATTTAAAATTTCGTGTATTTAATGGTGTATATGATTTTATATTATTTTAAAATTTTAAAAAACGTGTTAATATTTACTTTATATACACCGTTAGATACATTAATTTTAAATTGTAACTATAAAATTGATATTTTTCCTTTCACCGTCCTCCCTCTTTCCTTTATAGTAATGCTCACATATTTATATGTCCACCGTGAGTTTATGGTTAGGAGAGGGGCAGGTAGATTCTAATATTTTACATTGGATATGAGGTCACCTTATCTAGAAAGACTTTGGTGTGGTTAACCTAGAAAATAAATAAAGATGAAAATGTGGTCCCATTCTTTAAGGCTAAAGATATTTGCTTTATTTGTTAGTGCTTTTTAGATGAGATTCTTTTGTTTTTGTTTTTATTTAAAAATGTGTTTTGATGTGACATAAATATAATGATGTTTCAGTTTCATAACTACTTTTGAAGAATTTTTCTTTTTCTATTTAGCATCGTCCAATAACACAAAATAATAATAATAATAATAATAATAATAATAATAATTGGTTTTTATATTCTTGCATTACTATTTTATTTTGGAATTTGTAAATGTTTAGAGATATAAAAATGATGTTTATCAGTTGAATTATCTTTTTTTACATTCAAAGTTATTGATAGATTTAGGTTTGGCCAGAAGAAAGTCTCTGGCCCCGCCAATACAAAATAGGTGAAATTGCACGGTCATTGACGATCCTTATCAAACCTCAACCTACAGACCTACTAGTTTAGAAAAGAAAAGAATTTCATTTGGGCAATTAATGCAAATTCCCTTAAAACACCCCATTTACTTCACAAGGAGGAAAGATTAGGATATATGTCCTCACATTATTTCAATTTTTTTTAAATAATATACATGATATATATATGTCATCCCGTGCAACTAGATGACGATTTATAAGCATGCATGCATGGAAAAGATATATGGTCATATTTCATTTTAAAGGCCAGGAAAAAAAGAAAAAAAGGAAAAAAAAAGAAAAAAGAAAGCTTTGTGGTGGTGAATCAAGATTATCCTTAATGGTACCATCGTCGTCGTCATCATCATCGCTGTTAACAACTTTGAGATCATTTCATCGTTGTGGTCACGATTTTGATCATTGCTCTCATGAGGTTTTGTGCACCTTCAGACTAGTTTTTTTAGTTCTTTCTTTCTAATTATTTTTTCTTCCTTGCCAAGGCATTACCTTTTTTTTTTTTTTGCTTGTAAGTTTGCCGAGGCATGCTATAAGCTAAGTGAGTTAGGAGTTTGGACGGACCAAAAAACGTAAAAATCTCACAGCTCCTTAAGTAAATAGTTAATCCAAAGAGTGTATGAGCCCTCTATATTCTAATAAAAATATCTCCTTTTTTTTTCTTTTTTTGGATAGTAAGGATCTTGACTTACGGTTCATTTGGATTTATGAATTAAAAATGGCAATTTGAAAATGTGTGATTTAAAAATATGATTTTTAAAATATAATTAATTTTTAAAAAAATTATAGTTTAAAATTTAAAATTTTGCGTTTTTTGAAAAGACACCATATTGCTTACGATTTGAAAATTAATATTTTTTAAAATTTTTAAATCACAATTTTTTAAAAATACAATCTCAAACAATTAATTTTTTTGTAATTTAGTCTAAAATTTTATTTTTTATCTACGTAATCGTAATACTAAACGCACCCTTAACTTTGTTTTACTAGTATATGTTGACTTACTTTAAAAAAAAAATTAAAAAAAAAACACTAACTAACTAACTAACAAGAGGGTTGCGTCATTGATTTTGCAATTAAATTTCATTTTAAATAAAGTAATTGGATAGTAGTAGGGGATGGTAAATTTGGATGCTTATAGTCAATCTAATACAAAATTGTTAATAATAATCAATAAAGAATGACACAAGCATTGAGGGTAGGGGGGAAGATAAAAGAAGAATGTAAGGGTGAACATGTAAAAAAACAAACACTATAGGACAAGAGTTTGGTCAACGTCTGTGCCGATACGTATGGTTCTTTCACTTGGCACTTGACACTTGGCATAAGTACCCTCAACGTTGTTGCAGGTTCTGTCACGCGTTAGCAATTTATTGGTTCATTTATGTCACAGGTGGCCTTCTAGAAGCCAGCCAAAAACTTGGTAGAGTGAGTAAATAACACCCAACTGCAAAGCTTAAAATTAAACCCCACTATTAAAAAAAAAAAAAAACTGTAAGGGCAATTTGATCATTTAAGTAGATATTATAGCCCCACTATTAAGAAATACATACTTTTTTAGCAAGTTGGATGACTTGTGTCGATCGCTAGCCGTCGGATCTTAAATATTGTTTTGTGATCTCCCTCCTTCTCCAAAGTTATGGGAGATATACATAGCGTAAGGCGTACTTTATTCACCTAAAGCACGGTTTTGCCCTTGCCTATTCATTGCATGCACTAGAGCTATATAAGGAGGGGCATTTTCGTCCAAAAAAGTACAGAATTTTTTCTAGAAGAACATGGGAAAGATGGTTAAGAATGAGCTCAAGCAGGGAGAGGATTATACAAAATTAAAAATCTCGGCAAAGGGTGTTTTGGTCATTTAGGATTGACTCAAAAGCTGCCTCAAAAGCGCCGCCTTTGCTCTCAGGTAGCCCAGTCAAACTCGGCAATTTTGACTTCGAATCTTAGATCGCCTGTTTGCTTCCGGTGTGGTTCACTTACACGCTTTTAAAAAGCAGGCACCCGATCTAGACTCTCGGTTTTATTGCGTGCTTTTGGATGTTACCGTTAAAAGAAAGAAACTTTATCATCGCATTCCCACTTATTTTTCTCCCATTCCCTCTATTCCAATTTGTAGTGAAAAGGATCCCCTAGTTTAATCCTTTCTGGTTTATGCTTTGTTCTCTCTGTTTTGGATGTATTTATAAAAAATAAAAAAAAAAATAAAAAATTTCAATTTGTATAGTAAAAAACCACTTCAATCCTTTTACAAAATTTTAATTTTTTTTTAATCTTTTTTATTGAGTACACACCCAAAGAGTCTAATGAAAAGATCCTTGTTGCCCAATCTTGGAAGCTTCTCCCAGTGGAAGCAAATTTGGGTGAGGCCTATAATGCGCTCTTAGCAATTGAATTATTGAAGTGATTGTTGTTAGTGGTTGTTCTTTAGTTATTCTTGAAAGTGACTTTTTGCTGACTATTTTGGCTATCAGCTCTTTCCATCTTCACTCCAATTGAGCCTCTGCCTCCATCTATGTTGGCATCTGTCAGCAATTTCTTTCTTCTCATAAGTAGATCGTCTTGAAAAATTTTAAATGTGAAAATTTTAGTGTATACCATATTGTCAAATATTCTCCCTTTTTTTTTTTTCTAAGTATTAGAAGTAGAAAAAATCCGTCCTTTGTAACCTCTTTTTCCCGCTTTGAATATAATAATGATGATGAAGAAGAAGAAGTAAGACTAATTTAGTCATGTCTTTTATGTTGCTTTTCTATAACGCTAATATTTAATTATTGACATGAATATATATTGTACTGTACTGTGACAATCTTATTTACAGTGTAATAGGGTTTGTGAGTACAACATATAAAACAAAAATAAATAAGAACGATGTAATTTGAGAAAATATATAATAAATAAAGAAACACAATTCAGAGAATTCTAACATATGATAGAAGTAAATAGGGCAAGAGATCCTTTGAATCTCAATATTCCCCTTAAAACTCAAGTAGAAGTTTGAGTTTCAAAGCAAAAATAATGAGTAATGCTATATACATATTTTAATTCTTGCACTTTTTGATATGATTTTTAAAAATATTATTTGATCAAAATTTAATAGTAATCTAATCAAAATTTAGCGATAATTTTAAAAGCCACATAGTATGAAATTCAATGTATGGGTGTATACGTAGCATTTCTCGAAAATAATTGGGAGGTTTTTTTTTTTTTTTAAAAAAAAAAATGCTATTTGGGAGAGAGAGGATGGGTTTTGAAGTAATTTGGCCAATAAAATCAATTAATTAATTAGAAAAAAAAAAAAGGAGAGAAAAGTCGATGAAGCAAATGTAAGTAACAACGATAGCAAAAGTCAAATAATTTTGCGTGGGTTGAGAGAAAGAGATCAAAAGCCGAGAGAGAAAAAATTAGTTAAAATATAAATAAAAATGCAAAATCATTAAAAAAAAAAAAAAGCAATCTTAATAGAGCATAAAAAGATTTAGAAAGTAGAATGTATGATATTTTTGAAATTAGAAAATTAAAATAGAAATTTTTTAGCTAAAATATGGCTAAAAACTTCTTGTTAGTCTAACGTTAATACTCTAACATACAGCACTTTAAAAAAAGAAAAAGAAAAAAAGAAAAGAAAAAGAAAGGAAAGTAGTGTCTGTCATGCTGGCAAGGCAAGGTGGCAACAATTAAAGAAGCGTTAGGAATGAATTATGGTTGGGTTTATAAACAAGAAAGCAACAAGCATTGACTCGAGAGAAGGTACGTGTCCAAATCGTGATGGGTGAGAGTGAAAGTCTTAATTTAGCTTTCTATTAATTATAACTTGTCTTTTACCTTTTGGAACGGTTATGCAAAATTTATCAACAAACCAGCTCTTATTAATCTCCACCCCCAAAATAACAATTTTTAAGAGGTGTGGGCCGGTTTAAAAGTATAAGAAACATCAGCATCATTTCTTATATTAGTTGCAAAATACTTAAGGTATTACAATTTTTATTACAATTTTTATTGTAAATTTATGCGACAGTTTAAACGAGCATGGAGTTACATAGGTAAAGAAATTTAGAATTGACAAATAAATTTAATTATTTAGTGACTGTAGTGATAAATATTACTTAGTTTAATCATTTAGACTAACACATTAATTTATAAAAGACTTATGATAAAAATAAAAATCCTAGTTTCCCACAAAATGTAGTTATCTCGTTATTAAGAAGATTCCATTATTTACGTAAAACAACAACCAAAAAAAAAAAAGAAAGAAAGAAGAAGATTCCATTGTTTGAACCCTAGAAAACATAGATGCTCTCACAAATATTCAATGACTTTTAGCCGAATACTGGACCTTCTTTTTTTTTTGGTTTTTTTTTGTTTTTAGGTAGATAAGCATCAAGTCTTTCTCACAAAAACAAGAAGAAATTTTCAAATTAAGAGGATTCGAGGAATCATAGCATGTTCTCGAATTTGCTCATTTTTCAAACGCAAAGAGAAGAAGACCCAGGTTTTGTGCGTCAATTATAATTATAATTATAAATTAATAATTGTGCTGCTAATCAATCATCCATGACATATACATTGGCAATCACCATCTTCTAGTAGATGGTTCTAGAATCTTCCACGTACACAAAAGCTGGCTATAATCCTAAGGTGGACGACAATGTGCGCATAAACAAAGCATAAAGACGGGCTGACAATGGAGCTTGCATTTCACAAGTCAATTGTCTTTTATCAAAATGCTCATCAACCTTCCCACACTACGCGTCTTGGATTATTTATTTATTTGTTTTATAAGTACGTGTAAGATTTGTTTGTTATGTTTTAGAGAAATGTTTGTTGTCTAATTTTTTTTTGTCTAATTTGTAAGAAATTACATAAATATCTCTCATGATAGACATGTTCTTTGACTCATTCCAACTATAGTGATCGGGTCACGCTACACGTCTGTCTTAGATGGACGTGTAGCGTCCGTTTCCGTTTGTAGTGGAAATTTTTTTTTTTTTCCATTGTCCGAAAGTCCTCATAAGTGTGAGGACTTTCGGACGTCCAGCTCCATCCATAGTGATCATGGGCTCAACTATCTGATTTTTATCTTTGATGAGAGGAGAATACTCAGCTAAAAATAGTAAGAGGAGTCCCTAATCTACCTATAAATATAGCATGTGTAATCTACTTACTGTTACTGGTAGGCATAAATCAGAAGATCCTTCTCAAATATTTGTATTTCAGATTGCTTGAGGCTGTTCATCTAATATTTCTAGACTTGAGCAAAGATGGCTGAATGTATTTATAATCTAAGTTTTCGCTGCTATGTGTTATTAGCATTTGATTATTTAAAGTATCTAATTCAATTTTGTTAAACTTTGTACATGTGGATAAAAATGGCCCATACAAACGCAAAAAGAAAATCTAAAAAAAAAAGCATGTGCAAAGTTAGTCAATAAGCATTTTTCTATGTTTTATCTATTTATTGAATTCGCTAGTGTACCAATTTGCTCTAAAGATTGCCGTAAAGCCTCCTTTGCTAAACCATGGGCAGCCATATATGCTCATTGCTTGACGTGTCACACCTCCCAAGAACAAAATCTATGAAGTAATAACTTCGTATAATCAATCAAATGATTGTAGCGACTCCAAGAGTGAGAAATATGTATGTAGTTTTCTTCTTAATTGAATTTGATAAATTTCTTTCAATTTAGTGTATAAAATTTTTATGTGTCATTTAACATGTGAAAAATATATATTTTTTTAATATTAGCATGTGAAAAATATATAATTTTTTACTAGGATTTTAGAGAATTTGGGTCCCAATGTGCTCTGATAGTTGAGACCCAAAATCCCCTCTATCATTTTCCTATCCGAATTTCCTAAAATTCCTACTAAAAATTTGAAGAAATCTCAATCCCCCAAACTTAGGGGTTTAAAATCGATTTGTATAATCAATTTGTTTTCTTTTTCTTTTTTTCATTTTGTTTTATAATATTAGGCAACACAACCGAGAATACTCCTGCCGTAAAAAACTACTATAATGTATGTTTATTTAATTGTGCTCCGTAACGAGCCATTATTTTTTTTCTAGGGGAGGTCGGACTAATGAAAAAAATACTATTAAAAAAATAAAGTTTGAACAACATATGAAAGAAAAAGTTTTAAATGAGATTCTTTATATATTAATATTGCCTTAGAACTTCATAGGAATATACAAAATATATCTAACCAACTTATTAAACATAGATATATACAAAAAAAATTTCTAAGTTTCTTATACCAGTGGCAGTGGGACCCGACGATGATTTAGAGAATAAAAATAATCTATCAACATTTATGTGCTAAAATTTTGAGTGTTTTTTTTTTTTCAATATAAATAACTAAATAATTTACAAAAAAAAAAAGTCTTAGTCGATCTTACTGCGAAGCCCTTTTTTTAATAATAATAATATTCATGAATGTAAATATTTGCTCTAGAGTAACTGTTGAAAGTGGAAAAGTTGACATAGCGGGTGGCATTGTGACAAACGGACTACAAATTTTTGATTGATTACTCGCAAAAATGTCAAATTCAATAGGACAGCACGACAAATGCAATCAAAAGTTATCAGCGTATTTGAAAACAATCTTTTTTTTTTTTAAAAAAAAATTTGGTTAAATGTTCCTTTTTAACTGATATCTTAAACCAATTCAACTAAACAGAGTGCCGGAGTGGGGTCTTTTTGAGGCGGTAATGAGAAGACTAGGGTTGGATCCCATGTGAACTGTTATTATTATGAGCTGTGTTACAACAGTTAATTATGCTTCGATGGTAAACAGCAACCCAACAGGGCAGATTTCACCAACACGAGAGATACAACAGGGCAATCTCATTTCTCCTTATTTGTTTATTTTTTGCGCGGAGACTCTGAGCTCCCTTCTCTTTAAGGAGGAGCATGCCATAACGCTTACCGGTGTTCCTACATCCAAAAAAGGGCATCGTATTAAACATCTATTTTTTGTTGATGATAATTTTTTTTTTTTTTTGGGCAAAGCAAATCCACTATATTAGCACAGACTTAACAAGTGCTATACATTTATAATGGAGCTTCATGACACAAATTAAATAAGAAGAAACCGCCATATTCTTTAGAAGAAATACTAGTCCTGATGCGAAAAAAAATTGATTATAGACCTTTATGATATTTAGGCTACTCAATAATATGATAAGTACTTGGGGCTTCTTGCACTTGTTGGCAAGTCTAGAACTCAAGCGTTCAAAAGCATAAAAGATCAAGTATAAAAACGTCTACAAGACTGGAAGTTGAAATTCCTTTCACAGGCAGGAAATAAGATCCTTTTGAAGGCAGTGGTCCAAGCTATCCCCGCTTAATAGTACGAGCATGTTCTTGTTGCCCAATGTTCTCTATAAGGAGATAAACTCACTAATGCAAAAGTTTTGGTTGGACACCAAAACAACAAATCAAAGATTCATTGGATAAGTTGGGAAAGGATGAGAGTTTCCAAAGTACAGGGAGGTATGGGTTTTAGAGAACTAGTTAGTTTCAATAAGGCTCTTGCTAAGAAATGCTAGAGATTACTCCAAAATCCTAACAGTTTAGTAGTAAGAATTTGTCAAGAAAAGTATTATCTTGGGAGAACAATCTTGAATGCACCACTATGAAAGATGTCATCTTTTGCATGGCGTAGTATGCAGGGTGCAAGTAATCTCTTGAAACACAGCTTACTCTAAAGGATTAAGGATGGATTTGAGGTCAAAATATGGGGGGATAGATGGCTATCCACATTAACAACTTTTACTGTTTAGTCTCATATCCAATTTTTGGGAGCGAATGCGACAATGAAGGAGCTGACTGAAATGGTGGAAGAGGGAATTGATTGAACAAATATTCATTAAGGAAGAGGTGAGGGTTATCAACAAGCTACCAATGAATTGCTCAAATAAAAAAAAAAATGTCTTAATCTATAGGGACACAAATACTGGAGAATTTTCAGTTCGTAACACTTATCACATGGAAAAGAAAAGACAAGACTTTTTAAGGGGGGATAGTTCAACTCAGCATAAAGGAAGTGAGAATTGAAACATGATTTGCAACTGAATGTCCCTAATGCAGTAAAGATGTTTATGTGACGTGCGTACCATAACCTTCTACCAACTAAAGACAACATGTTGCGTAGGGGTATTGTAAAGAACTTTGCCTATCCCATCTTTGAACTTGAAAGTGAAAGTACGGTCTATATTCTATAGAATTGTTCATCGGCAATGGATATATGGGGTGCAAGTGTAAAACAATTTCAAAAAACAATTTTCTGTGGATCTGATTTCTTACAGGTGGTAGAGGGAGATGTTCCATATGTGTGATATGGAGGAGTTTGAGTTATTTGTGGGAATATCTAAAAAGATTTAGTTCCATAGAAACACAATGGTTTACGTAGGGGAGTTCTCCACCCCAATACTTTGGTACGGGGAGCCACTGAATCAAATGAGGAATTTAAAAGGGCAAATATAAAAGATGCAGGCCAAGCTATGGAGGAAAGGAGAGGGCATCACCACCCCCCATGGCAAATACAAGGTAAACTATGATGTTGTTGTGGACATAGTCAATGGGCGCATGGTCATCAAGTTCATTGTGAAGGATTACAATGGGCTAGTGTTTGCAACTAGAAATATAACTAAAATGAAAAATTTAGAATCAGTTGCAACTAAAGCTTAGCGTTCCAAGCATATGAATTTAGCAAAGAACTAGGTTTGCAAAACATCATCTTGGAATGAGACGCAATTCAAGTGGTAAATGTCTTGAATTTTAGACGCACAAAAGATCATTACTTCATTGTCTAGTTGGCAGATTCTACACTTCTATCTAGAGGCTAATTTTGCAGCCGACATTTTACATGATTAGAAGAAATATGTTTCATGCTCACATGATTTTACACCATAAAAACACAAACTTTTGCTTCAATAAAGCAAATTAAACGTCTTTTAACTTGAAAATAAATAATAAAAATAAATTATATGGGAACCATTAAATATGGGCAATAGAATTGCTCAAACTAAAAACACAAATATTAAAAATATTGGAAACTTATTTGTGAACTCAAAAATCATCATATAATTTTTTTTTGAGAGGGTCAAAAAATCTTTAGTACTTTTT
Source organism: Betula pendula (assembly GCA_900184695.1). Lineage (NCBI taxonomy): Eukaryota > Viridiplantae > Streptophyta > Magnoliopsida > Fagales > Betulaceae > Betula > Betula pendula. The sequence continues at coordinate 1,107,302 of FXXK01000030.1, read as the reverse complement.
TTTCTTTTCAAAGAATTTTGGGGGCCATGCACCACCGCCCTCCCTCCGCCGGTCCACAGCAGTTGTCATAAGTAGAATTTTTTTAAAAAATTTTGGGGGTAGTTGACATAAGTAGATACCAATAGATAATTTGATAGCGTTTGCTAAATTCATGCCATTTTATTTAATCCAAAAAAAAAAAGGAAGAAAAAAACGAGTTCCTCGTTGGCCATGTGAGTGCGAAGTCAAGAATGGTATGTTGAGAAATGGTCCGCCAAGTTGTACACCTCATACGTGGCGCAACTATTGACATGTTTCTCAGCTAAAGAGATTGTGAAGAATGCTCAAAAGTCAACGATATCCATTTCAAATTTTCAATTTCAACGTCTCCTAGAAGGTCAAGAGGAAAATAGCTAGAGGAGGAAAAGCCTACAAATAAGTTGGAATCTTTCATCCACCACCACTATATCTAATCTAATTGACCCAGTCTAGATGTCCGTCCCACACGGCCCATCTAGATATACAGGCACAGCCCTTGTCTTCCTAGCTAACCCTAGCAATTTCGACAGTAATTACGAAAAAGACTATATAAGACTTATTTGTTTGGATACATGGTTGAACAATTCAAATTTTATTTGGACAAATAAATTCTATATGAGATTTCTCACCATTTTTGTCCAAACATCGAATTATTGACAATCTCAATCATTTCTTAATTGACTTCAAAACAAAGACATCTTTTTAGAGTCCGTTTGGCTTTAGTGATTTCAGGCCAAACTTGTTTTTAAACAAATTTGTGAAAAGTGTGTAAAAAAAATAAAATTCAAAAACATAAAAAAATTTATATTTTTCAAGCATATAAGAGAGTACGTTTTTAAAAACACATAATTGTAAAAATAAAACTTTAATTTTATTAAACGCTTTAACTGCATTTGTAAAAATCACATTGTTATTAACTATGTTTTGAAATCACTATTATTTCCTTGTTAGGAAATCACTATTTTTCCAAATAGTATGTTTCAAAACCTCTAAATCAGACCAGGCACCTAATCCATGTTTATGGTCCCAATCGAGAGGCGATCCAACATATGCCGGACACCTAATCCACGTTTATGGTCCCAATCGAGAGGCAATCCAACTTGCATATGTTGGATCTTAATGAGCTCGGGGCTCAAACGAGGTACATTGTATTGCTGGTTAAAGAGCTAGCGTACACGTTGGAATTGATGTCATTGTCTTGGCAGTTGGCAGTTGGCACCTTCAATTTTGGTAATCTAATCCTCGGACTTTAGATTGATTTCCCACTCCTGACTTTGAGCTGCTCCCTAGGACTCTAAAGACTTGACCCTTAACCTTGGATTTTCCACCCTCAAATTCATTAAAAATGCCAACCGCCCGAGTTCCTGTAAAGTGCAAAAGATAAAGAATTGGTCTTTTAACACTTGCAGCTAGCAGCAAGAATAAATTAAGAAATGTTCACAGCCAAAACATATTTTCTTGGGCCCATTTCCTAGCACTATAATTCACTACTGAACATCCTCATCTGTTAATACAATTTTTTCATGTACCACATCGTTCTATACAGCCATCATACTAGTAAGCAAAACTTCATGTACCTTTTTATCTCGTTGATTTGAGTTAGTAACATTACCATAAGACCGGACGATTTTCGGATGTGGAGAGAGAGAGAGAGAGAACTAAAAGTGGCACCAGGTGGTGCGAAAGGACATCTATTTGCAAAAGTAAGCGGCTTCGATGAAATAGTGATGAGTTTTCCAAGAATGCTGTTATGTATACTTTAATGTCTATCTTGTCTTCTTTGTGATCTTTGGGTTTTTGCACATTCGGATACTTGATGGGGTGACCTCCACCAGTTCATCCTCTTGAATGTACTCAATGCAGTCGTCCAGGCTATAATCCAATGGAGTATCAAGAACCACTGCATTCGGAGAAAAACATGGAGTATTAAAATGCAATAAACCAAGCCTTGGTGCTGCAGATGTATGAACTTGTTTATGTTAAGGTTTAATGAAAAGAACATCAAAGGAAAAGACAACACCACCACATCATAAAAAAAAATTAAGTTCAGTTGATTATTGAACTCAAGGTCATTTACATTTTTTTTTTTGGTCTTAAAACTGATCATTATACATCCTCTATAAACCCTTCTTCATGGATTATGACTTAATATATATAAGTTTTTCCTATTCGAACAGAGATCCAAAAAGACAACCAAAATTACCGAGCATATGGTTGACAACTACAAGCACCCAAAAAGTACTTAACTGGGGTTGCTCCATGTTTTCTTCATTGAGTATTATTAAATAGCAGCACTAAAAGAAGTAGATGGAAGAGCTCTCTACGACAAAATGATACTATTTTACTGGGAAATCAAATAATACAGTTTCTTAAAGCCAGGTTAAATATTTTGATTTATATGACATAGGGTCAATATTGCAATTAAAACAGCTAAAGCGTGATCTCACATTTCGTTATCTGAAAACATACATGACTTAAACTTGCCAGTAAAGATTAAATGTAAAACTTGATGGTGAAATAAAGGCAACCAATTTTCATTCTTTAGTGCAATAGAAGGGAGAAACTACATATGCTTCTGACCTGTTTGCTCCTTATTGGAGCGTACATTTGTTGCAGCCTTTTTCTTGCACACATTAAGGGACAAGTCGCCAGGCCGCTGATGAATGCCGACAATTTGACCTTTATAAACCTCTGCCCCAGGACTAATAAACATCTGTCCCCTCTCCTGTGAACTAAAAAGGGCATAAGAAGTAGTTGTTCCACCCTCAAAGGCAACCTGAAAATCAATTTCATGTGATTCAGTTTGGTATTATAGACATCAAACTTCCTAAAATTCATGGGAATTCCATTGCATCACTACAAATATAAACAAACAAAAATACAAGGCCTGATTATGTTTGTATGGTCTTTGTCTTTGGAGGATTTAATAATATCTCAACACAACTTTTTCGATCATTTCTCCTCAATGAAGTGGTAAGTTATGATAAGCTACTACAATAAAGTAATTACAGATATCACTGCTGTAACTATAGCAACAGAAAGATAGCTGGAAGCTTTCAACATTAAGACCATTTCCATAGATGCAATATAGGAAACAATCTAAAAAATTTGAAATTACCAGTGAACCCTGATCCCTGGTAGAAATGTCACCAGCCCAAGGTCCATAGCTGTCAAATATTGTGTTGAGAATTGCTGTGCCACGAGAAGCTGTTAAAATTGCATTTCGCACTCCAAGAAGGCCACGGGTTGGAATTTTATATTTAAGTAGTGTTGTTCCTTCCGACCTAGTACACAATTTTGCAGATAATTAGATCATCATCACAAATAATCAGGTGCAAATTCAAGGAAGAACTGCCATTTTTCACCACTCTGGTGATGCGAGTGAAATGGGCAGCAAACTAGTACACTGTGCAGACTGTTAAAGGGGAAAAACTCTGCACCATCAAATTTATGCTTGTATTAATGAACCATCAAAAGTTAAAATCTAACATAGCAGTTACAAATAATTGAATGCCATTAATTGTGTCCACAAATGAAGTGAGGATGCATGCCTTGTTTAATATAAATATTGATAAGTGGATAAAAGTCCAATACTACTTCTATCAATACTTTCTCTCTATAGCACATTAGGAAAATATTGAAGCTGTTCCCAACAATAACTGCTAAGCAATAAAAAGATACCAATAGCAGGATCTGTTAAGGGAAGGACAGAGATATTAATATCAGTAGAGTATGGTGCTAAAGGGATCTCTCTTAATATTTACTTATTACGGGTTATTCTATCCCTTATTGGTTGAGGAAGAATATGAATTCATGAATACATACACCATGACTGTGACTGAGCATTGACATGTGTACAACGTATATATGTCCAAACCTGCATATACGCAGTTATATATCAACAATCTATTCTGACTCTACAAAGTATAAGCTTTCTTTCTTGCTTGCTTTCTTTCATCTCAACCCCCTTGAATAGGTACACTGGTAGTATCTTAAAAGACAATCATGAATGCACATTATTATTATCTTCGATCCCTTACTACCATTTTATGCCATACCTTATAAAAATTATCCACTGAAAGATGGAAAATTGCCAAAAAGATAAAAAAGAAAAAAGAGAATTTCACATACCCAACCCCTTCCATATCAAACATCTGCCCACGCCTTTTGCCGAGAAGTTCAACCACAGACCCCATGTGTTCTTCTGGCACCTCCACAGTGGCAATCTGCAAGCAATCCACATGTTAGGAACAAACGCTTTCAGATGAGTGGACATGATCTTTTATCAAATATAGATTGCAAAAGTGAAACACATCAAAAGTAACCAATTATCTATAACTGCTAGTACTACATGCCTTTTTTCTGATTGCTGCTCTCTCAACCCGTGTGCAAAATGCACAAGTAGCCACTGGTATTGAGGCCAATTTGACTCAAATTTTAATCTTGAGGAAAAAGAAAAAGAACAAAAAAGGAAATTCTTCACTTCACTGTTCTAGCTAATGCTTCGCATGTACCCAATACCAAATTGTAGAATTTTCAGACCATTACATGAGTATCAATATTTTTAAATAATATATGCACATCTCAATTATTTAAAAGTGGATTACAAGAAAGAAAGCACAAGCATGTTGATAAAAGAGACATTGAAGTATGTTATACCTATGTCAACTACAAAGTATACACATCAATGTCCTCTATTCCTTTTATCCCCTTAAACAGCAATAAAGGAAAACCCCTACTAGAAATTCACCTCATATGGTTCATGCAGCTTGTCATCCACCTTTTTGTTAATAACTTTGGGGGGTCCCACCATGAATTCGTATCCTTCTCTTCGCCTGAAATGCATGATCATTCATAAAAAGGCACACAGAAGAAATGCATGAGCAACAAAATTGCCTTTGCTTACATGTTTTCTATCAATATGGTGATATGTAAAGTACCACGACCACTAACAATGAATGTATCCGCTGTTTCTCCATCATCAACTCTCATAGCCAAATTACGCTCAAGCTCACGGGAGAGCCGATCGCGCAAGTTTCTACTAGTAACATACTTTCCCTGAAAAGGAACAAAGAAACTTGAGTTATAAGGCCATCCCAACACAAAACTTTTCTAACTAGATATGCTAAGCCAATCCACAACACTAACTAGAAACAGATAAAATGAAAGATCTTTGCAAAGAGATAATTGATGCCTATCAAAGATCAAAATAGGATTACTTAACCACTTATAAAGGCATGCATACTTAATGCAGACAAGAGCTGCTAAAAGCAGCATACTTAGCCTTGTCTTGCCTACAAGGATGCCTTCATGCAAGGCTCATAAAAATGCTGAGGCACTAGGAAAGAAAGCCATGTACAGTGTTTCATAGAGAAATACCTCACGCCCAACAAAAGGAGAAATATTTATAGAGAAAGCCATTTTGACAGTTGGTTCTTCCACCTTAATTGCAGGTAAAGGCTTCCCAGATATTTTATCAGCAATTGTCTCGCCAATCTGAGTAAAGAATTTAGATCAGTCATAAAATTCTTACCAAGATAAGGAAAAAAATCTATAGATGAAAAACCTTTAAATTTTTAACTAAAAATTATCTTAGAAATCAGGTATCCGATATTATTAATGAAAAAAGAAGTAAGATCAATCTTAGATGTCAGTTGATCCAAGCAAATATCCACCTGTATATCACTAATCCCACAGACAGCACAAATGTCACCAGCTTCCACAATCTCTGCCGGAACCCTACTGAACTTTTCATACACAAAAAGCTCACTAACTCTTGCATTTCTACAGGAATCTTCTGAGGTGCATACCTAACAAAATAAAAATTAAACCGTAAGTGGCAAAAAAATGTCTTGATAAATTTCCTGTAAAAGTATCCAATGGATACGTGCAAAAGCAATTCACTTCTGTAACATAGATTTAATTACAAGAAAAAGGAAAAGCACCAAGCCAAAAACCAAAGATTCATAGTTGTAAATATTTTTTCAGAAAATTGGAGTCACGTCTGCTGAAATGGAATAAGCTATAAAATATATATATGCAATTTAGCAATCTTTGGAGAAAAATTAAAGACATTTCCCCCTACATTCCCCCCAACCCACGCCGACCCCAATAGGTGTAGTCAACATAAATCTAGTTCAGTAATCTTTAGAGAAAATACTGGAGTCTAAATATTTTTATACTTTCAAATCAAAACATGTAGCCAATGTTGATTAAATGAGTATTCATATCAATGACAGGGTTTCAATCACTATTTCAATATAAAATGCACAACACAGCATGGACCATGTTCCTGATTCAAAGCAAACTTACCTTCACATCCATTCCTCTGCGCAAAACTCCAGCATTCAAGCGTCCAATGGCTATTCGTCCTTTATGTTCATCATACTCGATATTTGTAGCCTAAAATATTTATTTTAGCAGTGTAAATAAGTTGTTTATGTTGAAAATAAGAGAATATAAAAGAAAACAAATTAAGCAAATATAAAACAAATACAAAGCTGAGCTCCATTAGTTGAATATCTTTATTACTCATATTAGAGAGCTAAGATATCAAGCAATAATATAAGAATCTAATCATCTGTAATCTATCCCTGGTTTAGCAGGGTTGTTTAAGACCTATCAACATTATTCAATTATTTTAATCATCTGTACTTGGGTCAAGAGATTAATTTTGTTTGCTTGAACATAAGTTTTTCATGGATGCAGAGATGATGAGGCAAGCTTGGAAGTAAGTTTTGCAATCTTTCTGCAAGAATTATGATTGACGGAGAGGCTGAAATGGCCAGAGTATCTTTGAAAGAGTTTATAAAAGGATTCCAAACTTTCTACGCTATTATCAGATAATGTTCTGAACTTAAGGGCTTTATTATTTCCCTATGATAGTTCTGTTCTGTTCTTTCTTCTTCTTTTTTTCTTTGTTGTTTGACTCAAGTATACAGAGGCAGGTAAACACCTTGTACATATGCTCATTCTTTCTTTTGTTAATTAAATCCATTCCACTTGCCACTACTCCAATGACTTAAGTACGATAGACAGTGAATATAAACTGTATGGAACAACAGAGGTAGAAATTGCTTGGCTCACTCTCCACTGACTAGTCATCATTGCCGATCTCTGTTAAAAATAGTAAAGACTACAATCTCTTTGACTAGTCTTTTCCCATACTGATATAGAGGTCTAGTATATTGCATGAAGCATACTTAAGCCCGTAGTCTCATAATAATGCTCAGCGTTAATCCAACAAATAGTTGTTATGTAGTTTTGAAGCATTATAAGGTGACATGTCAAATCCAAACAGACAACATCATAGAAAACTAAATGAAAAGCAATAGAAAGAAGAACCACTAACAAGCATTTGCAGTGCACCATCTTTGACAATACGTGGTCCAGGTATGCATCTGATTATAGACTCAAAAAGTGGGCCAAGATCTTCAGCCAAATTTTCAGGTGACAATCCTGCCTTTCCCTTAATACCACTTGCATATATTGCTTGGAAATCACACTGCAAGCAAAATGAAAGTTGCAATTGCATTAAACCTTAGATGCTTTTTAATTATAACATGGGAGCATTCTTGAGCTTTAATGACAAAAGATATAACTTATGAAGAGACATTGTCTAGAACCACAGTTTTTCGGCTTTCCTATTCACCTCCAGATTTCCAATTGGGCAAGGAAAGACTTTCTTTGTCCTCATTATCCACAATAACTATCCGATAATTCCTACTGCAAATATGGACCATCGTGGTTGAAAGACCATTTTGATGCCCCAAATTTAACCATGCAAGAATGGATAGCACCAAAGTATGGCTTTAGGTTTGAATAACAAAAAAGTTTGAGCTCAATAGCCAATATGAATCACATATTTTACACCCTCCACAATATAATAAAAGATTTACCTGTTCATCAGTCGCATTTAATTCAATAAAGAGTTCAAAAGTCGAATTGATGACAAAATCAGGACGAGCAGAAGGTCTGTCAATCTTATTGACCACAACAACAACAGCATGGCCAAATTCTAGGGCCTTCTTTAGAACAAATCTTGTTTGAGGCATTGGACCCTCAACAGAATCTACCTACAAAAAGGGAGAAGAGAAGATAACCAGGTCAGATTATCTAAAGATGTAGCATAACAAGGCAAGCCAATAAAAAAAAGAAACATTAATGGAGAAAATTCTCCCAAGAGATCATTTATAAGAAGAAACATCTATTTTGGTGTGATCATCACTATTTTTTCAGTTTGAAAATCGAACACTTTTATTCTTACAAAGGGGAGAAAAGTATGCTTCTCAAAAGAGATGTTCAATTTCCTATGAAGAAAAACCGTAATCCAAATAAAAGTAACTCTTATGATGTATAATCCACAAAGCTATCCCTTACAAACCCCATCTTGAAGCATTGACTAATTCCTAGATTCCAGCACTTCAATGCAATCGGTAGAAAGGAATTCTTTAAAAAATAAAACATGGTATAAGCACTAATCTGAGAGTCCTATTTACGAGACTAAAGTAATTTCTGTAAGGATTTATATGCCTTTGTTTATCACCATAATTTACACAAGGACTTCTTCAAGACTGAGACCCAATAAAATTAAAAATGAAGAATACATTTTAAACCGGTAAATCTTTCTAGAGTATTTGGGATATTTATAAAAAAAAAAAAAAAAGAAAAAAAAAAAAAAAAAAAAAAACCAATTGAAGGAAAAATAGAAGGCCCCCGAAGTGGGACATCCAGCATAGCACATTAGTTTTTTTTTTTTTTTTTTTTTTTTTTTTTTTCAACTCCTCGTTATGAATTACTTCTCATCAAACTGTTGGTGAGAAATGGCCAAAGGTGCAGATGAGTGGAAGAAAAAAGTGCAAATTCCAAAACATAAACAGCACAACAAGATCCATGAGGAAAGCATTAAGTTTCTCCTAACAAAATTGATATTTGCTCTTGGAGGGATTTGATGATAGAAATTGACAACAACGTTGGCAACTAAAGTCCCAGGGAGAGAGGGTATGGGATTGGCACTGTATGACTTTGAGGCCAGCAATCACAAGAACTCTCTCTCTCTCTCTCGTACTACAATAGGCATCTGGATATTGGCATTTACGGAGTAACTCAAATGGGTAAGCCTGAATTTGTTCAATTATTTCAAAAAACTGTGGTTCTGTCATCCTGGAAATCCATAAACTGTCCATTACTGGATTTATTTTTTATTAGCCAATGACATATAACAACCACCATGAGATAAGTGTCAATATCAATACGCAGAATAATCAGTACAGAGTCACAAGGTTAGAATGCATAATATTCCAAAAAATAGAACGTCCAAAAAAGTACCACTAGAAGAACTCCTTCCACCATATTGAGGATGCGTTCCACTTCCCCTCCAAAGTCAGAGTGCCCTGGAGTATCTATTATATTGATCTTTGTATCTTTGTAAGTGATAGACGTATTTTTGCTTAGTATTGTAATTCCTCTTTCACGCTCTAGATCATTTGAGTCCATTATCCTTTCCTGTACAAATTGGTTGTCACGAAAAACCTGCACAGAAGAATTAGAAATGTATTTTAGTAAGATTCATCATTTTTGCCTTAGTATTTGGGAAGGGGGGAGGGGGAAGTTTGATGCCCCACTTCACATTTATAAGTTACAAGTGGCTAATAACTACAACAGTCTTTACACGATACCATCCTATTTAGGCTTATGCTAAATCCATAAGACCAAAATAATTTCAAGGGATCGATTCATGCTTCTTTCTGCTCTCTCTGCAGACTTCATTATTCACATTAATATGCCAGCAAAATCAGCACCTCAAAAGCTAACTAGTTGGTACCAAGCATGATATCAGAAACTGAAGTCAATGGGTACATTTATTAACAAATTTTTAGTAACATATATCACCTGCATGGTCTTACCCTGGACCTTTATATATGGGTATTCAATAAGTCAAAAGGATTGGTGACCGAATCTTGCTTCACAAATTAAGATTATAATTTAAAGTCAGAATTTTGATGTAAAATGGAAGTTTGAATCTGCAATGTTGGCCATATATGTCATAACAAACCATTTGGGGCTCGCAACATGAACCATTTGCCAATATTCTAAGTCAAAAATCACTCTATCACGTAAACTACTTCTAAAAAGATTATACAATTCAGCACTAGCATTAGCTTGAGTTGCTTAAATAAATGTACATACTGGATACAAGGACTTGAGCACCAAGAAGCATACATGTTTACAAAAAGGGTCATGGAGAAAAAAAGCAACGAAATGAATTTTTTTTTTTTTGATAAGTAAAAGCAACGAAACGAAATTATAACTACAATCAGCCAGGTTTTGTTTGATATGTCAAATTTATTTGACTCGGTGGCTAGAGACTTAATTTGAGAAGGCAGCTTGTGGCATTCTTCATTTACACAGAAGAAAATTATTAAGGCATAGATTCATTGCTAGGGATTACCTTTGCTTGCCTCAACATAGAATCAACCAAAGTTGTCTTTCCATGATCTACATGAGCTACAATTGCTATATTCCTTATGTCACCTCTCCTCATCAATTGGCTCTTCTTCTCTAAGGAAGCACAAGAGAATGAGATATAAGATATTTTCAAAATACGCTAAGCTACAACATATACATGAACTCGTGACATGACAATTGGAATGGCACACATAATTCAAAATTGTTCATAAACTTACATGCATGCTTGGCACATACAAACATACTAAATAAAAAACCTACAAACTTCAAAACATTCCAAATATCGAGATAAGAAATAGCTATACAGGAAAAAGAAGGCAACACGAAAATTAAAGCGAAAGCGGAAGGCCAAGTGAACTACCGGTGGAGGCGGTTTCTGGAGCTTGAGAAACGGAGCATTTGATCGGTCCGTGACAGGGAATTCTGGAACGGAGTTTGAGGGCTGGTTTGGAGGTTGGAGATGGAGATAGGCCGAGGCCGAAGAGCTGGTTAGAGAGTGAAGAAGCAAAGGAGGTTCTTCTAGGGCTAGGGTTCATCATTGAGAAGGTCGAGCCGTGGAAGAAGCTGAGCGTCATCTCCATCACACTCTCTCTCTCTCTCTCTCGAAGGTCGAAGCTGCTGAAAGAGAGGGAGAGAGGGAGGGGATTTGGGAAGTGAGGCTGGTATTGTAGTTGGAATTTCAACTTCCGAAGAAACAAATGTAGTGGCTGCCGTTATATAGATATAGAATATACTTCAATTTTTTTTTTTTTTGTAAGCAATGCTTCAAATATTTTCATTTACTGGAAGGTCCGCTTACTCCACGTCGTCAACAGAAGGCCTATAATTTTTTTCTTTTTTTTCTTTTTTGTAAGTTCATTCCAACAAAGCAAACAAAAAGAACAAATCGGTAAGAAAGAAATTAGAGATAAATGAGTTTGAATTCATGACTTTTGTTTTTAATATCAAGTTAAATTATTATTTATCTTAAAAATTTAAGTTGATTAGAATAAATAAGTTTAATCATTTAATCTATATTTATAATATTTTTTTTATAATAAGGAATTACATGACCAGAGGGCAAAAGGGGTCGGTTTGATTCTATGATAAATTTCTTTTGGTCTATCGATCAATATAAATATCAATCACTGATGACCTTTGATTTGGCTGTCGGTGTGAGCTGAGCACCAACTCAAGGAGGTCAATGCTTAACCCTAAGTGAAACAATTATGCTAATATTGTTACCCTTTCAAAGCCTTTCAAAGGTTTGTTTTATTTACAAGATGGTTCAATGTATGTTAATCTGTTCATTACAATTTATAACATTTTTTTGGTTCATAAAAATATGCCAAAGATCTTTAATTTGGAATAGGTAAAAAGGACTCATTAAACTCCTCTCGCTGCTATTGGGCCGCCCCACTGTGAATCTAATACCTGGGCTTTGTCATGACGTTCAAGATTCGATCAAGAGCTATGGGCCCTAGGTTTGGCTGGACTCGTGTTAAGTGTTTTTGTTCACTCAATTGGAGTGGGTGTCAACGGTGAATTAGTTTAGTGCATAAAAACTTACAAAAAACAAAATATTAGTGCACAAATTTTTTGTAACAGTTTACAACATGCGGTTTGAAAATCATAGAAATTTTAAAACATATTTAATGAAAATATGAATTTTAAAAATATAGTTAAACCCTTGATAAAATTACAATTTAACCTTTAAAATAATGTATTTTTAAAAACATATTTCATTGCCTACGGTTTGAAAACATGAAATTTTTTTAATTGCACTTTCAAATGGCCGCATTTTGTAATAGTTTTTTTTAGTATAATAATAAAAGTTATTGTTGCAAGAAAGAGATAGTGAAATGTATGAAAATGGAGGATAGAATCAATGGAAAGATGGAATCAATTGTATTGAAAAACAAAGATATTTCGAGGATATCTCAACCTTCAAGATTACACAATTGTTTACTTCTTTTCTTCCCTTCTACAATGGATTGGACTTCTCCTTTATACACGATATCCATCTAACTAATCTGTTACAAGCTTACAGCTGGTGTAATTCTAACTGACTAAACAACTAGCCCAACCTACTCGTAACTAATATACAAAATGCACACTTCACATACTGGCTGACAGCTATTTATTACAATTTCCTAAACTACCATTGGTAGTTGGATACAGCAGCTCCGCATCATTTTTTCTACCGCTGGCTATTTTATGTGTGCCTTGAAACGAGTGCTTAGCTTCTTTCTTACGCTGATATAAACTTGAATCTTCTGATCTCTTTTACTTTCCTCTTAGATTCATACCACTTTTCAAACATGTTTCACCGACATGTTTTAAGTCCATTACATTCCCTTTCCCTTTCAAAGCACCTAGTCCACAAGGTGAGGATAAATTTCCCTGAGTTTCCAGAGAGATTCCTAGAAGTTGTCTTCCGATGGAGCGCCTTTCCACTTGATTAAAACTTCAGTGATTGCACAGCGACCTTTGTGGACCATGCGGCGATCAAGGATGGATTCTAGTTCGGGTTTCAGCTCTCCATAACCATCAACTGGTGGGAGATTAGGGAGTGGATTAATATGGCTTCCGAATTTCTTCTTGAGGCAAGACGCATGGAAAACCGGGTGAATCCAGGCATCAGTGAGTAATTGAAGTCTATAAGCAACTATTCCGATGCGGGCTAGTATTTGGAATGGCCCAAAGAAGTGAGGAGAAAGCTTCAAATTTTTGCGCATGGCAACCGTTTTCTGGCAATACAACTGTAGTCGCAGGTATACCTAGTCTCATACCTGGAATTCTCTTTCAGTTCTTCTCTTATCTGCCTATGATTTCATCCGATTTTGAGCTACCTTGAGATTCTCTTTGATGAGTGTATTTCTGTTACGCAGATGCCTATCAACTGCTAGGTTAGCAGTGGTTCTCGGGATGTATGATGGTAGAGTTGGAGGTGGGTATCCATATAAAGCCTCAAAGGGTGTTACCCCCATGGCAGAGTGGTGGTTAGTGTTATACCACCACTCAACCATTGATAACCAAGTACTCCACTGATTAGGTTTAGCTCCCGAGAAGCATCTTAGGTATCCTTCTAGGCACTTATTTAAGGCCTCAGTTTGGTCATCTGACTGTGGGTGGTAGGCAGAGCTTAGGGCTAGAGTAATCCCTTGTTTTTGGAAAAATTCCCTCTAGAAAAAACTGATAAAAATGGGGTCTCGATCAGAAACGATTATTTTAGGCATTCCATGGAGCTTTAAGATATTGGACACAAATAGTTGAGCCACAGTAGCTGTTGTATAGAGATGTTTGAGAGGTATGAAATGACCATATTTGGTGAGGCGGTCAATGACAACTAGAATGACAATATATCAATTAGAGCTTGGTAGTCCTTCTACAAAATCAAGAGAAATATCATCCCAAACTTGTGTAGGAATGGGTAAAGGTTGTAGTAATCTTGGATAGTGTATCAACTCAAGCTTGTTCTCCTGACAAACTGAACATTTCCTCACATGAGTCTTAATATCCTTTATCATTTTAGACTAGTAAAAATCTGCCTTGGCTCGGTGAAGGGTCTTATGATAGCCAGAATGCCTTGAAGCTGGATTAGAATGAATATATTCCAAAATTTGTTGCTTGAAGGGAGAGTCTTTGACTACAAAAATCTTGCCTTTTTTGAGGATTAAACCCTATTGTAATGAATACCCTTTTGGAGCCTTGATTCCTCCCTGTAAGTCAAATAGCAGATTCATAGTAATTGGGCATTGGAGATAGCTTTGTTTAAGTTTTTCAATCCAATCGAAATTAGGAAAAGAGATCAAATAATTAGTAATGTTGTCATCCCCATCTAGCTCCTCAAACCTTCTGGATAAAGCATCCACAACCCGATTGTCTTTTCCCTTTTTGTACTCAATAGTGAAGTCATATCCTAATAACTTGGAGACCCACCTTTGTTGAGAAATTATGCCTACCTTCTATTCTAACAGGAACTTAAGGGACTATTGGTCTGTACGCACCTTGAAGGGTTGCCCTAAAAGGTAAGGTCGCCATTTCTGAATTGAAGTAATTAGAGCCAATAATTCCTTATCATAAGTAGATAGCATTAGAGCTCTACCCTTTAAAGCTTGATTGTAAAAAGCAATCAATTACCCTTCTTGCATCAACACAGCCCCAATCCCACTTCCACATGCATCACATTCAATTGAAAAGGACTTAGTAAAATCAGGTAGCTTCAAAATTGGGGGATTAGTGACTACTTGCTTGAGATGGTGGAATGCCTCAGTAGCTTGGTCATTCCATTTGAATGAATTTTTCTTTAATAGGGCTATCAATGGTGCTGCAATGCTGCCATATGCTCTTATAAACTTCTTGTAGTAGCCTGTTAAGCCTAAAAATCCTCTCAAGGCTTTCATGGTTTTTGGCAAAGGCCACTGAATAATTGATTCAATTTTTTATGGATCAACCCGAACACCATTTCTGGAAATTAGACGACTTAAATAGTCAATCTCCTTAACAACAAATCTACACTTAGATTGTTTAGCATAGAGTTGATGCTATTGTAAGACTTCCGACACACACTTCAAGTGAGCACAACAATCCTCCAAATCTTTACTGTAAACTAAGATATCATCAAAAAAAATAAAAACAAACCTTCTTAAAAAAAGTTTAAAAACTTCATTCATCAAGCCTTGAAAGGTCGAAGGAGCATTGGTGAGGCCAAAAGGCATCACCAAAAACTCGTAGTGACCCTCATGGGTTCGGAAAGCCCCTTTATTTGATGATATTCGGATCTTAAATCCAGTTTAGAAAAGATTCATGCACCATAGAGTTCATCTAACAATTCATCAATCACTGGGATCGGGAATTTGTCCTTCATTGTCTCTTGATTTAAAGCCTTGTAGTCTACACACATTCTCCAGCTGCTGTCAGCTTTTCTCATCAAAAGAACAAGTAATGAAAATGGGCTCTAACTGTTATTAATCACCCCTAATTTTAAAAGGTCCCTAACAATTGTTTCAATTTTAGATTTTTGGTAATAAGGCTATTTGTAGGGCCTAACAGAGATGAGTGCAGTTCCTGGTTTCAACAAGATCTGATGATCATGGCTCCTAGGAGGAGGCAACCCTTGAGGTTCCTCAAAAACCGTCTTAAACTCATCCAATAACCCTTTAATAGACTCAGGGAGGGTTGGTGGCAGTTTATTGTCATTGTGGCTCATGAGCTGCAACATGATTCCTTTGTTCCTCAAGAATGAGGGTTTTAGAAATTTAGGAGCATCTTCCATTGTTAATTCTGTGGGATTTAAACCATTGAGAACAATTGGTTTATCTAGTAGACTATACTACATAGTTAGCTTTAAGAAATCCCACAAAATGGGACCTAAAGTCCTTAACCACTCAATGCCTAACACAATATCACATCCACCCAAAGTGATAACATAAAAGTCAGTGTGTATAATGTTACCTTGCACCTTTAGGTTAACATCACGGCATCGACCTTGAGCTTGGATTTTGGCACCATTTACAATGTTGACTTGGATTGTTTTTGTAGGACAGATACACACTTGGGCTAGCTATGTCACAGCTGAATCCATGAATTGTGAGTGCTACCGGAGTCTATTAAGATCACAACCAACTGATTTCCCAACAAACCCACTAATCTCATTGTTTTGGGACTTAAGGAGCCAGAGATTGCATGCAAAGATATCTCAGGTTCCAAAGAGGAATTCTTATCAGGTAACATTAACAACTCCTCCCCAGTGTTGGATTCATAGAAAACTTCTTCATTTTTCTTTGCCTCTTGCCATTCAAAGCCTTGCATCATATAGATTTTTGGATTCTTGCATTGATGAGTAGGATTCCACTTTTCATCACAAGTATAACATAGCCCTTTTTGTCTTCTTTCTCTCATCTTTTCAGGAGAAATTCTATGCACTAGAATGGTTGACTGAGGTTGTTTTGAAAAAAAAAAAAAGCAGTTGAAGAAGATTGATGATTCCCTGATGGTTCAGAAATTGAAAGAGACCATGGTTGTGGTTTTGTATACCCCACTGAATTTTCAAACTGTCGAAAGGGTTTCTTGGTACTAGAAATGTACTCTTCTTGGAGCTTTGCCAAACCAAATGCCGCATGCAAAGTTGCTGGATTTAGCATCCTTAGAAGTAATCTCATTTCATCTTTTAAATCACTTAAAAAACAACTTAATTTGTTTTCAAGTGACAAGTTTTTGGCCCTATTTGACAGAGACTCAAATTGGGCAGTATTGAAGAATTTTGGCGTAATCGAGTCAAAGACTCCATTGGATCATTATAGGCTGACCCAAATCGAGTGAGTAAGGCCTTGGTAAAAGCTTTCCAAGATGGAAAGTAATCAGCCTCTTCAGTCGCTTGAAACCAAATAAGGGCATCACCCTTCATATGAAATGAAGCCATTCTAATTCTTTGAATTTCACAAGTTGGGTAATAGGTAAAAAATTGGTTTACCTTATAAATCCATGCGGATGGATTATCACCCGCAAATTTTGGAAAATCCAAACGCAATGTTCTTGAATGAATATGCCTTTCTCCCCATGCATAACCAGGATCCTCAAACTCTTCCACATGTCTTTTGTCATTTCTTTCTCTAAGGTCATGAGGAATTTCTATTTTGATGAGAACTTTCGCCATTTTCAAAATTTGGATGTACTTGTTGAGACTGATTTACTAACACTGTCTTGATCATATCCCGCAACTATGTGAATTGTGCTTGACTGTTAAAAGCGTGCTTCTTCTGGGTTTCTGCCAAAAGATTGTGATTAACAATTGTCTGCTTTTGAGTTTCTTGCAGATTCTTCACAACTTCAGACAACTGAGCCAATCTAGTACCCCCCGTCATTGCAAGATCGTTGGCAATCTGATACCAAATGTAACAGCTTTTTCTAGTGTAATAGTAAAAGCTATTGTTGTAAGAAACAGATAGTGAAATGTACGGATATGGAGGATAGAATCAATGGAAAGATGGAATCAATTGTATTGAAAAACAGAGATATTTTGAAGATATCTCAAACTCCAAGATTAAACAAGTGTTTACTTCTTTTCTTCCTTTCTACAATGGATTGGGCTTCTCCTTTATACATGATATTCATCTAACTAATCTGTTACAAGCTTACAACTGGCCCAATTCTAGTTGACTAAACAACCAGCCCAACCTACTCGTAACTGATATACAAAACACACACTTCACATACTGACTGACAGCTGTTTATTACAATTTCCTAAACTACACTTGGTAGTTGGATACAGTTGCTTCGCATCATTTCTTCTACCGCTGGCTGTTTTACATGTATGCCTTGAAACGAGTGCTTGGCTTCTTTCTTACGCTAATCTGAAATTGAATCTTCTGATCTCTTTTACTTTCCTCTTAGATTCATACCACTTTTCAAATATGTTCCACTAACATGTTTTAAGCCCATTACACATTTTTTGTAAAATATACTTAAAAATCCAACTTTTAATGCGTCTAGTTCTAGTTAGAGCTAGACCCAAGCTGAATCCAAAGTTTTGGGTTGGTTTGTTAACGCGTTTTACACCTACTTTTTGCTTTTTACCCAAAAAACAAATACATATCTGTTTGATAAAGTTTTTTACCTTTATTTTCTCAATTGGCAACGTCTTTTTTCTCAGGTCTATTTACTCAAACAGCAAACTCTATGTGTTTCACGATTCCTAACTTAAGCCTATCTTTCTTTTTCTTTTTTATTGTCAGAAGTGACTGACAATCACATTTTAACATTTTACCTCAGTCGACTGTCAACATTTCAGCATTTTGCAAAGTATGTGAAAAACTATAAAAAAGCACAATTTTCAAATTTCAAACAAAAATCACCACCAAAGGGATTATCAAACAAGCCCCAAGTCCATGTAAAATTGATTAATTCATCATGTAAATTAAATGACTGATCAAAGTGAGGTTGGGTGCACGAAATTGAGACCAAAAAAAAAAAAAAAAAAGTGAGGTTGGGTGCACGGAATTGAGACCAAAAAAAAAAGACAGACAAAAACAAAAGAAAAAAAGGAATGGCAGGCCTAGAAGCAAGAGATCTTTGAATATCTTATTTTTCGGCCTTACCTTTCACTACTAGACAATGGAACCTAAATATGTAGCATCCATTTGTGTGACAATGTGCCCCATTTCAGGCTCCACTCCTTTTCTTAATTGATAATCATGGGAGATTGCTTATATCAAAATATATATATATATATAATATATTATGTGAGATTGCCAACACTACTAGTGATTCACGGTCCAAGTTCTTTGTTAAAAGGTGAAAATAAACATGAATTTTACTATTTGTTTCCTCTTTTATCTTTGACTTTTCCTTTTACTTTCTTCTTCTTTTTTTTTTTGGGTCAAATGTAAAATAAAATTCTTCTCACTATTTATATATAATCTAGTAATTAATCTGCTGAACTATCAATTATCAGTTCTTCAACCTAATTGGAGGTGGGCTATGTGCGAAAGCCACTTTTTATGGCTTTCGGTGATTTAATTTGACTGTAATGAAGCTTTATGGACCTCTTTCTTTGTTTGCTATTAACATATTGAATTCAAGAACACAATCCCTGAAATTATAGATTGAATTCAGAATAAAGTTCTTCTAAAAATCTAAGATTTTGATGCCGCCGTTATTTACGGATTGCAATTAGGAATTTATAATTGGATTCCTCTCCACTAAAATGATAGATTATTCCAACTTTATGAACAACTTTCTACCTTCATCACTAAGCATGGCATGCTTAATTAGATCAGTTTCAGATGAGTTGAATATTAAGATCACATTAGGAACAAGTTTTCTCTTATATTTTTTAAGTTAAACATAATTTAATTATACAAGTTTATTCAAATCCAGCCAAACTTATAAAAACTGAATTCATTTAATAAATAAGCCTAAATTTATGGATTATGAGAAATTGTAGATTCTCAAATTATATGAATTCATATCGTTCCTCACATTGAAAGGCTTGAAAATGTTACCTATTAAAAATGTGGCATGTTAACGAGACAGTTAAAAAACAAAGTTCATTCCAAAATGTTTTTTCTTCATCTTGAAGAGACTCTTATTCTTTAGTAAACAAAACACAATTTTTTATTCAAAACTTTTCCACGACATAAAACGCGAGAATTTAATAAAAATATACTCAATTTTTATTGACAACATATCATTTTTTTAATAAGCATTTTAGACATCATTAGATGAATAAAAGGTATGGATTCACATAATTTAAGCTTTGAAATTATTGGGGGTCGTTATCCTAAATTTATAGGCAAACGTGATTCATCTATAGCCTTATCTAGATTAGAATAGTTAGTATCACAATTATTACAAGAATTGAAAACAAATAGGGTATCCTTAAAATAACCTTTTGGTACATGTTACTCTTTGTTTATCCGAACAACAAAGATTTTAAAAAATGCCATCTCTCAAAATATAGAAAGATCTTGAGTATAACTAACGGAACGCGAATCTACTTCATAGTTCAAATTAAATTTTACATATTTAATGTGTATATTGTGTCGCGTCATTTAAATTTGAAATGACGTGACACCATTAATGTAATAAAACAAAACTTTGACCGTTCAAAAACGAGTTTTGAGTAAACTAATAAATAGGTCGATTGAGCTTAATTTGTTCAAATTTGATTTGTGATAGATGGAATATTGTTTAACATACTTCTATCACAATAGAGAAGTTCTAAGCCATGGAGGGCCTATATATTGAAGCAATGTATATATAGCTCCATCTTTCGGAAAATATATGCACAAATATGAAGATAGATGCAAAACGGAGTTTAGACAAGCATATGGCAATTAATAAAGCACCAACTCCCTATAGTTGCCATGAAAAAAGAAGCAAAATTACTGTACAACACCCACCACCATCACTAACAAGTCCCTCTCAAAATTCTAGCACACTTCAAACACTCGAAAAGGAAATTAAACACCCAAAATCAGTTTATACTTCTTTACTTTTTTGGGGCCACACAATAACGGCCCTTTCTCATATAGGGTACCCTGTAGTTCAAAAGGTGAAGGGCTCTAATCATTTTGGGGCAGTTATTGTGCATATAAATTTCTTTTTTTCCTTTTTTTTTTTTTTATAATTTTTATTATTATTATTATTTTAATTAAGGGAAATTGTAGGGCTCATCTGAAGAAGGAGCGTTTTACAGGAGCCCTTCCAACGGCTCTCATCAAGTTGGCTACTTCGAGAATCCCAGCCACTTTTGTTCCTCTCCTACCCTCAGCCGATGCCCTTCTCTCTTCTGCTTTTCTGCGTGCTTTTGCTACATCATTCTGCATCTTTTCCAGAGCTCTTGCTCTTTTCTCCTCTAGTTTCCTCTACACAATTTCAAAGTTATCAGTTATATATACATGACTTTTTTGGGGTTCTTTGGTAATTTAAAGTACTAGAGCAAAATTTGGCAAAGTCACAGGAAGCTGAGCCAAAAACTTTAGGGTATAATATTTATGGGGCCATGAAATTAAGCGTAAGGGGCTCTATCTAATATGAGTTCAAGCTCTCTAATGTCCAAAAAAAGTTAACCAGCTGAAACTATAAGTAGTTCAAAACTTTCCCATAACTCACTTTTTTAACGGTAATGTTATATATCATATTTTTATCTTATTTTGTTGATATAATACTGCTTTTTATTTTAATTTTAATTTTTTTTAAAAAAATAAGAGTTGGTTCAAAGAATGATCGAGAATATTAGACCAATAAAGTGGGATAAAAAGTGTAATTTATAGCCTTTTTTTTCTCCTTTTCTATTTTGTTGATATGACACATTTAACCCAAAAAATGATTGAAAGTGTCATATCAATAAAATGAGATAAAAAGTGTGAGGTAAAACGTTCTTAATTTTTTAAACAGTTTCCTTTGGGACTGCAATTATATAACTTAGGTAAATTATTATTAGGCTGAACAAGGTAAAAAATATTTTAACCGCATACTAGCTCAAGACTTGAGGATGCATGAAATTAAACGTTGACAACCTTTTTCATCTAGTCGTAGGATCAAGGATCCATCATGATCATCTGAAAAGTAATTGCGTGGATATATGGAAAACAAATTAACCAGTTTGATGAACAAAAAAAAATTCTCCCTTTTCTTTTTCTATATATATATATAGAAATTAATATTTTTTGACTCTGATTATTAATTAATAACTGACAAATTAACATGCACAAGAGTGGAAAATTTACGTACCTCAACTTTCTTCATCCATGATGTTGCCTTTTGAACCTGCTCACTCTCCCATCCGTTAATAATCGCGTCTTCCCTCTTAAACCGATTGTTGATCTTCGCAATCTTCGCGTTCTGCCATGCATATATCTTCGACTCCACCTCCTCTTTCTTCACTCTTTGCACTGAAATCTCACTGTGAGAATTACCGCTTGTTGTTGTACCTGACCCGCCTGGAGCCGCCCCGGGTGTAGGAGATGGAACCGGGTCAAACGGGTAATTATTAGTATCCGGGACAATAGCCAATGGGTTGATCATCTCCTGATCTAGCATCTCGTCTTCTCCAATCCTTGACAGGTTGTAATTTGCAATATTGCTCGTGCCACTGCCTTCATTAGCATTAATAGAACTATTATTATGATCTACACCCGACCCGGCAAGCACCAAGGCACTGAACTCCCTGCTCATGCTTGTGAAGTTTTGATCACTTGAAGCGCCTTCACTAGCCATGGACACGGACGATGATCTATGGCTGTTTGTTTCCCAAACTTCTCTTCGACGGCCACGATTCACCGGTGCGGGGTGATCGGGTGGGGTCAGAGCGTGGATGTCCCGGATTTGTTCGTCTTCTTCATGGCTAGTACTGGTAAGTAGTCTCTGATCATTCAACATAGTACTCTACGGTTGATCAAGTGATGGAGGCGAAGTAAAGAGTTTAAGCATAGTCTACGGTTTTATGGGTCTGATCAAGAATGTGAGAGAGAAATAGGAGCCACACAAATTAATGCAAAAAGAAGGAGAAATATTGAAGAAGGGTTGAAGTGAAGTCCTAGAACGCAAGGCAAATGGGAAATGTTAGTTCAATCATTGCAATGAGATCAAAAGAAACTTTAGATTTTGAATATATTAGAAGCACAATTTTTTAAAGCCCTTGTTTCTTTTGCCTTTTTCTTCTCGTGCCCACTTTATGTAGAACATCTTCATCTGCACCCTGGCCGTTGCGTGTAGCCCCCTCCTTGATTTTTTTTCTTTTTTTTTTTTTTGGTTAACAATGATTAATTAAATAGTTAGTCAAAAGTGTCACGTCAATATTTTAAAATAGTTATAAAATAAAAAAATAGTTTATATAAATTCTTATTTATAGAGTAATGCTATATGTATTACTTTTTTTATTTCACATTTATTTTACATTAATGCTAATTACGTGAAAGACCCAATTTCAATTTTTAGTGTTTTTTTTTTAAAATAAAAAATAAAAAAAATAAGAACTGATCTAAAAGTTGATTATATCTGTTACATCAACATTAATATAAAATAATTGTAAAATAGAAATATAATTTATAGCATTAATCTTACTCATAACCTAATCAATTACAATATAATTAGTGTTGATGCATATATAGGATGGTGTTCACACGAGATCCTAGGATCAAGAATTAAGATGCGAAAGAGTCAATTAGAAAAAGAAAAAGAAAAAAAGAAGCGTAAGAGTACTGGGATAAATAAATAAAAACAAATTAAAACATGCTCGTAAATTTCCCACCAATAAACAAAAGGACGTTTTAACCATTGAACACCATCCTATTTATTGTGCTAGCGAGGTTTCAACTTTCAATTAACTAAAAAAAGAAAAATAGAAGAGGTTTCAATTAACTCTTATCTAAGGGTGCCGGAGCTAGATATTACTAATTTAGGGGAATTGCAATCAATTTGAACGAAGAGGGTGTTGAGTAAACCAAAAAACTAATTCAGGTTAGTTTAATTTTGAAAAATAAATCAACTCTATTTTGAAGGAATTTAAATGTACACATATTTTGGGAAACTATACTTAAACTATTCCACAATTTGCAATGTTCCCTCTCCCTCCAAACTTTCAATTTTAGTAATGTACCTTACTAATCCATCTCTTAATTTGTAATGTCCTCCGGCCACCATTAGAATTTTCATTAACTTACGTAGTAAGCGCATCATGAGACCCGCATGTGATGTAAAATGTTCATTATTCCTCATTTTTTTTTTTTTTAAAAAAAAAGAATAAAAAAAAAAAGACAATCTTCTCTTGGAGGTGACCCATAACTTGGTCATGGGTCTAGCGGGACCTTTTTATTCTGATTTTTTTAAATCTTACACGGAGTATTTTTGTTATTTTGCCTCACGTGACCCTTCCGATAGAATTTAATAGTAAATCTTAATGAAAGAAGACATTGCAAATTACGTGTTAAGTTTGAGAGAGATAAATAAATAAATATATATATACACACACACTAAAAAAGGAACTGGTGTTAACACAGTAAGATGAAGTTGCTCTGTCTGTCTTTGTAAGACGAAGATGCTCTGTCTTCATCCGACAAAGAGGAAGATCTGAGATCTCTTTGTTTTCGATCCATCTCTAACTATTCTGATTGGCCCCAACTTCGACTTTTCAAAAGTGGAGATGGCTCGAAAATCACCTCTATCATAGGTTTGCAGAGATTGTTTTACTGTTTGAACTCCGTGCGTGAAGGTGGAAGTTGTGCATTCGCACACCATAATCTTGTGGTTAGCTTTGCATACAAAGTTTCTCTTTTTTATGTCATGTGAACAAAATTATTGACAAAATACATAAGAAAAATGAAATCTCCCCAAAGTTTGGGATGTTTCAAGATAATATTTAAGTTGCGGAACATCTCTGAGCTTATCAATTGCTAAGTCTAAATTTTCTTGACGCGAGCATATGTTTTTCTCATGTGGTGTGGAGATGAATTGGGAATGGTTGCAATCTTGCTTAGTAGGAAATTGCAACTTGCTCGAATGTAATAATGAAAAGCTCATATAAGGCTTGCCTATTCGAACTAAGTATTGATTCGAGACTTGTTTAGACATATAGGCTCCATTGAGAGCCGCTCTTAATTGCTTATATTGCACTGCAATGAGGACAAAAAATTGCAAGAAATCCAGTCTTTTTGAGATGTTGGCAAGCAGGGTTTTGTCTAAATCAATTTTCAAGGATATTTGGACACGATTTTCATGCAAAAAATCGAATATGTTAGGCAAATAGTTGGGTTAGAGTTTGGAGTTTGACTGATAATATGAAATAATTGAAGTGATATAAAGTATAAATAATGTTATAAATTTTTTGTATGAAAAAAGTGAAAAAATTTTATTTTTTAGTGAGTTTTTTATTTGTAGAGTAATAAAAAAATATTTTGTATGATATAAAAAATAAAAAAAAAATTGTTAAAAAGCTATTGATAGAATATAAAAAGTTAAAATGTTTGGATATAATTTTTTTTTCTTTTTAGTATAACAAAAACCTAGTCCGATCCTTTGTCAAACAGAGAAATGTCCAATTCTAAATTAATGAACCACCAACCCTGATATTTGATTGCTTTCATGGAAATTGGACTAGCCTGCAAGGGATGCTTTTTTTTTTCTTGTTCGCTACTTCTTCTACAAATTAAAATGTGTCATTTTTTTTTTTCTAAATAACCAAAAAAAAAAAGTATCATTTTGGTACCATATTCTCGTTTGGTTTAAGGTGGTTGCCGCTTTTTTGTGCAGTCAACGTCCTTATTAAATTTTTATGGAATTTATTTAAATATAATTTGTAAAAGAAAAAAGTAAATGCAAAAAAGGGATGTTACAAATACAAACTTTTTTTTTTTTTTTCCAATGGAAGTATTGGGCATGTGTTGAAATACAGAACGTTTTGAGCAGAAAAGTTGAAATAGGTTAAGATTGAGAAGCAGCAATGCAAAAATCTTCCTATTTATTTTAATTCCTAAAATAATTTATCAGGTGTCGGCCGAAGGATTTCCGCGGGAGCCCCACCAATATTAGGTAGTGCGAGTGGACCAGTCACTCACTGCACACGCGTCGCATCGTAGCAAGCTAGTTCCTGTCGATGGACAGCACGTGGCAGAGACCACCACGGTTGATGGCCCCATTCGGAGAAGCTACGTATGTTCCTCCATGCAAGTGCTGACGAAATACCATTAGCTTGAGGCCACGTGTACGGTGCCACCGAGACATTTCAATTAGGTTTTCCAGATGCCCACGCCTCAAGGGAAAAAAAGACATGTCCACGTCTCACGTGATGAATTAATATAGTCTGCCCCTAATAATCTACAATTATCTTTCTTATTGTGCTTACTTTAATTTAATGCTTTATGCTATTTAATATTCGGATATTTAATCGTATTTTCTGATAAGATTTTGCAGTCCAATCAAACATTGGCATTTGGAGTATGCATTGTTGCATATTTGGAGCTATGTTGTGATGTACTGGCATGGGCTCAGAAAATAAAATTAAAAATTTAATGTTGTGATGTAATGGGAGTATAGGATAAGAAGGTAGAATTTGTAAGTGGCAGCACGCAATTGGAAGTTGGGTTTGTGAGAATGATCTATTGATGGAGATGATCATAGATAAAAACCTGGCATTAGACAATGACATGGATCGCAACATTCATACAATTAATCAGCAAAATATAAGTGACTTATGACTAGGTCTTAGTAAACAACAAGAACAGATTAAAGAGTCTGCCCAAATTTCAATTTTAAGCTGTGCCCTTAACTTTCACGTGAGAGGAATTCTAGTCTAATATTAGCTACAATAATTTTGAAACGGATTTACCTCATTCTTATGCTATTGTATGTGTTGGGATCTCTCGCTTTTGTTTTCTTTTTCACCGCACTCCAAGCACTAGGTGGAGGATGTATGTAAGAATTACAAAATGAGAGCATGGAAGCTTGTCATGTGTGTCAACGAGGGCCACTTCTAATACTTAAGTTAGTAGAAAGCTGAGACGAGGAAGATAAACCGAAGGAAAACAAAAAATGGCTAAGGAATGGATCATACTTGTTGGATTTGTCTTCCAAGTTGTTGTTTCCCACCTCCTCTAAGTAGGGCATGATTTCCAAGGGAGTGCTAGAATATTGCTCCCACCCATTTATAGTTGAACTGTTGGAAGTTTCACATTGCTAAGGAAATTAATCCATATACTCCTTATAAAGTTGTGGCATTCCTCACTTCTCAATGTGTCTTTTATAGTTAAATTAGGTACACCTTTTACATATTGTGTAAATTTTAATACAATATCGAAGCAAGGTTCATAGTTTATGTGGCCCCACCGTCACCCGTTTCTTCATGTTGGCTTGGATGTCCTCCTGCCATACGTGAGGGAACGTATTGGAAGTCTCACATTGCTAAGGAAACTAGTTTATGTACTCCTTATAAGGTTGTGACATCCTTCACTCCTCAATGAGTCTTTTGGAGTTGAATTATCCCTCACTACTCAAGGTGTCTTTTAAAGTTGAATTAAACCCACATTTCATATATTGTATAAATTCTAATAGCAACGGTGCGATATTCCTCCTTGGGAGTATTGGGAAAGTTACCCCGCACAGTCCTAGCTAGGTGGTTATGTGATGTGGCATGAGGATGACATGGTGCGTTACACCTTACTATAGTCCGCACGCTCACCCCTTGGCCAAGGTATGACAAACTCTGGGCCGAATTGAACATGTTTGTTAAACCCTTTTTCTCTCCCATTTTTTTTTCTTTTTCAAAATCAACACAACTTTTAACATTTCATCAATTACTTTTTAACAACTTCTTTTATTTTTTATATCACATCATTAACTTTTTATTACTATTTAAATAAAAAAAATTCACTAAAAAAACAAATTTTTTTTTACTTTTTCATACAAAAAATTCACAACATTCTTCCTATTTTATATCACTTCATTCACTTTTATTACTATTAAAAAAAACATTTGACAAACACAACGAGTGACAACGGGCTCCTATCAGCCTTTTCATGGCCAGGCGGGCCAGAGGGGTGTGCAAACGCCCCGGACTCCTTAATTCGGTAATTGGATGCGTCACTTTCCAAGCAAAAGTGGTAAATATGTGCAAGCAAAGCAATTATGAAAGGGAAAAAAAAAAAGAAGCAATTATGAAAGGGTAGAAGCAAATTCTGCTCCTTCCAAGAACAATAATTCTTTTATTTTCGGTATTTGTTGAATACGAGCACAGGTGTAAAAAGGTTAAGTCTCATGTAAAAAAGATATCACATATATAAGTTGTTAATACAGCATAATTGGGTTTAAAGTCATAAACATGCATTTTTGGGTTGAGTGGTATATATCTCAATATGTTTAATTATAATCTTATTGAAAAGATTCTCCAAATTCTCAATTTTCCTCTCTGAAATAAAAGAAAGCCTTAAGAATATCTTCCAATTAATTCCTAATATTAACGGTAACATCATGACCGTTAAAAAAGCTATGTACCTACATCTTTCGTGGATCATCTATTGTCAACGGTCCCCAAGTTTTGAATAACAATTCTCCAAAATTTGGTGACTATATATCAACACGAAGCAAGCCAATTCTATTTGAATGCAGAGGCAAATTAACTATGATTTTTAGGAAATGGCATTAGAAAGCTCCAAAGAACTAAAATTATAGAGAGTCTGTCATTTCCTTCTTATTTTCCTTTTTTTACTTCCTTTTTTTTTCTGAAAATCCACACTTAATATGACTATAAGGTGTTGGACTAATTCTATAATTTATGGACCCAATGACAAAATAACTATGTCCGTCCACCCAAAAGAAAAAATAAACACAACATAAGGATTAATGATTAATTAGTTGGATTTTCTAGTCGGCAAAGTGGTCTCAATCTGAAGTAACTTGTATTGCAGCCAAGAAATCGCTCTTGATAATGATGTTGTCCAACCCGAATGAATATATATGCTTCGTATATATTATATCCATTAGAGTGGCTTTTACCTCACTCACTGACAGTGAAATCTACTCAAAAAAAAAAAAAGAAAAAGAAGGAAAAAAGTAAGTATCCAAAGCATTATGCTTAAAAAGTGTGCTCGGATTTTTAATGATTTTTAATCCAATTGTTCAGTTGAGCAAAATGATGCAGGTTGAGAGGCAATGGGAGAAGTGACAGCTCAAGAACTTGTTCAAAAGTTTAAACAGCTGAATTGAGCAAACTATATGACATTCTCTAACATATCTTGAGGCAGATTGTACACCATATGCAGTATGTTAGTCAAAGAAAAGTACGATTTTGTATACATCACAATAGGATGAGGCTTTTTCTCCCTCTTACTAGTTTGCCTGAATTTTATAGCCTAAATAGAGGCGAGTTGTGAGATTTACGAACAACTTAAAATGTGAGATTTACCTACCTAAAAAAGGTGAGCTTCGCAACCCCCTCTCTTAAGCTATCTGAATTTAACCAGAGAATCTCAATCTCATCTCGTTACCTTAGTGAAGATTTGATGAGATTTGCAATCCATGGGTTGGTAAAAATAAAATCAAAATTAATTGCTTTTTCCTCAAACTAAGTTTCTCACATGATTTTTAGCATATATAAAACTGTAATGTGTTTTTAACATGTGAGAAACACAATATTTTTTTAATAGAACAATTAAAAAAACATGGATTTCTTACTTAATAAATAAATACATTACAATTTTGGAGATTAGTTTGAGGAAATTCCTCCAAAAATTTATCTCCAATAGGTTGTTGAATAGATATCCAGCAAGGTCCGAGTATGAGGACCCAATAGTTTGTAGGCCGCAATGGCGCTTCTCAAAACAATCAATGGTTCTACTCAACTGGGCCACTTGCCCTCGACTAGTTATATTATTGAGTTCCACTCAAAATAAAATGGGCCTCTTCAAAAGTACTATTAGGCCCATTAGATTTTGGTCCAGTCCTACATTTTGGGCTCGCTAGTGAGGCTTTTGACATTGATTTTTCTCAAGACCTCATAGTAAGACCACGACTAAAAAAAATAAAATTCAGACCCAAAAAAAAAAAAAAAGCTTTTTTTAGTAAGTAAAATTTTATTAGAAAATTCACAAGCAACGTTTCAAAAATAAGACGGCATAAAGTCAGAGAGGGCCTTATACAAGCAAGCACCAACAAGGGGACAAATATGGGCAAACAAAACTAAAAATTTACATCAGAACAACTTCTAAAACCCGCTAGAAAGCAATTAGGTGAAGAGTCACAAAAACTACTCTTGACTTTGGATTTAACCAAAAAAAAAAAGGGTAATCCATAGGCCAAATAATAATAATAATAATAATAACTGGTATGACATAGACCCAAAAAGAAAAGGTATATGGGAAGACTTTGACCAAAAGAAAAGAGAGCTCCAACTTATCCCCTGGTATATATATTTCTAGACTAATTCAAATGGTAAGACTTGTTCAAAAAAAAAAAAATCAAATGGTAAGACTTTGACGTGAATCCGCAGCACTGAATCTACTAAATTTATGAATATTTTAATTTAGATTCAATGGATTTGAGGACCGACTTAATAATTTATTTCTCTATGCAAACTCTTCCTGAAACCTATTTAATGGTATATGCTTTCATATTATTTTTCGGTGGACAATATCATCAGCCTTGATTTTTTCTTACTTTTTTTTTAAAAAAAAGTTTGGAACCTGTAAAACTGTAGAAATATATAACAAAATATAAAATATAAGAGAATAACAGAGGTAAGAGAAAAAGAAAGAGAACACAGAAATTTGATTAGTTTACTGAGAAGAGCCCAATATGATTACTCTTATTGAATAACTTGATTACAAAATTGTATTACATGGTTTATTTATGAGCAAAATATGATGAGTGGGTTAGGTTTCAAAAGATAATAAAATCGCAGGGATTGATTACATGCAGACAACTATGATAAATGCCTATAAAGCTATAAGGAAAAATATATTAAATTTAATATAAATATTGTAACATCTCTTCAAATTCGAGATGTAAGTTGAATTTTCAAAGGCGTAGAAAAAAAAAAAAGTTGAATTTGAAAAGAAAATACTAGACAATTTTTTTTATAATAGCCTTTTTTTTTTTTTTCCACTCTCTCTCTCAGATTGAGTCAAACATGTGCCATTGGCTCAGCGACTTGCTTTCCTTCTTCTTCCTCTTTTGTTTTTAAAGTAGACTTGGCTATGACTTGTTGAGTTGACTCTGATATGACTCGGTGCTTACTCTGACGACTTGAAACAGTGAACGACAACCGATGGCAGCAAATACAATTGCCAAAGGTGGCAATGTGGTGGCCGAAGATGGCAAAGTGGGCGGGCGAGTGGCGCTGGCTGGTGGTCAAAGACGTTAGGAGTAGATGGCTGAAGATGGAGGCATGAGTGCTGGTGGTCAAAGACAATAGGTGTAGGTGGCCAAAGATGGTAGCAGGAGTTTGGGACAAGAGTCGAAGGGCGGGGATGATGATAGGATGTCGAAGATGATTACTGGAGGCCAAAGAGGTTGCTAGTTGTAATATGGCTGAAATTTTTTGATACAATTCGTGAATTCGACATGAAATTAGTGAGTTATAATTTTGTATGATCTGATTCGGGTCAATTCAAATTGACCTAATTAACCTGATAAATGAGTCAATTACGACTCAACCTGCTTAACTCATAGGTGACCTGTTTAACCCGTATACTAAAATCCAATTAAAAAAAAAAAAAAACTCAAAACCTTAAAATAAAGTAAGTGAGTTATTTTTCAAATAACGCGTATCGTGTTTAAGTCAATCCAAAAATGATTTGTTTATCAAATTGTGTCATATCACTCGCTTATTTAAATAAATTAACAGGTCAACATAAATCCACCACGGCAACCCAAATTTTCTATAGTCAAATTTTTAATTTCGTCATCGACAACGTAAGTTGGGGCTTCTGGAACCCGTAGGTAATGCATTTATGCCAAAACAAGATCCAACGTCCCACGATGTTGAGAAAAGTCATGACGCGGCAGTTTCCCAACCCTAAATAAACAAGTTCAGAGAAGAGTGATTCAAATATCATGCAGAAGAGAAAGTATATAAGAAAATATAAAATATAGGAGAACAACATACATTGCTTTGTTTATAAAATTTATATAATGGTAGGAATTCAAAGAATCTCAAACTTTGTTTATTTATAAATTTGGCACTTTTGTTACCAGACATGGAGCAGACTCACCATTAGAAACATGGCAAGAAGCACATGGCCATGGGCGTAGGTAGGATGCTTTCAAGTTGTGTGATTAAAATTAAATTAGTAAAAATGTCACCATCATTAATATGAGAACAAAAACTTCCAAGTATTGAATTAAGAGTATCTAGTACCTTATTATCAAATCCACTAATTAAACTTCCCATCAATCACAATCCCAATTGCAGCCTCCTTTTTGTTTATTCCTTTTCATGGATCATTTTTTTTTTTTTCAGGTCGCTAGCTAATGTCTAACTTAGGCCTATCCCCAAATGCCTTATATTCTCAAAAATAATGTTATTTAGTAAATTATTTTATGATTATAATACCGCTCAATCCTTCGTGGAAGCTTCGTGGGAAGCTTCGTGAGAAGGGTGTGGATCACACCCCCTCTGCCATTCTTTTTTTTAGTTTTTTTAGTTTTTTTTTTTTTTTTTTTGTAAATAATTATGGCATGGTTTGAAGCATGCACATAGGATTAATATTATCATTTATCACAGT
Organism: Betula pendula; assembly: GCA_900184695.1. Taxonomy (NCBI): domain Eukaryota; kingdom Viridiplantae; phylum Streptophyta; class Magnoliopsida; order Fagales; family Betulaceae; genus Betula; species Betula pendula. Next base: position 1,075,119 of record FXXK01000030.1, on the reverse strand, counting down.
GAATTTGGTAGACTCATGAATGAAGACATCTTTTGCGGACAAATGCAAATATGTACTTTTTTCGTGTCTTTTTTTTAACGTTGAAAGCCATGTGCCCTTGTCGATTTATTTAGAAGCCACTTTGTGGAAGAAGGCTCTGTAGGGTCATGCCTGCCCAGTTGCTCAATGGGGGGTCATCAGCATCACAGAAAGTGTAGACCATTTTTGGGGAAAGCAAAAGAAAAGAATCCTATTCTCTCAATCATGGTTTTGTGAAAAGGATTTGGTTTGACCAAATCAAAGGCAGCTTCTTGGAAATGTTTTTTTGCTTCCCGAAAATTGCAGAAAGAACATCATGTTTGTTCAAATTGCCTACAAACGAAACCAAGATTTCTCATCTGAGGCGACAAAATTTATTTATGCTCGTAAAAAATAAAAGAAACACAAAATTATATGCCATGGTTAATGAATTTTATTTGTTAATTTTCCATAAATGTAATTGTTGTCAACTTACTAGTATTTTCTATTAAGATGTCACAACTAAGGGTTAACATTATATTTAACATCACTCAATTTCATTATAAAAAAAAAAAAAGCATATTATAATTTATGGTACATGTAGAAAATAAGGAGAAATTGATAGCTTTGAGTACAAATGGAGTCAAAATTTAAAATGAAAATTGGTCAACTTATGGATGAGATTGTACCACTAAAATAAGCTAAACTTGTGGAGGAGAACCTAGATCTAAAACTTATACTAAATCCGAAAAGAATTTGGAACATTTTAAAAACTTAGGGGGGCCGGGCGATGGCCTCCCAAGCAATATGCCAATAACTTTATAGTCAAATGGCAAATGGCAAATGGCAAGCCACTAATTAAGGAGAAATCTATCCCTAGATTCTCCACTTAGAGAAGTTTGAATATCTATCACCTATTCCCCTATGCCATTTATTTAGTCTTTGCCTAAAATCCCCCACAGGCACCATAATATTCAATTTACCTAAAATGTTTTCCCTATGAGTTCTCCAAAGCACTCTCTCTATCATCGAGACAGTGGCGGCCGCCTTGTCACCACTACATGATTAGGGTGACTGCATGGTCACCCGAATCAAAACAGAAGTGGTTGTGTAATTACTCTTTTTTATTAAAACGGTTAAAATATATTTTTGGTTTTTGAATTATATGTTAGGTTATAGTTTTGTTCTTAAATTATCTACTTTTTGAGTTAGTCTTTTAAATTTTAAAAGAGAAAGACTATTTTGCATTCTTTCAAACGAATTCAGCTGAAGTGACATGATCAATTTATTTTTAAATTTTCCTTTTTTCATTTTTAGCTAAGATTGGTCAAAGATAAACTGAGAATGCCACATCAACTGAATATACTGAGAGAATACAAAATAAAAATTAATATTTCAATATTACCTTATTTTATCTTGTTGTCATCATAAGAACATTAATTAATAATATCATATTGCCTATTATACAAATAAAGTACCTTAAACCACACGGTAGTTTTACATATTATAATATTTGGAGACAACAACATTAAAGACCAAAATATTTTCATTTATTTTATTATGCTTTGAATATTAAACTTAGTTGTCTCTAATCTCTATATATCTTATTTTTTTAAACTAAATTTCATGTCTATATTACTCGGACATATACTGAAAAAAAATTTGTCACATTAAAATTGAAATTCATATAATGATAAGGTATAATGAGAGTAATAGTGTGGTGTTTATAAATTTTAAGCATTAAATTAAAAAAAAATCGATAATTTAAAGATATAATTAAAATTTAACACATAATTTAAGTACCAAATCATATTCTGATCTTTTAAAAAAAAGAAAAAAAGAAAACCCCTCACAGAAGAAAGGTAACCAACTATAGAAGACCAAGACTTATACTTTGACCAATGACCAGCCTATTTTCTCCACTTTCCCGAAAAGTGAAAATTAAAATTCATGAAGATCGTCTGGTCATGCCGGCAACTCATCCAAAAACTCCCTATTTGTTTGCCAAAAGCTCCTTTTTCTTTTTCTTTTTTTCTTTTTTTTAATTTAAAAAGCAAGAAGGGGCGATCAATGTAATTACTCCTCTTGGACTTGACTATCGAGATTCCTGCCTGCTATTGTGCCAAAAGCTCCTTACTAACAAAGCATTGGCTTTGTGTGTTACTGTCTTTATTTTCTTTTCTCAAAGACAAATATATTAGCAAATCATTAAAAAAAAAAAAAATCTATCACTTTTTTAAATTAATAACAAAAAAAATCTCTCAAAACACCTGCTCCTGCAAGAAACGTTTCCAGCAAGTAATTTGAGTAGTTAAGTTTAAGGTCATATTCAAATTTTGCAAATGGTCTCACTTATTTTGACAGTATGGAACACGCATGCTGCCGACTTGGGCAGCTTCCATCGCACTGCGAAAATTGATTAGACATAAATCTATCAAACTCATAAGCCCTGGCTTGCACTAGGGGAGAAATTTGAGAGGTCCAGCCGACCCCACCTTCCAAACTTTTCACAACATCATTTGAATTTTGCAACTAAGCCTAACTAGATTGTACCCCCAAAGATTCTTATGAATGATGCATGAATCTTAATTGAGTATGGCTTAAGTTATGTTAAATTGTTATTTATTTTAAAAGTTTAATTTGTGAATAAGTTTTTTACATGCGAGTTTAAGCTTATTTTTAATAGGTAAGGTCCAGTTTATAAAATATTTTGATTAAGTAGAAGTAAGTTGACGGAGTCAGGATTCGAACTTATGACTTCTCGATCTGATAGTATATTAAATCAACTTTACTCAAAAAATGTAAGCTTGTGAGAAGAGTTAAATTAATAATTTAATCAACATTTTAACATTAATTATGTGTTTTGTGCGTTAAATTGTTAAAAGTGTCGCGTCAATAATTAAAAACACGTAATCATTTCAACTTATATTATGTGTGCACCGACACATACACAAACATTATAGCTAACTTTTTGATAAAAGAAGAATGGGTCAAATTAAACATGGGATTGACTCAATACAAAAAAATGTTGTCTGTCTTGCATTGTTTTATTTGAAAGTGTAAAGTGTTGATTGTGAACCATATCACAAGAAGCCAAAGAAGGAGTCTACCTTGTACAAACATTTTCCAAATCATGTTATGGGTTACTACCTTCTAGCTCCTCCCATGATTAAACCTTACTTAAAGACCACGGCAAGGTGCAAAAAAAAAGAAAAAAAAAGCTAGGTTTTTTAACAAAAAATTTAAAAATTTTAGTTCTTGAGTAATAGTGTGTTATCATCTCATCGCTTATATCTTTGTTTACTAAAACAATAAATCACATAAATGACGACACATCATTTTATAACCAACTTTTAAAAAAATTTAACATTTCTCAAAAGGACAAAAAGAAGCCCCCCAAAAAAAAACCATAGAACAATAATATTAGAATATCTTCCTTTCTATGCCATGTCAATCATACAGCTGGAATTTTTAGATAGTGTGAGAAAAAACTCTCCCTTGTGTTGCTTTGTATTTTTTGGTTTTCTTTTAATAAAGCTGATCTGTTTAAAAAAAGAGTGAGAAAAGAAAAGAAAAAGAATGGTTAAGTTTGTTAATGTGTTTTGAGAATTATTTTTCCTTCTTAGTTTTATTAAGAGACATAAATGTTAACTCTATTTTTAAGAATAGATTTTGTTTAGATTGTCTGTTAATATTTTTATCTAAAAAAAAAAAAAAATTCCTTTTAAAAAAACGAAAAACCTTTGTCCTTTCTTTTGTAACTTTTACCCTTTTGGGCTAGGCAAGGGCTAGGGACTAAACAAAACTTCAAATGGGTCATGGTACGTTATATCATACGTGTCAGCTCCCTATCAAGTGTGATCACACGTGTCATTCTACCACCCAATCAGAATCTAATAAATTTCTTACCGTCATATTCATAAAAGCATAGTCCCAGAAGAATTCCTAAGTTGTAAGCATTGGCGGGGGTTTTTTGTTTTTTTTTTTTTGTTTTCTATGTAATCTCCAAAATCTACTTGGTTGGAAGAACCTAAAACTATGCTAAACCTAAAAACAGAAAATAAATAGGTAAATAAATAAATAAAAGCTATATAGGCTCCGATTGAATAATAAAAAAACATAGAAAAAGGAAAAACCAGAAACAAAAAGAATATATAAATAAATAAATAGACAGGAAGAAGCTTCATCAGCACCTCACAAGAAAGGGAAAGCCGGTCTTCTTGTTTCGTGAATTGAATGCGACCAAAGAGCCACCCCCCTCACTCTCTTTCTCTCATGAGGACTTCTCTCCTACAAATATGAGAATGCATCCCAAATTTTCTTGCAACTTCTTCCACCACCCTCGTGATTTTTTCCTTCCTAAGTTTGTTCTTCTTTGATTTTTTTCCTTCCTAAGGTTGAAAAAGAACACACGCGCACATAAAAAGTTGGGCTTTTGTTGATCCTATATCATAAATATCATCAGCTCAAAGAAGCAAGCTTTGATTTTTGGCCAGACTTATTGCTGCTAATTAGAGGTAAATGGGTCTAAATCTGTTTGGTGTATTCGAGTTCCTTTTTTTCTTTCCGACCCAATGCATTATTCACTGCGTATAGCTGCAATCAGTTGTTTGATTCATATGTTTTTGCTAGATTGGTTTTTTGGCTCTCTCTCTCTCTCTCATTTTTTTTTTAATTTTTTTTTATATTTTTAAATTTCGGAAAGAAATAACATGGGTGTATTTCAACGGCATGTCTTGGATTTTTTAGTTTTTTTTTTTTTTGGCATTTATATTTGTATCTTGCATTAGAAGCGTTAAATGGGCATCTGGGTCTTGATTTCTGGAGTATTTTCTTGTCTTTATGCGGTTCAAGGTTGGATTTTGGCTTTTATTTTGTTGGGATATCCATTGTGTTTAATTGCTTCAATGGGGTTTCTGCCTTTTGGCACCATCAAGATAGAATTTTTCATATGCTGCCAGATCCAGAAAATATGGGTGTATTCTCATATCTTTCTATTATGTTGATCAGGGTGAATCCAGAGTTGGAGGCATAGATTTCTCCATGGTGAGCTTTCAATATTATTTTTCAGCTGTAATTTTGGATTAAATTTACTGGAAAAATGTAAACTTTCATAAGGAATGCTATCAAACAATGATGTTCGAATATGGATCACAGAGATTGCTTTCTTGCAATTTGATCTGTATTTTCTTTTGGTCATTAGGGTGAAGCCCCAGCTTTCATGGTTGATGATCTGCAGAAGGGACTTCCAAATGGGTTTGATTTAAAATCTAGGGGCAGTGCAACAGCCACTGTTATCGGCAATAAAGCAGTATGATGATCCAATTTGTGATATGATCTGCTATAGTGTTACTCTTTCTGCTTTAGTGATTCACCGGTTCTAATTGAAAATTGTTCGTGTGCCTTTTTGACAGTGGCTGATTGGTGGAGCTGATGATGAATCGACATTATCAATTGGAGTTCAAATTTTTGACCAAACTAGAGGCGAATTGTGAGTTTATAGTTTTAGCCTTAGAGTTGCTTCATTCAGGTTTGGTTACTAATTTCTGGACGAATTTTTCAGTGTGAATCCTATTGTGCTGGGAACAAAACCCAAGCCATGTAAAGGGCATTCAGCATTGCTTTTAAATGAGGATCGAATTTTGATCATTAAGAGAGGTTCTACCCCAGATGATTGCATTTGGTTTCTTGAGGTTGGTATTCTGCAAACTTAAGAGATTTATTTAGGAGCCAATTTGGAAGCCAAAAGATTGAAGTCACTTCATTTTGCTTTCTTATAGCCTTTGAAGAACCACATCATATGTTGAAGTTGAGATGGTACAAGATAACACAGGCTGCACCAAAATGATAATCAAAATCCATAATAGTTTTCTTTTCCAAAAAATTGAAATAAACTCATTTCTGATGTCATGGAGGACAAAATAAAGTTGTTTTGAAATATGATGTAAACCTAAATGGAAGCATTCAGTTTTTTGTGATATTTGAACACCCCCTAATCTGGAAGCTGTAAATCTCATGTAATTACCTTATGATTTCTCTATTTGGAAGTGTTTGATTTGTTCAAATATTGGTAGGTGGACACCCAATATGTTAGGGAACAGCGAAAAATATTGGGGACAGAGGTTGTTGCTTGGAGTAAGGGTGTGAGGGGCTATGCTGAGAAACCAGTCGTTATAAGTGGTCCTTCTGGAGTAGGTAAGGGTACGCTGATATCCATGCTCATGAAGGAATTTCCATCTATGTTTGGATTCTCTGTGAGCCACACAACCCGGGCTCCAAGGGGCATGGAGAAGGATGGAGTTCATTACCATTTCGCTGAAAGAAGTGCTATGGAGAAAGATATAGAAGATGGAAAGTTTCTTGAGTTTGCTTCTGTTCATGAAAATCTTTATGGAACTAGTGTTGAAGCAGTTGAAGTGGTAGCAGACGCAGGAAAGGTAAATGTCTTAATATTTCTGTGTTTCAAGAAATGAGTATCTCATATATCGATAGCATGTGTGCTTTTCCAATTATATTCTCGTGCAAGAGCAATTGCCTTCCCTAGTAAAATTAAATGATTTTCTCTGCAAACTTGAAATGCTTTTGTTTGGTTTCACTGTAGAGATGCATTCTTGACATCGATGTTCAAGGGGCAAAGTCTGTGAGTGCTAGCTCTCTCGAAGCTATATTCATCTTTGTCTCTCCACCATCGATGGAGGAGCTTGAGAAGCGCCTCCGTGCAAGGTGAGTTAGGGATCCCCGTTTAGGTCTTTTTTCATTCTCCAATTCTACCATCCTGGTTCCAACTTGAATGTTGTGAATAGGGGGACTGAGACAGAGGAACAGATCTTGAAGCGGCTCCAAAATGCTCAGGCAGAGATTGAGCAAGGTCAATCATCAGGCATCTTTGATCATTTCTTGTATAATGATAATCTTGAGGACTGTTATGAGAGTCTTAAGGTAAGTATCTGATGCTTTGATGTGTGCCCAAGCTTTTATGGATGCTATGTTTTATGTTTTATTATATTCTGATATAATAACTCTCATTTGGTGCAGAAACTCTTGGGACTTGATGGGAATGTCACTGCTTCCCCTAAATCATGTAAGAAGTCCCTCAAATACATCACCTTTATGTGACTTGTGTGCCCTTATTGTCATGTAGATTTTATATTGCATAAAAAATGAGATTCAATTGTTTAAATGTCAATGCAGCAACCAAAGGGGTTGATATTCCCATGGACCTATCAATATCAAAAATTGATCAGAAAGTCATCATTAACTGCGGAAATCCAGATCTAAAAACAGCATCAAAGAACTTGTAAGTTTAGTACTCATTTTTTGTTTGATAAATATCTTAGAAGTGAGATTTCAATTTATTTACACATATGTATATGTGGTGGGCTGTGAGCAGGATTGTGTTGGATTTGTCCTCACTCAAAGGAGGGGCACCTGGACGGACAAGAGGGCTAGATTTTTATGCCATTGACTCATTTTCAGATGACTTTAATGGATTCAACCAGCTGAGCTAACCATCTGCGGCTATACTAACTTGGGGGGGGTCTCATTTTCAAAAATTCTCTTTAATCTTTTCTTATTTTAACGTTAAAACGGGAAAAAGTGAAAAAGCTCTAGATGTTATGTGAGACCATGGCATTATTTGAATTTTTTCCCATTCTCTATGTTCCTTTCTCCCCCAATTCTTTGTTTGTTTTAGAATACTGGAACAGTTACTGCTTCCTTCATGAGCAATGAGAAATGATTTATGGTTTGTTCGGCAATTAAGGTACTTGCAGCCAGCTCTCGATAACATAATTGGCCACTAAACGTATTATTGCAAGTGTTTTCCGTTTTCAATGACAAAAATGACTTTTTTTTCAACAATATTAACAAATAATTCAAGACAAAAGACATTTTCAAAATAAAACACTTTTTAAAATACAAACTGTTTTTTAATTACAGCTTCTTGTAGGAATATTTTGACAAAATAATTATTGAAATTGTTTTTAAAATGTATCGTGGTTACTTTCGGCAGGTGGAGTGTAGGAGTGACTGCGTGGTTATTTACAGATTAGAAGCAATTCAAAATATAAAAAACTTACAAAATTATTATTATCTTTCTGTCAAATAGTAGGAAAAAAAATAAAAACGCTCTAAAAGGTTTTGTTGAGGTAATTATTTTATTCCATCTACTACCAGAGTATATTCCCTTGTTCTTTACTTTCCATTAAATTGTTTTTTAACTTTATATGAATCAAAATAAATAGGGAGTTGGTCAATGATGGCCGTCTCCGATTTCACAATATTCAAAGAACATCCAGGAAACAAAAGTCAAAGAAGACGTGTCCATCTGCAAAAATTTCTTAAAAAATGCTGGCAGCTGCTATGGCTATAGGATGGGTTGAAACAAATCCATTACATAATTTTTATTATTTTTTTAAATTTTTTAAGGTTTTTTTGACTTTGACCAACGGAAAAAGTATTTGAGTATAATATTTTCATAATGTAGCAATTTTATTCTACATACTTTCTTGGTCTTTTGTGAATCCAATTGACAGCAATCTTGTTGTAATTTCCTTCTCTTTTTCACCATTTCTTTTTTTTTTTTTAAAAAAAAAAGAGCTTAAGTGGACAATTTTTCAATTGATCAAAGTCACACTTGCCATGACTAGTATTTGAAGACTAATTCCTAGTTTTGTAAAACAAGTTGTGGTTGACAATTGTGTAAGCCGTTTGTTGCAAATTGTTTTTCATAGAAATAACTTTTTATGAAGGGTAAGAAGGTGGTGGGTTCACTGCTGAAAATAATTTCATGAAATATTGACTTGTAAGATTTTGTGTCAGTTTTTCAACGTTATCAAGTTTGTATCAATCAGAGTTCAGAATAAAAAGTTATGACCAATTTAGTCCGATTATGTCAATATTGACGACATATACAATCTTAATTTTTTTTTACCTATTTAACCCTATACTAAAATTTACCATTAAATATGTTTTGATATTGAATTTATCAACATTAAAAACCTAACAACCGATATAAGTTACTCCATTTATATTCAATTTAGAATACTCCTGTAATTGTGTTTTTATTTTTGATAATATTTGGAGAATTACTGCTTTTATTATAATTTTTTTACAAACTCGTGTTATCGTCTAAATTTTATGGAAATGAGTATTGCATACACTTTCACGTAATCACCTATATTTTAATAATTAACATAATAAGTAAGATATGGACTAATTCGGCAATTTGTACCCTATCCTCACTCATTTTTATTATTTTTTAAATTGGCAAGAAACCATCCTTATCATGATGGCATAATTATTGTAAAGATTGAATTGTTTTGTTAGGGATCTATCCTTTATCGATATAATTTACAAGGATAAATGATCTTATGATTTGACTGTATCTTTTTCTTTGAACAGGGATGAGATCTGGGATCGGATTCATCATGAGTACGGAGTTTGTAGAAACAAAAAAAGTTCCACTGGTAATAAAAAAAAATATATGTTTAAGAGAAGATAAAATCAAAAGTACATGAATAGCTCACGCAAAGCATGAAAATGAAAGCAACCAGAAAAGAATGTGAGAAGACATGACTAAAGATAGGAAAAAAGGTTAAAGAAATTTTAGACAGGATCGGATTTTGAGTGGGCAGAATCGACAAACGACAGGATTTGCCGACTCTTTTTTTTTTTTTTTAAGTGAACTTTCATCTTTTCATTAAAAATCATGGGATACAACGCTAAAATTTAACAATATTATAATATTTTTTCATCCAAATAACTTCCGTGGAGTAGTTGAGTGCAGTCTTTGCCAAAACATCGGCTGCCATATTTGCTTTCCACTTTGTATGTAACACATGCCATGAGTGTAGACTTTGAATGATAGTTTTTGACATCAATTAAATTCTCAAACCCACTCCAAAATTGGTCATCTTTTTGAAACGCTTGTATTATCTCCAATGCATCTCATTCCAATAAGATATTGTGTAGGCCTAAATCTCTACAAAAAATCACAGCCTTTTATGATGTAAATGCCTTCGCTACTGTAAGATTTGCCGACTTGGGATGGCATTATGTCCATAAAGTTTAAGATAAACATTTATTTTTACTCTTGCACATTTTATTGTCTATGATATGTAAATTTATTTTTGAATATGTAGAATTTATATATAAGTTATATAAATTTAATGATAAAATTAAATAAAAAATATAGTAAAAAAATAACACCAAACACAACTCAAAAGTTGAATTCCTTTGCGAATATAAAGCTGAATATCTCGTCCCACTACCCAATGTATATATTCTTGGAACAATCAAGTTCTGCAATACATTTGCTGCATTTGCATGAGGGGTCCAGAGAGCATGAGGGATCCAGAGAGAATTATCCATCTTCAAAGAGCAAGAGGGACACAACCAGTTTTTATCTTATTTTTGTTCGTTATTCTAGCAGACGTGGCGGAACTAAAATTTTAGATGAAGGGATAAAACTAAAAAAAAAAAAACAAAGATTTTAGGGTAAAAATTAATTTTGAGAGGTTCAACTCATTTTACCAAAAAAAAAAAAAAACAATTAACATTTATTTTAAAAAATAATGTTATTAATAGATTATTATATAATTGAGATGACGTAGCATTGAAAGTCAGCCATTAGATTAGTACTTAAAAAAAAAAACTAATTTTTATTATCACGTCATCTTAATTGTATAATAGTTATATATAATAGTGTATTAAATAACATTACTCTATCTCAAAAGGTTAAGCTGAGAAGTTAAACTCAAAACTTTAACTATAATATTGTGTTAAAATAATAAATTTAATTATTTAATTAATACCGTAATATCATGCATAATCCTTTCGACTATTGTGCAACTCCAAAAAAAAAAAAAAACTATAAAAGTAGGTTAGTTAGCCCATAAGGCCATAACATATTAACAGGTGGCATGCATCATGTCATATGTACCTAGATTTAGAAAAGAGCTTATACCTAACAATTGATGTCACCCATATTTTAGGATTTTTCTTCGAGATATTCTAGAATCGCTTTTTCTTTCTTCCTTTGTTTTAACTGATATTTTATGGCATTAGTTTATAGATGGCCGTTAATGCAGTTTTCAGTTGTGAACCCACCACCAGGTTAGACCCTTTCAACACTGGCACGCCATAGGTAGGGCCTGAAGTCGGTTGTGATGCAGGCTTGTGGCACGCGGTCTTTTTGTCTTTTCAGCTTTAAAGCTCAACCACCCAATGCTTTGCTGGGTTGGTATAGTCTTGTCTTTTCTGTTCGGATAGGTAGTAATACAAACAATAAATATGCGAGAGTTTTTATAAAATTTATTTATCTTAAAAAATTTGCTAGAGTATTTTTTTAGAGATCCTTCTAGAACTATTTTTAATTTTTTTAATCAAATTGGGTGCATAAGCCTCTTCCTTATCTTAATAAGTTGGTGAGCTGTTTGAGCCCTGTTGGACTAAACAAATAGGTTAGATAAAAACTTTCTCGTATTTATTGTCCGGAATTGATAGCAATTCCAATGAAAAATTTGATAGAAAGAGGTTAATTTAAGGTTTGTATTTTCTAAGGCCGATGTCTCCCCACATCACATGCCAAACAGCCAAACATGGTGGCATGGGGCAATTTATATGGAGGGTGTAAAAAGGGTATAAGCTTCGCTAACGGTGCAATAGCAGAATCATATGTTTGTATGCAAGTTGGAATCCTCCAGCAGAATCTGCTTTTTGGGGGAGGGACCCAGATTGAGGCCTCAGGGAGCAAGTGGGAGATAGGATGGTCCTTTTCCGTATCGTCTAGACCCATTCACCCCACATGCTAGGGTCTGCTTTGATTTAATACCATTCACATGTTCAACAGAATATGCTTTCGACTGCCGCCTTTTAAGGCGCCCTATCGGGTAATCCTAGTTGCAATTTATGTTTCCGCGTTGGGTCGTTGTCCGATAAAAAAAATGTGTATAAATTATATACGTCAATTTTAATTTAATTGTGAAACATATAATTAAAAGAATTAGATCCCATAACTTTTATTCTTTAATTTTATATTAAATTTATGTTAAATTCACGAATAATATAAAAAATTATCAACCTTAATTAATCTTTTAGAAGTGAATAGGGACTGAATTTCTTGAAATTCCACATCCTAAATGTATGTAATTTAGGCGTTGAATGAGAGAGTGTAGATACTGAAGGGCACGAACAGGTAAATCTTACACTTTGAATAGCCTGAAGACTTGTTCGGGCATCTTGAGAATTGTATTCCCTCTCTCATTTCCTATCACAATTCCGTCAAATTTGGAGTGGGAATTCTAGAGAATTTGAATTCCCTGTAAAGGAGGCTTCAACCTTGGAACCCTCTAAGATTATTACCCTCCTTGCAACAATGTTCTTAAAGTTTCCTTTGAATAGCTTATTATTGAATTCTTCAATTTGTTTTTTTAATATATATATATATATATATATATATTTGTTTCAAGGAAATAGAGTTTAACTTTGAGGAATATGCACAAGACTCCCTGTTTGTAGGTTCTCCAAACAGCCCTTAGTGGCCCTTGAAATTGGAAAGCTTGAAAGGTATCATCGGCGCGTCAACTTCAACATGCATAATTTGGTGTATGGGCCGTGTTGTGCATAAATAGGGCCCGACAGTAAGTGTACAGCGCAATGCAATACACATGTTATGACACTAAACACAATGCAGACGCATTGGGCCTTTGCAACTATCTCTAATATCTGTTTTTCTATTTGTTTCCACTTTTATTATTTCACATTTTATACTTTAATATGAAATGAATAATTACATGAAAGATTATCACTTACTTTATGCCTTCATGCTTTATTTTCAATGTATAAATATGATACATATTTAATTAAAAAACATGATTATTCAACCTGTTGTCAACACATCTCCCTTTGATAACTCTAGTCGAGTTTAAATTATGTAAATTCCAGTGATATACCAGACATTAGCATTCAAACAATTCAAGTGCCAAAAGCACAATGCCTACCTAAAATATTTTCTAGAGGTACAAAAGCCCAGGACACACTAAGTGGCCCATTTTGCCTTCAAAAATTCCAATTCAGTTTTTTTAAAAAAACAACAACAATGGCCAACATATCCCAAAAATTACTTCAAATCTATTTTTATATGAGCCCAAAAATTACTTCAAAACTACTTTTATATGAGTAATTCTATTTAGCAGGCAGTAGACTCATGTAAAAGTATGTTGGGTTTTTAATTAGCCTTTTCGGTGCTCAAAATATGTGTCTTGTGTTTTATGGCATTGGGTAATTTTCTTAGCATTGGAATAGAGGGAAGAGCCAATCGATTTTTCTGTCTCTGCTGCATGGATCAAATTCTCAATTTATGACAGATTTCTCGTCACTGTTTGAAAATGTTTGGGTAGATTTTGGTTAATATTGACAATCCTTGGCGGCTAATTTTTTGGAAAGTTAAACTTCAAATCCAGTTTACATACATGTAAATTTGAATGCAGGGGCAAAAAAGATTTCTCGTATTTGAATATTGTACAAACAAACCAACTTCAAGTTCCGCCGCATCTTTTCCATATAACATTTTAGGCATTCTTCTAATAATATCATTATGCAAGAAAAGAAAACATAAAATGAAAAATAAATCTTATTGCCTTGGAGAAGAAAAAACAAGGAAAAGAAGAAGGATTAATTATTTAAATGAAAAGGAAAAAACTGTTAACAAGAGAAAATCAATTTATACAATAGCAGCAATTGTGAAAAATAAAAAAGCTATAACAAGGTAAAAAGGAACAAATATTTAATTGGAGAACATGGAACAGGGAAAACCTTCTTCCTTGACTTCTCCTCTAAATGTACTTACTTGGCTCGCAAGTTTAACACAAATTAGCACTTACAAAATAGACTAGAAAATGTTATGGTCTTATGGAAGATTACTTGTGCACATAAAATGTTTGTGTTTGGTAAAAAGAAAAGAAAAGAATATGGAGAAAAAGCAAGAAACTCACAGTAAGAAACAATGCTTTACGGGAAAGACCTTTTCCGTCTTAAATTTCTTGAGGGAAACAACAGAAATATCTAACCTATTCTTAATGAGATTATAAGAGACCTCAAGTATGACACAGATAATCATTTTTCCAGGTGCAGATTGCACCATACAGATTTACTTGTGGTCTTTTAAATTGAGTAAAGCAGCAGAACCCCATTCTCTGTATCCAAAAAACGAAGTTTGGAAACAGTAGAGATTCCTTGAGAGCCACATCTCTTCATCTAACAAGTAGGCGAGTAACATATAGTTCTCGGTTATCCAATAAATTGTATTTCCAACTGTTAAGGCTCCTCCCTCTCCCAAAGGACACAAATTGTGTACATTGTGCTCTGAGTTGTTGAGCAATTTCCAATTACCTTGACCCACGTCATATGTGCAAAATAACGCTTTACCCAGTTCCATGCGAGGAGCAACGAGAATCCTCAAGAGCTGCACAAATAAAGTTACATTTGAGAGGTATTGGAGGATCAGGCAAGACATCTCATCGACCATCCATAGGATAGTAAACCTCCACCTCGCCCTGGTTGGTAGGTTCAAAACTATTGAATTAAGAGTTACAAAACTCAAGAAACAAGAGTTATGAGATCTCAATAGACAAAAGTTATAAAAACTCAAAAGTTATAAGATGATTTGTGTAAATTAATTATTGTTATTAATGTAGAAAAAAATATATATGGAGAGAAAACAAGAAACTCACGGTAAGAAGCAATGCTTTACGGGAAGGACCTTCTCTGTCTTAAATTTCTGGACGGAAACAATAGAAATATCTATCATATTCTTATTGAAATTATGAGAGACCTCAAATATGACACAGATAACCAATTTTCTAGGTGCATATTGCACCATACAGATTTTCTTATGATCTTTTAAATGGAGTAAAGCAACAGGACCCTATTCTCTGTATCCAAAAAAACGAAGTTTGGAGACGGTAGAGATTCCTTGAGAGCCACATGTCTTCGTCTAACAAGTAGGCGAGTAACATATAGTTATCGGTTACCCAATAAATTGTGTTTCCAACTGTTAAGGCTATTCCATCTCCTAAAGGACACAAATTGTGTACATTGCGCTCTGGGTTGTCAAGCAATTTTCAATTATCCTGACCCACGTAATATATGCAAAACAACGCTTTACCCGGTTTCGTACGAGGAGCAACAAGAATCCTTAAGATGTGCACAAATAAAGTTACATTCAAGAGATATTGGAGGATCAGGCAAGACATCCTATCGACCATCCATAGGATTGTAAACCTCCAACTTGCCCCGATTGGTAGGTTCAGAACTATTGAAATTAGAGTTATAAAAACTCAAGAGACAAGAGTTATGAGATCTCAATAGACAAGAGTTATAAGAACTCAAAAGATATAAAATGATTTATGTAAATTAATTATTGTTATTAATGTAGAAAAGAAAAGAATATGGAGAGAAAACAAGAAACTCATTGTAAGAAGCAATGCTTTACGAGAAGGGCCTTCTCCGTCTTAAATTTATGGACGGAAAAACAGAAATATCTTACCTATTCTTAATGAGATTATGAGAGACCTCAAATATGACATAGATAACCATTTTTTCAGGTTCAGATTGCACTATACAGATTTTCTTGTGGTCTTTTAAATGGAGTAAAGCAGTACGACCCCATTCTCTGTATCCAAAAAACGAAGTTTGGAGACGGTAGAGATTCCTTGAGAGCCACATGTCTTCATCTAACAAGTAGGCAAGTAACATATAGTTCTCGGTTATCCAATAAATTGTGTTTTCAACTATTAAGGCTCTTCTCTCTCCCAAGGGACAAAAATTGTGTACCGCGCACTTTGGGTTGTCGAGCAATTTCTAATTTCTAATTTCCAATTACAAGTTACCCTCTCTCAAGAGCTGCACAAATAAAGTTACATTCGAGAGGTATTAGAGGATCAGACAAGATATCACATCGACCATCCATAAGATAGTAAACCTCCACCTTGCCCCGGTTGGTAGGTTCAGAACTATTGAAACAAAAGTTACAAAAACTCAAGAGACAAGAGTTACGAGATCTCAATAAACAAGAATTATAAGAACTTAAAAAGAAAATTGACAACAAATATCATTAGGTGATAAATCTTGTTCGCGTTGGGGCAGCTTAACCCTTAGGCAGATTAGGCCATCACTTAAGGCCTCCAATTTAATAAGGCCCCCAATTAATAAATAATAATGAAGATTTTTTTATTAAAAAAAAAATATTTAAGGCTCTAATTATAGCCAATATTCTTTAATTAAGGCCTCAAATTAATAAATATTAATGAAATTTTTTTCCATAAAAAAAATTTAAAGCCCTAATTATAGTTAATATTCTCAAATTAAGGCTCCAATTAATAATATTAATGAAGATTTATTTCATAAAAAAATACTTAAGGCATAATTATACTCAATATTATCTAATTAAAATCCCAAATTATGGTAAAATGTAAATAAGTAATTAATAATAGCTTTTGTCCATACGTAATTAATTAATAATTATAATAAATAAGTAATTATGGTCAATATTCTCTAATTGAGGCCCAAATTATGATAAAATTGATAACATTAAATAAGGGAAGTAAATAATAGCTTTTGTCTACACGTGTTAAAAAATATAGCATTTATAATTGAAGTCCAATGTTCAAAATAAAATAAAATAAAAATTAAATGTTAAGAATATGGAAAGTCCTTAAATATTTTATTCAATTACAAACTTCTCTTTTTATAAGTTTATATTTTTTTTTCTCTCTATTTCTTTATTCAAGTCTTATTCAAATTTGAATTATTCTCTTATTCTCCAATTTCTTTATTTTTCAACAATTTACTGTTTAAGTCCTTAAAATCATTCAATATCTGATCAATGAAAAAAAAAAAATGTTAGTTACCAAAAACTCAATCAATCACATGCATTGATTTTTTTTATTTGATTTTAATAAATATTTTTACACTAATTTGATTTGTAAACAAAAATATTATATTTAATTAATATTAAAATTCAAGAAAAATGCATCATTGAAACTTCTTGTCGTAGGTCCCAAAATGTATCGAGCCGACCCTGCGTTGCTTGTTGGGTTCAGATTATGTCAAAGCATATATATAAAGACTATATGGGTCAATTCATATTCAACCCATTTAATTAAACAGGTCAAGCCCATCAACCCTAATATGACCCATTTAAATAAGCAGTGTGACCCAACCTGCACAACCCATTTAATAATGGGTCGTGTTTAGTTGACCCAATCCGATCTACATAACCCGTTTAATAAAAAAAATTCTCAATTACTAACTATGAAAATGTCATTTTTTTACAGAGAGATTGACATAATAATTCCTAATTATTGAACATGAAATTAAAGTACATCACCAAATTTATATCTTTACAACTAGGGATGAAGATGAATTATGATGTTATTTTGGATCCTCGGTATAGGTTTTGTTCTTTTCTCTTGTCTCAAATGTTGGATTTACATTTGAACAACTATACTTTATAATTTGCATGTTTGTATTTTCTATATGAACCCACCATAGGGTCTTTGTATTTTCTTTGTTACTTTTAAGTTGAAGTATGGAATAAATATATGGATTTCATCTAAAAAAAACTAGGACTTAAAAAAAAACAATAAAACAGGCCCAACACATTTTTCAAAATCATTTAAAATATGCTCTAATAGAAGTTAAAAAAAAATATTAAAATACTAAAATAGGCTCAAAATGCTAATTACCTAATGTACGAATAGCGATTAATAACTGCGCGAATAGCGGTTAGTAACTATATAATGCGGATGCAATTACCGAAAAGTGATAACCACATAATACGAATGCAGTTACTGGCAATAACTATATCCATCCGCATATATGGTCCTAGTTCTATAGGTATGCCTTCATATTAATGGATATGTCTGCCCCCAAAACATAATGTTCTGGCAAAAATGTTATTTTTTCATTTCGATTTTAGCAGTGTCTACCCCTGAGAGGGGGTTGTTGTTTCTTTTACCTAAAGAGGTTTGTGTAGGGTTAAGGGGTTTCTCGAGGGTCATGCCCCTGCACATGTCTCTTTATTGGGAGATCATATAAGGTTGAAGGATCTTGCAATGATCATACCCCTGCTCTCCTAAAAAAAAAGAATACAGTTACACATTCGACCTTAACAAAAAAAAGTCGACCTAAAAAATTGAGCTCCCTAATTTTTTTCAATCGATAAGGATCCCCCACAACTGCAATTTTTTTTTTTTTTTTTTTGATATGCCAGCACAAAAGGAGGGAAAGAGGGGAGGGAGATTCAAACTAGTGACCTTCGCTTCATGAGGCGTGGTCCCCGCGACTGCAATTTTGATACTGTTGCTGTTCAACTAGAACATACCCCGTCAACACATAAAATTGTAAAACATTAAAAACTTCTCGTTTCGAACATCAAGGCACTTTGTTTACTTGCTTCTTTTTTATTTTCAGTCTTTTGAAGAAATTACAAGAACCTCAAAGAAAGAGTTTTTTTTTTTTCCGAAATTTGTTTTCTTTTTATTTCACTCATTTTCTCAGCATTAGAATAGAGGGGAAACCCAATCGGTTTTCTATCTCTGCTACATGGATCAAATTCTCAAATTTTGAGAGATTTCCAGTTATTGATTGGAAATGTTTGTGTAGATTTTGGTTAATATTGACAATCCTTGGCGGCTAATTAACTTCAATCGCAGTTTACATACATGGCAATTTAGCAACAAAATATAAAAAAGACCTCCTGAAAGTACTTCGGGGAGGCAATGGCCCCTGCTTTGCTCCCTTGTGGAGCTGATGCCTTTGAGGAACGTGTATTATTTATGGGAACAATTATTTATTTATTTTTTAATGACGGAAACCCTCAAAGGAGGCCACTTCGTATAACCAATAATACACAACACTCATATAAATCAAAGGTCTGAAACTAGAAAGAAAAATGACAAAAAAAAAAAAAGCATCATCTATTTGTATAACTAAGAAGTGATTCAAATTTTCGGTACATACATCTTTAAAATTTCCATCAATATAATTAGGATATTAGAATTAACCATAACACATCAAAAGCATCCTAGGAACACAAAAGCAATGGCAAAAAAGCTTCGCATTTGAATCTTGTACAAAAAAACCAACTTCAAAAGGATCCTAGGAGCACAAAAGCAGGGGCAATAATATCATTATGCAAGAAAAGAAAACATAAAATGAGTAATAAATCATATTGCCTTGGAGAAGAAAAAACAAGGACAGAAGAAAAACTAATGATTTATATGAAAAGAAAAAAGCTGTTAACAAGAGAAAATAATTTTATACAATGGCAGCAATGGAGGGAAAAAAAAAAAAAAAAAAAAAAAAAAGCGCTTTAAAAAGGTAAAAAGGAACAAATGTTTAATTGGAAAGAAATGTTAAACATTCTCACACTTACTCCCTAACAAGACTAAGAAACAGAGCAAAAAGAAGATAGTTAAAACACGAGAAATACTTGGAATCATCTTTTTATTATACTGTTATACTCTCAAAGTTGAAATGGATTTTAAAAGTACTATTAAATTTGGGATAAATCACTAATAGTTTATTATTGAATTTTTCAATTTTTTTTTTCCTAAAAAAAATATTTTTCTGTTTCAAAGAAATAGAGTTTAACTTTGAGGAATATGCACAAGACCCCTTGTTTGTAGGTTCTCCAAACAACCCTTAGTGGCCCCTGAAATTGGAAAGCTTGAAAGGTATCTTTGGCACGTCAGCTTCGACAGGCATAAATTGGTGTATGGACCGTGTTTTGCATAAATAGGGCCCGTCAGTAAGTGTACAGCGCAATGCATAAGTAGTGCAATACACATACTAAACACAATGCAGTCATATTGGGCCTTTACAACTATGGGCCTAAATTTCTGAGGCCGAACTACCTCTAAAATATGTTTTTCTCTTTGTTTCGGTTTTTATTATTTCACATTTTATATTTTAATATTAAATGAATAATTACATGAAAGATTATCACTTACGTTATGCCTTCATGCTTTATTTTCAAGAGGTGTGCTACACCTCCAACTTTTCCATCCAACTCCATCCAACCCCTTTGTGTTTTTTAAAAATAAAAAAATAAAAAACAATAAATAAAAATTTTTTACACTTAAGTTGGATGGGAGTTGGATGAGAAAGTTGGAAAAATATACTTTCCCTATTTTCAATGTATAAATATGATACATATTTAATTAACAACTATGATTCTACATGTTGTCAACACATTTCCCTTTGATAACTCTAGTCGAGTTTACATTATGTGATTCCAGTGATATACTAAACATTAGCATTCAAATAATTCTAGTGCCAAAAGCACAATGCCTACCTAAAATATTTTCTAGAGGTACGAATGCCCAGGACCAACTAAGTGGCCCATTTTGCCTTCTCAAATAAAAAAAAAATATTTAAAAAAAAAACAACCGCCAAGATATCCCAAAAATTCCTTCAAATTTATTTTTATATGAATAATTCTATTTAGTAGACTCATGTAAAAGTTTGTTGGCTTTTTCATTAGCCTTTTCAGTGCTCAAAATATGTGTCTTGTATTTTATGGCATTGGGTAATTTTCTCATCATCGGAATAGAGGGGAGAGCCAATTGGTTTTTCTGTCTCTGCTGCATGGATCAAATTCTCAATTTATGACAGATTTTCGGTTACTGCTTGGAAATGTTTGGGTTGATTTTGGTTAATATTGACAATCCTTGGCGGCTAATTTATTGAAAAGTTAACTTCAAATGCAGTTTACATACATGGCAATTTGACAACAAAATATAAAAAAGAGACCTCCTGAGTACTTCAAGGAGGCAATGGCCCCAACTTTGCTCCCCTGTGGCCGCTGTGGTGCTGATGCCTAGGGGGAACGTGTATTAATTTTTCACAAGCAACAAATATACATATATATTTTTAATAATGATGGAAACCTTAAAAAGCAGGGCCACTTAGTAAACCCAATAATACACAACACTCATGTTATTCAAATTTTTGGTACATCCATCTTTAAAATTTCCATAAATATAATTAAGATGTTAGAATCTACCATTACACTGCAAAAGAATGAGCACAAAAGCAGGGGCAAAAAAGCTTTCTCGTATTTGAATCTTGTACAAACAATCAGGGGAGAGCAATGTGAGTTTCTAAACTCTCACAGTAAGAAGCAATGCTTTACGGGAAGGATCATCTCCGCCTCAAACTTTTGGACGGAAACAACAGAAAAATCTAACCTCTTGTTAGAGAGATTTTCAAAGACCTCAAGTATGACGTAGATAACCATAGTTTTAGGTGCAGATTGCACCATACAAATTTTCTTGTGGTCTTTTAAATGGAGTAAAGCAGGACGACCCCATTCCTTGTAACCAAAATACGAAATTTGGAGACGGTAGAGATTCCTTGAGAGCCACATGTCTTCGTCTAACAAGTAGGCGAGTAACATAAAGTTCTCAGTTATCCAATAGGGTAATGATATACCCTCGACCCGTTACCGACTTTTAGCCGACCTTACTACGTAGCATCAGTTTTTTTAAAATCAAAAATTGCTCACAAAAAACGCATACCCGCGGTCTCTAGGTATAGACTTTTGGCCGACTCTGGCTTACGTGGCCCACTTTTTCTTTAAAAAAAACGAAAAACCAGTAATTGCATTCAAGCCTTTCTTCTTCATCACGTTTTTCATTTCATCGTCACCAAAATTTCTTCCCCCAAAAATATCCCGCCAATGTCTTCCTACCCCAACTCTGGGTCACGCCATCACCCTCTCAAGATATCATATTATTGCTTTGTTAATATATATCTTGCGTCGTTGTTCATGTTTGTAAGTCACTGCATGCAGCCTTTTATAGATCGGAGTTGATCGAGGAAGAGACAAACGGTAATTATTGGCAAATATAGGCTATAGCATTGCCACCACCTATGGCTGGACCAACCATTACATATATATATACGTCCTCACTATTGTTTAGTCCTTGGTCCATATATCAAACAAATTTCTTCCCCAAAAATATGTGTTTTTTTTATATGCTTAAAAAATACTAGGTAAAGGAGCCATAGTTGGTCCTCCCTCCTACCATTTTTGAATTAAAAAAAAAAAAAAAACTTTTCATGCTACGAGCTATATTTCATAACATGTTTGAAAAGTCTTTTCTTTAAGCATCGAAACACACTTCATCTAACTAGTAACTAAATGAAACATTTTTCATAAATAAAAGAGAAACTAATTTACATTGCTCTGCATGACACGCAGTTTAGCAAATAAATTACCGTGAATTTAAATCAAAACTTGAAAATGTTAGGACACATCTACCATAAAGTTGAATCGCTAAAGGTTCATTTAATCATCTAGGCTCTAGAAAATTTTACCTTTTGATACACATAAAAACATCAAAATTTGAACCTAAGAGCAATCCCATTTCTCCAACCCCCCATCCACAATATTCCACCCAAAGCCAAATTTGACAGGTAAGCCTTGAATTAGATGCTAATTAAAAGATAAATTTATCTAATTACACAAAAGAAAGCTGATAGTTTACAATTTACATGATTGATCGTGTCCTAATAGCCCAAAACTCTAGTAACGAAGCAGGCAACCGTAATACTAATCAGACTAACCATCCGATTTGATGATTATTTTGAAACATGAATCAGAAAAAAATTGCTGAACTACCTAGCAGTGAGGAAATTCCGACTGTTTTTAGCTTATGGTATAAAATATTGTGATTTACCGAATGGATATAGACAATTCCATTGACATTATTTCAGCCCAAGAACTTCATAAATATCGCATATTATATGTCTTGGTGGTACCAACAAGTAGCAATTACAAATAATTTATTCAAAGTATATTTTGAGATCCACTAACGTCAAGAGTCCTTTTTCTTGTATTAGACCTCTAGTTTTAATGTCCAAAAACATAGATATGCCTTGACAAACATGAAAAAACTCTTGAACAAATTGCATATATGCATGTCAAATGTATTTTTTCTATTTATTCTTCTTCTCTGATTCCATATTAGGAGTGCACAAAATATTATCCTAAATATGATACATGTAATCCCACAAATTGTTTTACATTCCATTTAGAGGGAATCGTTTCCATTTTGAGGGCATTGAAGGTTGACATCCAAAGAAAAGCTATTACATGTCTACCAACTATATCAGAGGACAGGAAACACTGGCTTCGCTTCTGAGTAAAGAAACAATATGTTAGTGAAATACCTTAGACAATGCAAGTCATGATAAAAGCTCATATACAGACAAAAATTACTTGTGGTAAAACTTTTTCTCGCCTTGAATTTATCACTGGTCATCTCATAAAGTTTACTCTCAAATGTCTTGAGAAATGCCTCAACTCTTGAATCAATATTTCCTGGACCCTGTCAAGATCAAGAGAGACTACACGAGGTTAGGCAACAAGTCAACAGCGTATAGAGAAAAAAGTCAAGCTATATACCTTCACTGTGGATTGGATGATAAACTGCAGTCCACGGACACCATATTCATTCCTATATTATGAAAAACTAATAAATTGTAAAAGAGAAGGGCAGATATTAAATGCAAGGTGTGATAATTAGGGGGAACATGTTTTACACACCTCTGCAAGAGCACAGTAATGTACCCAAGCTGCTCAATTGATCTAAGCTGGTGGAAGGTTGGTTGCTTCACAATGAGGGCAAAAAGCTGAAGCTTCACATTCAGTGCAAAATCATCACGGTGAACCTAGACAATTTTTCAAGAGGAGCATAGAGGCATCAGAACCACCACAGATATTTCATCTAGATCCCAATATCTGGACAGGTCATAAGAATATAAATTACAGCAATCAAGTACAAAATGGAAGTGAGAATTTTATGTTTCTTTCCTGAAAGAATACTATATCGGTTGTGGTGGTGCAATGCATGTGCTTCCCATCCCACCTTGCTTTTCTATAAATTGGATATCTTTCAATTTCTATCAATTTTGCTTAGCTTAAAAAATTCTATGAAATCGTAACCACTAATTTTCCCTAAAAGTTTTCTCTAGGAGTCATATAGTGTACAAAAACCTTAAGATCTAGTAGAGAAAATAGCAGCTTAAAATATTTTGCCCAATTATCTAATAGATGCATTTTGAGGAACATTTCACCATGCCACAGTAAATCAAGGAGAAGAAACTGATATGAAAAAGTTATCCGCTAACTTTCCCCAGGAGTCATAAAGTTTGTGAAAAACTCAAACAGAATGAAAATTAATTAAACAAATTATTCCAGCATTTCACTGGACCGCACCATCTTTTAGAATCATGTAAAATTACCTGAATATAGTGGACAAGGGCAGAATTCTCATCATTTCGATTAAGGCCTTCCACAGGGTAAAAGTAACTCATGCCCCTTTCAAGTTTAACAACTCTATTTGTCACATGTTGGGGGTGAGAATAAAGGTTGGCATACAGGGTTTAGACCACTAAAGAAAACATCTTTCAATATGCTGGATCATCGATTCTGCTTCACTGGTTTCAACGTTTCCTGGAAAAAAGAAAAAGAGTAGTCATGAAATGAAATTAAAACCCAAACAATAATGGCTGATATTCACAAAAAATCTGCACAAAAAGTTAAAAGACTTAAAAAGAACCTGCTATTATGCTATATAACACTCAAGGAACGCACTTGAGAGCATCACTGGAGCAAATTTTGCAAGATCTTCAGCTTCAAGAAGAGGAAGAACCTCAAGTTCTTCCATCCAAGGCCATGTGTGGTCTTGCAGTATTAAAGAGCAATAGTACATAGCCTGCTGATAGGGTTGTTGGAGCTTGAAATTTTGGTACTCCTTCATTACCATTTCCTGATAAAAAAGAACATTCAGATATGATACCAATATGCTTTTGACAAATGCACTGTATGGGATATTTGGTGGAATCCCCAAATTATATCTTCTATGCATGAACTCCTCTTTTAAATAAGATAAACTACAGACAGAAAATGTTCAGTGCTAACAAAAGATACAAAGAAAGAAAAAAAAATCAAGAAAAAGGACCAGTAAGGGCTTCAAGTGGGAAGAAATGCCTCTTGAGGAACATTGATTCATCAAAAGCCCATAAAATACATCTAGGAACCAGAAAGGGGGGGGGGGGGGGGGGTGGGGTGTGACAAAAAAAGGCATTGATAAAGTTATGTTGTTTTTCAAAAGTCTGCCATCAGAACTTTGTACAACCAAGAATGAAAGCTATAATGAGGTACAGTAGAGGAAATTCAAATGAACAGCAGACATAAAGATACAAAATAAAGATTAATGCTGAAACCAGGTACATTGCTTGGACAATAAATTTCCATTCATACATCAATAAGCTGCAACAAATCCAAATGATTGATCCTAAAGCTGATCCCCAGCAAAATTTACTGCGTTGTTTTGACTGTAAAGGTGATAAGTTTTATGCATGTGAAACAATGTGCATAAACTGATCAAGTAAAGGAGGGAAAAAAAAAAGAATAAAAAAGAGAATCCATGGGCCAAGCCTCTTTGTCACGGTAAAACCATGTGACTAATTAACAGTTCAACATAACAAAGCCCACATCCTACGGGAAAACAAAACATGAGCAATTACAGCACAAGCTAGGAATAACACAACCAATTCTTGAACACCACTCAGAAAGGTGATTCATTTGTATACTCAGAGTGCTTGCAGAAGCAAAACCATAGCAATATTAAGCAAAATGAGAATTACCTTTTATCATGGAAAACCTGTCAAGTTTTACTTTGAATCTTGAAATTTTTTCCACTACAGCTTCCAATAAATTCCTCAATTTGTGATTGTAACCAACCAGAATCACCTAAAGAAGAAAATCAAGCACTTAGGACAAACAGGGATTCATGCTATCACAGGATTTTAGAAGGGAGAGTGGACCAAGAGAGAGAGCGAGAAGGGGAGATAATGAGAAAGAAGAGTAACTACAACTGAATAATGATTTGCATAAAACTTCAGTTTGACTAACTTTAGCTTCCAATCATGAACATAAGGTAATTTCCAGCTTGTCTGACACAACAAAGTTAGGCTTAGATAAAAATTAATTAATTTTTTTTTTTAAAATCATAGTTAATTTTGAAAAGATTGAAAATGAGGAAATTTCTCTCAAGCTCATAAGTACAGTTCATTAATTTATCTCGGTCAGACGTGAATTAATCACACCAAATAATTACAATTATATCGATGATAAAGGAATTACAAATGTTCCCAGCATATATGTTCCATATGTTTCAACAGAGTTTGCATACATTTCCCAAGCATTTCCAAAACTATCCCCAGTACCTTCTGAATGCTTCTAAAAAACACTTTCCATAAAATTCCCAATAGTTTTCATCCCAATTTAGGGCTGTCCCCAAAAGCTAAGATGAAGCTATCCAGTCTACAAAGCAGGGCATTTCAAATGACATTAAGATACAAAGAATACATATTATAAATTGGACAAATTTGAAGGTTGGGAAATATGATGCATGCAAAAGGATTTGTGACATGGCTCAAGTACCGCATAAAACCTTTGGATATATAGTTTGTCTTTCCTTGCATTTTTGTCAAAAACCATAAGAAAAGAAAAAAAACAAAAAACAAAAAAAATATAGGAGATAGCTTCTTTCTTAACTCTTATTTTGGTCCAGTGATCCATCAATTTCAATAAGTCATTTCTAAATTTTGCTATTACGAAAAATAACTCTACATATCAGAAAAGCATATATAGTTCACCTGTTAATATGCCATATAAGTGAAGAGCTGTTATCACCTTTCAATATTGTAAACAAATTTAAGAGAATAATACATGAACAACAAAATTACCTCGTTCCAAAATAAATAAACGAAAATTGAAAAAGAGCATCAAAGAAGAATGAACAACAAACATTAGTATATCTCACAAATGGAATACCGTAGCCTAACGCTAGGAAAAACCCAACCACCCAAAAGAATGCATGTAGAAAATCCAGATGATGGGTAAACTATGAATTAAAGCACAAATGTTCAAGGAAAAAGATAAACTCCATACCTGTGCCGAATTTATGATATGGATGACCCTCCAAATAACAGCAATATATAATATTATACATATCATGATGCAAATTGGAGATGTTTTGATTCAAAACTGGGGTCCACCATTCTAAATATGGTGATGGCTTAGATAAGTGGCATCTTACACTCCCAAATGACGGTGTTTTTGATGATATTCTCACGAAAAG
Organism: Betula pendula; assembly: GCA_900184695.1. Classification (NCBI taxonomy): domain Eukaryota; kingdom Viridiplantae; phylum Streptophyta; class Magnoliopsida; order Fagales; family Betulaceae; genus Betula; species Betula pendula. The sequence goes on along the minus strand of FXXK01000030.1, from coordinate 1,047,901 downwards.
AGTGATGAAAAATTGGATGAAGAAGCTCCAATCCAGAAAATTCCGGTGAAAATTGATAACCCTGAAGGTGTATAGTCCGGATATATCCGAAATGTATACACTCACATTTCAAAAGAAAAACTGCAGTAATACATACATACATACCTTATCATACTCGGCAAAGTAAGTGTATACTGGGCAATACACCTCAAGGGTTATTAATTTTCACCGGAATTTTTTGATGGGAGCATCTTCATCCAACTTTTCATCACCCTTTTCATGACGCAGCATGTAGTTGAGTACACCATCAAAAATACCCTCATTTGAGAGTGTAAGGTGCCATTTATCTAGGCCACCACCATATTTAGAACGGTGTATCCCCAGTTTTGAATCAAAACATCTCTAATTTTTCTTCATGTAGATCATGAGTAAATTCAAAAACTTGACCCGATGACGCTTCCCAAAAAAAATTGGGTGAAAGAGCTGGTACATGCTGCGATCCAAAAGACCCAGATGTGTGAAATGCCAAAAACATGAAAGACACAAACGGACTTAATACAAAATAAAGAGAAAGGAGACACAGTCCACAGATTGGGATTAATTTTTGTATGATGTGTGTCAACTCGTTTGATAAAGAGTAATTTTTTTTTTTTTTTACCATTCTGACCGAAGGCACAGCTATACAACCCATTAAAATAATAAAAATAAAATTGAACACCGCAATTATTGGTAGCTCAAATCATTACTGTCCAGTGGGCTTTACTGTAGCAAAGTTGAATGCTACAGTAAAGCCGCAGGGTATGGCCACGTGATTCGGGGGCGTTTGGCAAACATTTTTCTGCCCTTTTCTTTTTTTTTACTGTGCATATCAGTACAGATATGTGATGGAGGCTCTGAAAAAGTTTGCTAGAAAATTAAAAATGGTGCGGAAATTTAGAAAAAGCTTGCCAGATGCATTTTTTGTTTCCCGTCATACCCCTGCATCAGGTTCAGCTATAGTTTTGAAATGACAAAATCTTAGGGGTATATTGGTAAACTGAAAAAGTATGGCTTTAATTTTTGAAATGGTGCGGAAATTTAGAAAAAGCTTGCCAGATGCATTTTTTGTTTCCCGTCATACCCCTGCATCAGGTTCAGCTATAGTTTTGAAATGACAAAATCTTAGGGGTATATTGGTAAACTGAAAAAGTATGGCTTTAATCTTAGGGCTACAGACATGTGCACAGTAAAAAAAAGAAAATGCTGGAAAATCGTTTAACAAACGCCCCCGAAGGCTGTAGCTTTGCGTTGAGAGCATAAGTTGTAAAAGCAAATTATTTTTTCAGTTTCCGAGAAATGCTAACAACCGTTAGATTTCTTTTGTTTCATTAAATCTAACGAAATCCCAGCCGTTCATTTACTTTCATTTTTGAAACTCAACAATCTGAGACTCACATCTGTGGCCGTACCCTGCGGTTTCACTGTAGCATTCAACTCCATTTACTTTCATTTTTGAAACTCAACAACCTGTAGGCTATTCTATTTTATATGATTTGTTTTTTTCTATCTCCCGCTTCTTCACTTTAGTCATCCGCGCCAAACCTCTTCCTTTTCCCCAGATTTCGTAACTAGAGCCTAGAGGTACAGATCCGAGTGAAAGAGAAATAAAGACAGCAGATGTCTTTATTCAACCACTTTTTTTTTTTTTACAAGGTAATTAATTTTTTTTTTGAAGTGGACTATGGTAATTAATGACACAAACCGTAAAGACAGCAAATGTCTTTATTACATTTATTGTTTTTGCAATAAAAATATTCGGGAAGTATCAGTTCTTGCAATTGATGGTTCTGTATCACAGTTGGAGAAACCAAAAAGAATATTGAAGCATAAATATTTTCGAGAAGTATTCTCGAATATTGTTTACAAACAAAAAGATAGAAAGGAGTTTTGAAAGTCTAAATTCTTTTGTTCAAATTAGAGAGATTTTTATTAGAAATTTATTTATACATTTTTCAATAAATAAATAAATAAATGGAAAAAATATAAAAAAAGCCCTTCATACTATCAGACAAATTGAAAAGAGCTCCCCAAACTGACAAGTGGTAGATGTTTGCTCTCCAAACTACCAAAATGTTATAGCAAAAACCTATTTTCAAATTTTTTTCCTAAAATATCCTTAATTTTTTAATAAAAATAATAAATTTTAACTTTTTTTTATTAAAAAAAAAATTGGGGTGGCCGATCCACCAGATGTGGTAGATCGGCCACCCCAAAACCCCAAATACCACAAAAATTTTTTAAAAAATGAAATGAAATTAAATTTTTTAAAAAAAATGGATTAGGGTGGCCGATCTACCACATGGGGGTAGATTGGCCACTTTCAAAGCCATAGAAAGTGGCTCACAGCCAACATACCTAGGAGATCTCTTGTAAGTATTACTATTTTGTCCTTTTAATTTTAAATTTAGTCTTACTTATCTTAAAGTTAAAAATGTTCAAAGGATCTTTTCTTACTTTTGCTGCGTTTATACATGTGATCCCAACAATTAGTATAAGAGCCAATTTTAAGAAAATCTAATTTAGATTTTATACACATGATGTTTGTATTTTTATGCCTCCGAGGGAGAGCCAATTAACAAATATTATTTTTTTTTTCTCACAAAAATTCAAAACTCATTTCACATTTATATCACATCATATTATTATTTAAAAAATGAGATAAACGCAATTTCAGTTCATGTGGTTTGAGGTTTTAACAAGTAATTCATTGAATTTTAAAAAGTGAGTAATCATCTCTTAGGGTAAGCAAACAAAATTATTGGTCCCTGCCGTTAGAAAAGTTGACAGAATCTGTTAATGTATCACATCAGCACCAAGCTACCAATCATAGTGTGACACGTGTCACTTACAATAATAACTAATAAAAATTTTTTTAAAAAAAAAATCAAAGATAATTGGTGTTGATGTGGCACATTAACGGATAAGTAATGTTTGTTGTCCATCTTTTTTTCTCTATCTTTGTCAATTGTTGTATATGTGGACAAAAATAGGCCATACAAATGCACAAAAAAACTATTTAAAAAAAAAAAAATCACATGTGCAAAGATAGACAAAAATAAAGATAAAAGATATAAGCATTTCTCTTAACGGATTCCGTCAACTTTTCTATCGGTTGGGACAATTTTTTTTTTTTCTTACCCGGAGTGATTAATCATTTTTTTAAACTCAATGAAGGGTCCGTTTGGGATTATGATTCTAAAAGGTAATATTTTAAAAATAGCAATTTTGCCTTTAAAATCGTAGTTTAGCCTTTAAAATTATGCATTTTCAAAAAAGCACTCATTTACCTACAATTTGAAAACGCTGAAAATCTGCATTTTCAAATCACAATTTTTTTAAAAATGCAATTTTCAAACAGTTCAATTTTTACGATTTGGTTTAAAATTGCATTTATTGTCTCCAAATCGCAATCCCAAACGCACCCGAACTATTTGTTAAAACCTCACACTGCATGGACCAAAATTCCTTTATCCCTTTTAAAACAAAAAAAAAAAAAAAAAAACAACAAGGAATGACAAAAAGCTTTGTCAAACATAACCTATAATGGTTCAAGATATTAAGATAAGATTCTTAAATAAAAATAACTAAATGGAAATTGACGTCTACATTCTTTAGGTGATCTAACTCATTAATTCAGCAGCCAATTTAAAAAATTCACGTCTACATTCTTTAAAGATTTTTATCTAAACAATTGTGATTTTTATCTAAGAATTAAGATTGCATTTGTCTGCAGTTCAAAAAAAATAATAAATAACAAGTGTAATGCATTTGTTTGGACGTAAAAGATGGGTCCAATTTTTCAATGTTTAATGCAAATGAAAAAATATTCAACAAAAGTTATTTGTAAAATCAATGAAAATAAGAAATTTAAGTGCAAGCCATTTTTAATTTTCCTCATTTTAGTGCTAAAGTACATTTATACATATTAAAAAATAAACAAACAACTATTTAATTAGAAACATCTACAAAATAAGGTTAATATATTAGGGTGACAATTCATATTTGCATATCATATTTAGGTTGTGTTAAGATATGTTGAAAAATTATATAAGTTAATTATAATTTTACTCATTTAATTAAATAAGTTATAAATTTTAACTTTAACTCGTTAATTTTGTGTTTGAGTTCATATCATGTTCGTGAGCCGTGTAAAGAATTGTTAACTCTATTGTCACATATTAAGTTCAAATTATGTTAAAATATGAGTACATAAAACGATATAGTTCTAACTTTAATCTTACTAATATAATTATAACATACATTTTTCTAAACAAATATACATGGTAAAATTTTTCAATTGATATTATTTTATTCATAAAAAATAAATTTATCCGGTCAATCAATCGCTTTTTTTTTTTAACTATGTTATATTTTATAGTAAATAAAAAAACTATTATTAATATGTAAAAATATCAATACTTTTTGGGACTAATCAAACAACAAAAAATTATTTTTAGTACTTACCATGTGTCCACAAAAATTAGAGAAAATTTTCAGAAAACAAAACCAAACTTATTTAAAAACAAAATTAAAATAATTTAATCATACTCTAAAAATAAGGATCACGCGCGGATCACCGTACCACAAGATTGAAACAGAGCAGACGTGGGACAATTGTCACATCACCGATGTGATGCGCCGAATATCTCAGTTCTCTCTCCATATTTGCATCGTGGCAGGCAAATTAGTAGAGCATTTTTCTTTTCTTTTATTAATTATATTTTGTGGTCTATTTTGACCTTGGAAAACTCATGTAATTACACAATGAGGCCCTCTCTCTTCGAGCCTTTTTGGGCGGGTGCACGACACACTCACTCAAATAATTTTATTGGTTGAGTTATTCATATTTTATTGTCATTTGATTAGAAATTGTGAATTAGGAAAAAAAAAAAAAGATAATAGAAACTGTGAAAAACAGTAGTGAAAACGCTGAATTGGTGGATTATTAATATTTTATATTGCTTATACAATTACCGGCCCACTCCTACAAATAATAATTACGATAGATGAAAATTAATTTTTTAATATAATTTATTTACAAAATTTATAAATGAAAGGATTTTTCAAATTTGTAAGAAGTTTGATATAGAAAAGAAAATCCATGAATATTTTTCAATTAGATAATTCTAATAGCCATCGATATCAATTTTCCATTTGATCATTGTGACTCCTGGCAGAAGCACATGGGCGGGCCAGGACGGCTGTAAATAATTTTCTAACTTGATCCAACGATCAATAACTAAGAAGATACATAATGGACGTCTGGTTGAAGTGCCTCATTGCATGACCACCTACACAAAAAAAAAAAATCACTCAATGAATACATTGGCTGGCATGCGGATTCGTATCTCACCACTTTTCAAATTTGTGATGCCCTTTTCACTGCCCAACGAGACAGGACAAGACATCATCACATATTTCAAAAGAAAGCTCTAGTTTTCACCCATACCATCTCATTGTGCAGGCCATAATAAATGGATCATGGGTTGGTGGGTCAGCCATAATCAAGGCCAACCAATTTATTTAATGGGATTGGTGGGCTGCAATGGACAATACGTTAGGCCGCATCACTGTGAACATTTGTGCTTTAATTCATAACGAATAGGGAAACAAATTAGTCTTTTTTTTCCTCTATTTTGAGTTGCCAATTCTTGTTAAGTATTGTTTTCCTTTTTCTTTAGGGTAGGTGAGTGCCGTTTCTCCCTCATTCATGGGTATGGTATCTAATCCTCTCTCTCCTTCTAAGGTTTGCATGGAGGTGGAGGGAAGTGTTTAACATGTAGACCTCTTACAAAAGGAAAATTGATGACTCCTAACATCATGAGGGCTGATAACTCACGTTCTCGTGCAGGGCGGCTCAACCCTAGGCTCATTTGGCCGAGGCTTCTAATTTAATAAGGCTTTCAAATTAATAAATATTAATGAAAAATATTTTTTTATAAAAAAATATATATATTTAAGACTTTAGTTATAGTCAATATTCTCTAATTAAGGCCACTAATTAATAAATATTAATGAAATTATTTTTTATAAAAAAAATTATTTAAAGCCTTAAAATAATCGATATTCTTTAATTAAGGCCCCTAATTAAGAATATTAATAAAGATTTATTCTATAAAAAAACATTTAAGGCATAATTATACTCAATATTCTCCAACTAAAGCCCAAAATTATGATAAAATGTCAATAAATATTTAATAGTAGCTTTTGCCCATACGTAATTAATTAATAATTATGGTAAATAATTAATTATAATCAATATTCTCTAATTAATACCCCAAATTATAGTAAATTGATAAAATTAAATAAGGGAATCAAATAATAGCTTTTGTTTCAAAAGTATTGCATTTATGACTGGAGTCCAACATTCAAAATAAAATAGAAAAAAAAATTAAATGTTAAGAATATAGAAAACCTCTAAATATTTTATACAATTACAAATTTTTCTCTTTATGAGTTTTCATTTTTTCTCTCTATTTTTCTATCTAAGTCTTATTCAAATTCGCATTATTGTCTTATTCTCCAATTTCATTATTTTCCAACAAGTCTTTAAAATCATTCAATATCTGATCAATGAAAAAAAAAAATGTTAGTTATCAAAAATTCAATCAATCACTGCATTGAATTTTTTCATTAGATTTTAATAAATATTTTTACACTAACTTGATTTGTAATATTAAAATTTAAGAAAAATACCTTATTGAAACTTCTCGTCTTATACCCCAAAATGTATCGAGTTGGCCCTATTCGCTTGTCAGGTTTAGATTATGTCAAAGTATATGTATAAGACTATATGAGCCAATCAATATTCAACCCATTTAAATAAGCAGTGTGACCCAACCCATTTAAATAAGCAATGTGACCCAACCCACACAACCAATTTAATAATTGAGCCGGGTTTAGTTGACCCGATCCAATCTACATAACCCGTTTAATAAAAAAAATCTCAATTACTAAGTATGAAAATGTCATTTTATACAAAGATATTGGCACAATAATTCTCAATTATTGAACATGAAATTGAAGTGCATCACTAAAGTTATATCTTTACAACTAGGGATAAAGATGAATTACGATGTTATTTTGGATCCTTGGAATATATTTTTTTCTTTTCTCTTATCTCAAATGTTGGATTTACATTTGAACAACTGTCCTTTGTAATTTGCATGTTTGTATTTTCTGTATGAACCCACCATAGGGTCTTTGTATTTTCTTTGTTATTTTTAAGCTGAAGTATGGAATAAAGATATGGATTTCATCTAAAAAAAACTAGGACTTGAAAAATAAATATAAAACATGCCCAACACATTTTTCAAAATCATTTAAAATATGCTCTAATAGAAGCTCAAAAAAAATCCCAAAATACTAAAATAGGCTCAAAATGCTAATTACTTGATGTACGAATAACGCGCGAATAGCGATTAGTAACTAGATGATACAGATGCGGACGTAGTTATTGGCAATAATCGCATACATCCACATATACAATCCTAGTTCTATAGGTATGCCTCCATATTAATGGATGTGTTTGCCCCCAAAACATAATGTTCTGGCAAAAAAGTTTTTTTTTTTTGTTGGTTTGTTTGTTTCGATTTTAGCAATGCCTACCCTCAAGAGGGGGTTGTTATTTCTTTTACCTAGAAGAGGTTTGTGTAGGGTTGAGGGTCTTTCGAGGGTCATGCCTTTGCATGTGTCCCTTTATTGGGAGATTGGGTAGGGTTGAAAGATCTTGTGATGATCATGCCTCTGCCCTCATTTGTTTTGGTATCTATTATACCTTATGCGGCCTATTCCTTGGCTTTTGCCCAAGGTATAAAGGATTAAGACATTTTTTACTTCTTTAGGGTCATTAACACACCCATTTCCTGTTTGCTGTTTCCAAATTTGACGCTTTTCCTTTTGTTTGGGTTTTTTGTTGGGGAATCTACCTCTCTTGATCTATTTATTCCTTGTAACCCTTTTCATTTTGAATGAACGATATACTTACCAAAAAAAGGAAAAAAAAAACAGAAAAAAGAAAAAGTTACAAATTTGACCTTAAAAAAAAAACAGTCGACCTAAAAAACTGAACTCTCTTATTTTTTCAGCCGAGAGGTTCCCTTGCAATTGCAATTTTTTTTTTAATATGTTCGCACAAAGGGAGAGAAAGAGGGGAGAGAAATTCAAACTAATGACCTTCGCTTCATGAGACATAATTCCGGCAACTGCAATTTTGACACCGCTATTATTCGACTAGAACATACCATGTCAACGCATAAAATTGTAAAACATTAAAAACTTGTCGTTTCGCACACCAAGGCACTTTGTCTTACTTTCTACTTTTTTATTTTCGGTCTTTTGAAGAAATACAAGAACCTCAAAGAAGAGTTTTTTTTTTTTTTTTTCAAAATTTGTTTTCTTTTTATTTCACTCATTTTCTCAAAATTGGAATAGAGGGGAAAGCCAATTGGGTTTTCTGTCTCTGCTGCATGGATCAAATTCTCAATTTTTGAGAGATTTCCAGTTATTGATTGGAAATGTTTGAGTAGATTTTGGTTAATATTGACAATCCTTGGCAGTTAATTAACTTCAAATGCAATTTACATACGTGGCAATTCAGCAACAAAATATAAAAAAGACCTCCCGGAGTACTTCCGGTAGGCAATGGCCCCGCCTTTGCTCCCCTGTGGAGCTGATGCCTTCGGGGAACATGTATTATTCATGGGACAATTTTTTTTTTTTTTTTAAACGACGGAAACCCTCAAAGGAGGCCACTTCGTGTAACCAATAATACACAATACTCATATTAATCGAAGGTCTGAAACTAGAAAGAAAAATGACAAAAAAAAGGAAAAAGCATCATAAAAAAAAAAAAAGCATCATCTATTTGTATAATTAAGAAGTGGTTCAGATTTTTAGTATATACATCTTTAAAATTTCCATAAATATAATTAGGATATTAGAATCAACCATGACACAGCAAAAGGATCCTAGGAGCACAAAAGCAGGGGCAATAATATCATTATGCAAGAAAAGAAAACATAAAATGAGTAATAAATTATTTTGCCTTGGAGAAGAAAAAACAATGACAGGAGAAGCATTAATGATTTAAATGAAAAGAAAACAGCTGTTAACAAGAGAAAATAATTTTATACAATAGCAGCAATGGAGGAAAATAAAAAAAGCTTTAACAAGGTAAAAAGGAACAAATGTTTAATTGGAGAGAAATGTAAAACACACTCTCACACTCACTCCCTAACAAGACTAGGAAGCGGAGCAAAAAGAAGATAGCCAAAACACGGGAAATACTTGGAACCATCTTTTTATTCTACTTTATACTCTCAAAGTTGAAATAGTTTTTAAAATTACTATTGAATTTGAGATAAATCACTAATAAATTATGAACTAATGATTATTTTACGAGCCATATCACTTTGAGAAGATAAAAAGAGAATAAAAAAAACAGTTCCATAACGCACACTTCAAAAACAGCAGATTTGGACAGACCATTGTGGACATCAGGGACTAGAAGGCAAATCCTTGAAGAAAATAAAAAGGTTTACGCAACATATCCATTACCCAGATCGCAGGAAAACTCCATATTACTCCAACCACACTTTTTCATGAATGGGCCTAATAAACAATAGGTCCAGTAGTGATTTTAACGGTTTAAGCTTGCCTAAAGAGCAATATGTTTATGAACTAGCAGATAGAGAAAATTCAGATGAAGGAATAAAACATAATCTCGAAAGATATAGATATAAAGGCAAAGTGATAATTAGCAGGAGTAGTCCGATATATTGAAAATTTAAGAGAAAAATTCTCAACTCTCGACATCCATCTTCAAGACCACCAAAATTTTGGAAGAGACTAACACATTCCTTCCTTTCACATATATTAGGCAATATTTTGAACATTAGAATTCCGCAAAACCAGTAAGCGTACCACTCTGAAGCCAAAAGAAATAATACGTTCATATCGGCAACCATAGTTTGTGTCGTCACTGATATGAACTCCAATATAGGTATTGGCAACAGCACAATTGTGCCACCTCTAAGACCTATATATCAATGACGACCCAAATTTTTTGTTGCTGATATGTCCATCATGATATAAAGTGCTTGCATAAGAACATGGAATAGGGAATACTTTCCTTCTTGCTTGCTTCTCCTCTAAATCTACCTTCCTCTGCAAGTTTAACACCCATTAGCACTTACACAAAAGACTAACAACAGTATCATTCTTATGTGCGCATCAAAGAACCTCCCCTTAGAGCATGGTAAAGGGAAAAAATTGATGGCAACAACACAGGTCATATAAGAGGTACATCATGTTCAAGAACTACATTCAGACAGTCATTGGTTAACTTCTTTATAAATATATGGTAGCCTCTGAAGATCTTGTCGATGTCTAAATTTTATGTCCACACACATTTCTTGTATATTCGAAGGATCTTGCAGAGAACTAAGATTTCATGTCCACAAATATTTCAGCAAAATTTACAAATCAAACTTGTTTGACATCCAAGCTAGTAGGTCTTTTGGGTGCAAAAACTTCAAATTTTAATACCATAATGCAGCAACTAGGGAAAGAATAATATGTCTACTAGTTTGTAAGGGACAAGGGCTTTGTGAAAGCGACCACAATTGGACAAGCTCACATTCTGCAAGACTATACACTACAGGAAAAATTGTATATAGCAACCATATTTTTAGCGACGACTCATATATCGTCGCTAATTACACACATACAATTTAATTTCAGCGACAACACCTTGTCATCGTTGATTTGTCGTCCTTAATACTGCCATACGAAGATTTTTCACGCAAGGAAAGCTGCGCAAAAAATATTTGTGACGCGATGTAATTGTAGCGACAGCTATTATCATCGCTAATAAGCTAATTTTAGCGACGATATGCACCAATTTTAAAAGTCACATTAGCGACCACATAGATCGTCATTGTTTAGTTTAGTTTAGTTTTTTTTTTTTTAAAAGAGATTTGGTTTAGCGACGACCAAATGTCGTTGCTAATAGAGAAATACGTTTAGTTTAGAAGACAGGGCGGGAGACTTCGGCGCACAACACCAAAACTCCCTCCCTACTTCACCAAAATTTCTCACCAATTGAAGCCCAACCCAGTGATGCCTCCAGTCCAAGAGGAGTCCAGAAGACATTGCTCTTGTGCTTTGGCTCATGATTTCTGCTTGCACAGAGTCTTGCCATGGTAGATCCCTGCAGAAGAGACTGGATCCGTGCGATATCAGGATTTCTATGGTTTAAGAATTGTAGAAGAGAAGATTTCAGGTAATTTTTTCTCTCTCTCTAATGTGACTTTTAATTGGTTTGGATTCATGGGAGGGTTGGGTGGATTGAGAGGGTTTGCATCGATGTTGGTTGGATTCATGGGAGGGTTGGGTGGATTTGGTGGATTCATGGTACGTGTCTTTGTATGTAACCATGAACAATGATTAGGACTGAATCTTCTCTATTAAAGAATTGTCTAGATTTCTTGCAGCAAACTACTAAAATATTGGGGAAAATGCATTTTACCCCCTGATGTTGTAGCTCTTTTTCAATTTGATCTCCATTGTTTAAAAATTTGCAATCCACCCCAACTAACTTTATAAATTTTTCAATTCTGCCTTTCCGTCAGTCAGAACCGTCTTCTTTGACGGATTTAGATCACGTGCGCGGCACGGTGGGGTTTGGGGGGTGAAAATGACTAAAATGCCCATGATCAAATATTAAAAAAAGAAAAAAAAGAAGGGGTGAACGTTGGCCATTTGGGGGTGGCCGGCCACCCCCATTTGGGCCCTTGGGGTGCCGAACCACCCCCATGGGCCATGGGGTGGCTCGCCACCCCCCATTCCGGCCAGATGGGGGTGGTTCGGCCACCCCGAACCACCCCCGTGGCCAAATCGGGGTGGCCCGAGCCACTCCCAAACCCATTGGGGTGGTTTCGGCCACCCCCATTTGGGCCCTTGGGGGTGGCCGAACCACCCCATGGGCCATGGGGTGGCGAACCACCCCCATTCCGGCCAGATGGGGGTGGTTCGGCCACCCCCGAACCACCCCGTGGCCAAATCGGGGTGGCCGAGCCACCCCCAAACCCATTGGGGGTGGTTTCGGCCACCCCTATTTTGGCCCTTGGGGGTGGCTACGGCCACCCCAAATTTCCTTTTTTTTTATTCTAATTTATTATTTTTTTAAAAAAATATTATATATATATATATTGGAAAAAGGACTAAAATGCCCTTAATTCCGTCAGTGAAAGACGGTTCTGACTGACGGAAATGCAGAATTGAAAAATTTATAAAGTTAGTTGAGGTGAATTGCAATTTTTAAACAATGGAGATCAAATTAAAAAAGAGCTACAACATCAGGGGAGTAAAGTGCATTTTCCCCTAAAATATTCTACTTCGTTTGGATTGGATGGTAGAGGATTTCATTGATTGTATCATTTCCCTTTGTCATTTCTTGACAAAAAGGGGGAGTAGTAATTTGTGATTTTGTATGATTTTTTATATGGATGTTTTGGATATAGATGTGGTTCATTTGATTTTTCTACAGCACTTAAAAATTATTCTTGCACCTGCTCACATTTCAGAAACGGAAAATTGTGTCTGAACTTTTTCAAAATACAAAAAATTGTTCAAATCAAGTAGTACTCAAGCAATTAGTAGTGAAGTTGTTATAATTCAATTTGAGCTCACACCATCCAAACACAAATTCTGGTAATGTATAGATTATTTTACTGAGTGGGAATATTCAGGAAGAGAGACAACTTGAGTATCATATTTAGTTAATTATGACATGTTTTTGGTACATGACTTGAGTTGTGCTTCTGTTGTATTTTCTTTTTTGGGAAAACTTTAGTGCGGCTTGTTAGTTCAGTTAGTTCCAGTGCGGTTGTTCTGATGGGGAGCCTAAATCTGACCTTGGTTACTCCAGTGTCAGTCTCTTCTTACCTAAGCATTCCAGTTGAGGGTCCTAATTGTTTTGGATATAGATGTGGTTCATTTAATTTTTCTACAGTAGTGTAATAGGAAGTAGTCGTGTCTTACTAGTTTGATAGAGTTACTTTTTATTTCATTGAGTTGTATTTTGATGTTTTGTCACGGAATTGCTAAAATGGGAGATTGTTAGGTTTTAAAAGCATAACTCTCTTTTAGAATTATGGTGTACATTCTATCCAGCTATTTGAGCTTCTGTTAAGTTTTCTTAAGAAATATTTTAATTGGTTTAGGAGACCAAATAGAACCTAATTGGTTTCTTCATAGAAAGAGGTTAAGAGAAGGGATAAGTAAGAATTTCATTGGAATTATGTTGTCAATCAGAGAAGCCAAATTTTTCACAAATAGGACTTCTCCATTATACTAATTAAAAGTAATTCTTACTTCTGACTTAAATAACTTCAGAATCTGAACATGCATATATGTAACCGACCTGATCTAGTACAACATAACAATCGAAAATTCAGAACAGAAAATCTATGAGAGAGAATGGAACTGCAATTTATATATCCTTTGTTTTTCTGTTAGGACCTAAATGTTAGACTTATGGTGTACGCTGATTGTATGCACTGTGTATACAATTTTTTTTTTTTTTTGGTTTAGGACTGGTGACAAGGCCTTATGTCTTATTGGGAGATAGTTAGTTGTGACCACCTCCCCTGTTTTTCGGTGTATGCAATTATGAATGTGAATTGTTAACCTTGTAAATAGACTTTCACGTGACAACATTCTATTACAATTTAACACAAGCAGCAAAGAATTTATAGCAAAGAACACAAAAAATTGCATTAGTGCTGGAATTTTCCATAACCTTTGGCCATTGTACAGAGAGCAAATGAGTGGAATTATAAAAACATTCACATGTCCTTTTGACTATCCCTTGTCCCTTTTTTTTTTTTAAGCTATTGAAACATTCACATGTATGTAGTGCTGATGTTATTGTTAGTTTCCATAACTTTATTTTATTTCGTTGACAAATAAAATTAGCCAGAAATCTACAATGTAGTGCCTGGCTACAACAAAGTCTACCTATCTCTTGTTTAAGGTAATTGAGATCTAGAGTCTTTCCTCTAACTAAAGTTTATAGTTTTAGAATTTTTCTCCTCATGAATAAAGAAAAGAAAAGAATATGGAGAGAAAGCAAGAAACTCACAGTAAGAAGCAATGCTTTACGGGAAGAATCATCTCCGCCTCAAACTTTTGGACGGAAACAACAAAAACATCTAACCTCTTGTTAGAGAGATTCTCAAAGACCTCAAGTATGACGCAGATAACCATATTTTCAGGTGCAGATTGCACCATACAGATTTTCTTGTGGTCTTTTAAATGGAGTAAAGCAGGACGACCCCATTCCTTGTAACCAAAAAACGAAGTTTGGAGACCGTAGAGATTCCTTGAGAGCCACATGTCTTCGTCTAACAAGTAGGCGAGTAACATAAAGTTATCAGTTATCCAATAAATTGTGCTTCCAACCGTCAACGCTCCCCCCACTCTCAAGGGACACAAATTGTGTATCTTGCGCTCTGGGTTGTCAAGCAATTTCCAATTACCCTGACCCACGTCATAAATACAAAACAATGCTTTACCCGGTTCCGTACGAGGAGCAACGAGAATCCTGTCTGGATTCTCAAGAGCTGCACAAATAAACTTCCATTCGAGAGGTATTGGAGGATCGGGCAACACATCCCATCGACCATCCATAGGATAGTAAACCTCCACCTCGCCACGGTTGGTCGGTTCAGAACCAAAAAAAGAACCATAATCACCTGACAAAACATAGACATTTCCCCCGAGAACCAAACTCTGAGGTTCCATTCTTGGAAAATTCATAGACGGCATAGGAAGACATCGAGAAGGAGGGGAAGTGTCTAGCATATAGACATATGGTACAAATGTTGAGGGACTGATTTTTCTCCCACCCAAACAGTAAACATTGGAGTCCAGGGCTGCAAAGCTTGACCCCTGCGGAAGCAATCCTTCCCATAAATGACGGATCTTTAGTACCCGACTCTCGTCCTCCAGACGACTCTCTGGATAAATTTGTATCTTATACATCCTAACAATATCTTTCTTGTCCTTACAATAATCAGACTTCCCCGGCGTATGCATAAAAGACATAAAGAAGACAACATCGTAAGAAGGACAAGAGATTGTACCATCAGTTGATGAATGAATACTGGACGATGATGAATCATCAGTTGATGCTTCAATGATTGAATAGCAATTAGGGCATCGCATCAATCGCCCGATGGATTTGTCCGTGGAGTATTTCTGATGAGGGCGGTTGCTTGTAGGGGTGGAATATTTCTGATGAGGGCTGATGCTTGTACGGGTAGACATGTTATGCTTTAGAGAGGAGTTGTGGAGAACAGTGGGAGATCTGGGATTTCCCTGTGTTTGCACGGCGAGAAGAAAAGAAGACAGAAAATATATATATATATATATATATATATATATAGTATATATATATATATATATATATTATTATATATAATATATATATTATATATATATATATATATATATATGGAGAATTGGGGAATTGCGAAAGTCGGTGGATTAACATGGTGAGGAGAGTAGTCCCGGTTTCATCCGGAGATGGAGAAAGCGGAAAACGATCCTCTCCAGTCCATCTCAACTGGATTTAAGCGGTTCACGGCTAAGATTGATTTAAAAACAATCTAAGGCTACAAAATGGCCACCTCATTTAAAATAAAAAAACGGCAACTTTAACACCGTGATTCTCAAGTTCTCGGGCTCAAAGCATCAAAGAGCCTCTAGGTTTTTCATAGAACATAGACCCAACTTTCTGTGCCTCACTCAGTGCAAACCAGCTAAATTCTCTCATCAATTAGAATAGCAAGCAGAAAATACCGAAACAAAGCAACAACTATAAACGGTGAAATGCCATGATCTGACCTTGTGGGTAGTGGTAAAGCAGTGGATCGAGCATAGCCGAAAACAGATCTAGGAGCGCCAAAGGATTCCAAGAGAAAAAAAGGTAAGAGAGCATTCCAAGAGAATTTTAAGAGACTGAAAGAAAAGAGTTTCGGTGAGAAATCAAGGATTGAGAGTTGGAGTGTGCATTTTGACTCATTGGGGAGAGAAGAGGAAGAGCAGAGAAGAGAGCAGAAAATGTGGGTTTCGAATGAAACATATTCATATATTAAAAAAAAAAATAACAGTAAAAAATTGGGATTTGGTCTGATGATGGAGAATCAAAGTTGAGTTCATCAAGGAGGGTCTCTCCCTAACCCCCATGGCCTCCAGTTGGGATGGACTGGAGAGGATCCAGATCCGGAGAAAGGAGTGTAGTTTTGTAATTCTGTATTGGTTTCAGATGTGTTTTGGAGACGTGGCAAAACACAAATTAAATATTTAAACACTTTCGGGCTGGGCTGTTAGTTGGGCTGAGGCAATGGACTCCTTTCAATAACCAAATTGTAACAACATGTTGTTGGTGATTTTTAGGCTTTTTGGCCCAACGTGTAATTGTTCAACACCTTATTACAATTATTTTCGGGAGTAATTATATATAAATAATGCTTGTTGTTTATATTTTTTTCTCTATTTTTGTCCATCTTGTACATGTGGACAAAGATGGACCCCACAAATGCAAAATGAAGCTCTTTAAAAAAAAAAAAAAAAGTCATATATACAAGATGGCCAATAAGCATTACTCATTATATATATATCAGTTTATTATGTCTATTTTGTGTCCATCAAAGCTTCCTAATTTAATAAGTGTCTATTTTTTGTCCATCAAGCTTCTAATTTAATAAGGCTTCCAAATTAATGAAGATTATATATATATATAAATATATATATATATATATTATATATATATATATATATAATACTATATATATATGAAGGTTTAATTATAGACGATATTCTCTAATTAAGGCTCCCAATTAATAAATATTAATGAAATTATTTTTTATAAAAAAATATTTATGACCCTAACTATAGTCGATTTTCTCAAATTAAGGCCCTCAATTAATAATATTAATAAATATTTATTCCATAAAAAAACATTTAAGGCATAATTATACTCAATATTCTCTAATTCATGCTCAAAATTATGGTAAAATTTAAATAAGTATTTAATAGTACCTTTGCCCATACATAATAAATTAATAATTATGGTAAATAAGTAATTATAGTTAATATTCTCTAATTAAGGCCCCAAATTATGGTAAATCGATAACATTAAATAAGGGAATCAAATAATAGCTTTTATCTACACACGTTCAAAAATATAGCATTTATAATTGGAGTCCAACGTTCAAAATAAAATAGAAAAAAATATTAAATGTTAAGAATATGGAACATCTCTAAATATTTTATTCAATTACAAACTTCTCTCTTCATAAGTTTTCATTTTTTCTCTCTATTTCTCTATTCAAATTCGCAATATTATCTTATTCTCTAATTTCATTATTTTCCAACAACTCACTGTTTAAGTCCTTAAAATCATTCAATATATAATCAATAAAAAAAAAATGTTAGTTACCAAAAACTCAATCAATCATTTGCATTAATTTTTTTTTTTTTCATTTGATTTTAATAATATTTTTACACTAATTTGATTTGTAAATAAAAAATTAATATTAAAATTTAAGGAAAATGCCTCATTGAAACTTCTCGCCTTAAGCCCCAAAATGTATCAAGCCGACCCTGTTCGTTTGTTGGGTTTAGATTATGTCGAAGCATGTGTATAAAATTATATGGATCAATTCATATCTGACTTATTTAATTAAACAGGTCAAACCCATCAACCCTCGCACGACCCATTTAAATAAGCGATGTGACCCAACCTGCATAACCCATTTAATAATTGGGTCGCATTTAGTTGACCTGATCAGATCCACATAACCTGTTTAATAAAAAAAATTCTTAATTACTAACTATGAAAATATCATTTTATACAAAGATATTGGCACAATAATTTTCAATTATTGAACATGAAATTGAAGTATATCACCAAAGTTATACTTTACAACTAGGGATGAAGATGAATTACGATGTTATTTTGGATCCTTGATAAAGGTTTTTTATTATTTTCTCTCCTCTCAAATATTAGACTTACATTTGAACAATTGTCATTATAATTTTCTTTTCTGCCCTCTCAAATATTGGATTTACATTTGAACAACTGTCATTTATAATTTTTATGTTTGTATTTTCTATATGAACCCACCATATGATCTTTGTATTTTCTTTGTTATTTTTAAGCTAAAGTGTGGAATAAAGATATAGATTTCATCTAAAAAAACTAGGACTTAAAAAAAAACAATAAAACATGCCCAACACATTTTTCAAAATCATTTAAAATATGCTCTAATAGAAGCTCAAAAAAAGCCCAAAATACTAAAATAGGTTCAAAATGCTCATTACCTGATGTACGAATAGCGGTTAGTAACTACATTATGCAAATGCGGTTACCGAAAAATGATAATCACGTAATGCATATGCAGTTATTGGCAAGAACTGCATACATCAGCATATACAATCCTAGTTCTATAGGTGTGCCTTCATATTAATGAATGTGTCTGCCCCCAAAACATAATGTTCTAGCAAAAAAGTTATTTTTTGTTTTATTTTAGCAGTGCCTACCCCCGATAGGGGCTTTTTGTTTCTTTTACCTAGATGAAGTTTGTGTAGGGTTGATGAGTCTCTCGTGGGTCATGCCCCTCCACGTGTCCCTTTGTTGAGAGATCGGGTAGGGTTGAAGGATCTTGCAATGATCATCCCCTTACCCTTCTCTGTTTTGGTACCTATACTGTCTTATGTGACTTATTCATTGACTTTTGCCCAAGATATAGAGAATTGAGACATTTTTGACTTTTTTGAAGTCATTAACCCATTTCCTGTTTGCTGTTTCCAAATTTGATGCTTTTCCTTTCGTTTGGATTTTTTGTTAGGGAGCCCATCCCTTGATCTATTTATTCTTTGTAACCCTTCTCATTTTTAATGAACGATATACTTACAAAAAAAAAAAAAGAAAAAAATTACACATTCGACCTTTAAAAAAAAAAGTAGACTTAAAAAACTGAGCTCCCTTATTTTTTCAGCCGATGAGGATCCCCTGTAACTGCATTTGTTTTTTAATATGTCTGCATAAGGGAATGGAGATTCAAACTAATAATATTCGCTTCATAAGGCATAGTCCCCGAAACTGCAATTCTGACACCGCTCTTGTTCAACTAGAACATACCACGTCAACACATAAAATTATAAAACATTAAAAACTTCTCGTGAAATATTTAATTGAAATAGGGGGTGAAATGACGGAGTCAAGGTTTGAACTCAGGACCTTTGGCTCTGATACCATGTTAAATTACCACTTGTTCCAAAAGCTTAAGCTCATAGGAAAAGGTAAATTTAATCATTTAATCAATATTTTAACAATTACAATAACCTCAAAGAATAGGTTTTTTTTTTTTTTTTTTATCCGAAATTGTTTTCTTTTTATTTCACTCATTTTCTCAGCATTGGAATAGAGGGGAAACCCAATCGATTTTCTGTCTCTGCTGCATGGATCAAATTCTCAATTTTTGAGAGATTTCCAGTTATTGATTGAAAATGTTTGAGTAGATTTTGGTCAATATTGACAATCCTTGGCGGCTAATTAACTTCAATTGCAGTTTACATACATGACAATTTAGCAACAAAATATAAAAAAGACCTCCCGAAGTACTTCGGTGAGGCAATGGCCCTTTGCTCCCCTGTGGAGCTGATGCATTCGGGGAACGTGTATTGTTCATGGGAACAATTTTTTTTTTTTTTTTTAAATGATGGAAACCCTCAAAGGAGGCCACTTTGTGTAACCAATATTACACAATACTCAAATAAAAAATAATACACAATAATCATATTAATCAAAGGTCTGAAACTAGAAAGAAAAATGACAAAAAAAAAAAGCATCATCTATTTGTATAACTAAGAAGTGGTTCAAATTTTCGGTACATACATCTTCAAAATTTCAATAAATATAATTAGGATATTAGAATCAACCATGACACCGCAAAAGGATCCTAGGAGCACAAAAGTACTGGCAAAAAAGCTTCGTATTTGAATCTTGTACAAAAAAACAACTTCAAAAGGATCCTAGGAGCACAAAAAGCAGGGGCAATAATATCATTATGCAAGAAAAGAAAACATAAAATGAGTAATAAATCATATTGCCTTGGAGAAGAAAAAACAAGGAAAGAAGAAGGATTAATGATTTAAATGAAAAGAAAAAAGCTGTTAACAAGAGAAAATAATTTTATACAATAGTAGCAATGGAGGAAAATTAAAAAAAAAAAAGCTTTAAAAAGGTAAAAAAGAACAAATGTTTAATTGGAGAGAAATGTAAAACACACTCACTCCCTAACAAGACTAGGAAAAAGAAGATAGCCAAAACACGAGAAATACTTGGAATTATCTTTTTATTCTACTTTTATACTCTCAAAGTTGAAATGGTTTTTAAAATTATTATTAAATTTGAGATAAATCACTAATGAATTATGATTTAATGATTATTTTACGAGTCACATCACTTTGAGAAGATAAAAAAAAAAAAAAAACAGTTCATATCATTACTTGCCAAAACACACTGCAAAAACAGAAGATTTGGACAGACCATTGCGGACATCAGGGACTAGAAGGCAAATCCTTGAAGAAAATAAAAAGGTTTATGCAACATATCTATTACTCAGATTGCAGGAAAACTCTATATTACTCCAACCACACTTTTTCATGAAGAGCCTAATAAACTATAGGTCCAGTAGTAACACGTAGGGTACAAAGATCGACCCACGAACTTTTTCCCCACCCACACAGTATAAATCCGAGTGGAGGGCTGCAAAGGTTGATGCATGTGGAATTAATCCTTTCCATAATGGACGAATCTTCGGTACCTGAATCTCGTCCTCCAAACGACTCTTTGGATGAATTTTGATCTTATACAAATGGGCAAAATCCTTACGATCCTTAGAAAAATCCGACTTCCCCGGACGGTGCACATCAGACATAAGAAAAATAATATCGTAAGGACGATAAAATTTTGTACTTGATGGTGATGATTCAATGATTGAAGAGCATGTAGGGCATCGCTTCGATCGCCTGATGGATTTGTCCATGGAGTATTTCTAATGAGGTCGGTTGTTTGGACGGGTAGACATGTTATGGGCTTGATCGTGTAGAGAGCCAGAGGAATGGTGGAAACAGTGGGAGATCTGGAATTTTAGGGTTTCTTCTGCGTAGAGAAGAATCTAGAAAATATATATGGGGAATTGGGGATTTGTCCATGGAATGTTTCTGATGAGGGCGGTTGTGCATGTACTTCAATTTTCTGTTTTATGTCTTTATACAACTACATGCTGGAATGGTACTAACGTGATGCCGGAAGTCATCCGAAAATTGAACCACAATATATAATAGTTTGAAACTATAATATTTTTATTTCCTAATAGATTCAAACCAGACCTCTTATTACAAAAGGAAAATTGACGAGTCCTAGTATCTTTATGGGTGATATATCGGGTTCTCGTGTTAGGTTTGGATTATGTTAAAGTATGTGTATAGGATTATATGGATTAATTCGTATTCGATCTATTTAATTAAATGTGTCAACTACCTCAACCCTAATACAACCTATTTAAATAAACAGTAACTTAGCCCGCACAACCCATCTAATAATTAGGTAGAGTTAAGTTGACCTGATCCGACCCACACAACCCGTTTAATAAAAAATATTATCAATTACTAAGTATGAAAATGTCATCTTATACAAAAATATTGGCACAATAATTTTCAAATATTGAACATGAAATTGAAGTACATGACCAAAGTTTTATCTTTACAACTAAGTATGAAGATGAATTATGATTTCGTTTTAGATCCTTGGTATAGGGTTTAGTTTAGGTTTTTTTTTTTTTCTCACCTCTCAAATGTTGGGTCTACATTTGAACAATTGTCCTTTATAATTTGCATATTTGTAATTTTTTGTATTCTCTTTGTTATTTTTAAGATGGAGTGTGGAATCAAGATATGAAATTCAACTAAAAAACACTATGGACCTAAACAAACCATTAAAATAGACCCAAAACATTTTTCAAATTTGTTTAAAATAGGCTCTAATAGAAGCTTAAAGAAAGCCCAAAATACTAAAATAGGCTCAAAATGTTCATTACCTGATGTATGAATAGCAGTTAATAACTGCGCAGATAGCAATTAGTAACTACATGATACGAATGCGGTTATCGAAAATTGATAACCGCATCCATCCGCAAATACAACCCTAGTTCTATTGGTATGCTTCCATATTAATGGATGTGTCTGCCCCCAAAACATAATGTTCTGGCAAAAATGTTATTTTTTGTTTTGAGTTTAGCAATGCCTCCCCCCAAAAATGAGGTTGTACGTTTTTTTTTTTTTTTTTAACCTATAAGAGGTTTGGATAGGGTTGAAGAATCTCTCAAGGGTTATGCCTCTGCTTGCTCAGATAGGGTTAAAAGGTTTTTTGAGCGTCTTACTCCTACATGTGTCCCCTTTATTGGGAGATCAAGTAGGGTTGAAGGATCTTGCGATGATTATGCATATGCCCTCTTCTGTTTTGGTACCTATACTGCCTTATGTAGCCTATTCCTTGGCTTTTGCCCAAGGTATAGAGGATTGAGACATTTTTGACCCCTTTGAGGTAATTAACGCACATATTTCCTGTTTGTTATTTCCAAATTTGGCGCTATTTCATTTGGATTTTTTGTTGGGAGTCCACCCCTCTTGATCTATTTATTCTTTGTAACCCTTATCTTTTTTTATGAAATATGTAGCTTACCAAAAAAAAATCTGGATCCTCCGCAACTGCAATTTTGACATTGTTGTTGTTCCACTGGAGCATAAACGGTGTCAAAATGCAGTTGCGAGGAATCCAGATTTTTTTTTGGAAAGTACATCTTTCATTAAAAAGATTAGGGTTACAAGAAATAAATAGATCAAGAGGAGTGGGCTCCCAACAAAAAACCCAAACGAAACAGCGCCAAATTTGGAAACAACAAACAAGAAATAGGTGTGTTAATGATCCCAAAGGGATCAAAAATGTCTCAATCCTCTACACCTTAGGCAAAAACCAAATAATAGACCGCATAAGGCGGTATAGATACCAAAACAGAGGAGGTCAACTAGGGGTATGCAACCGATGGTACACCCCTACCTAATATTATTAGGGGTGATAAATCATGTTTGCTTGCAGGGGTGGATCAGCCCTTGGGCGGATTAGGCCATCGCCTAAGGCCTCCAATTTACTAAGGCTCCTAATTAATAAAGATTAATAAATATTTTTTTTATAAAAAAAATATTTAAGAGCCTAATTATAGTCGATACTCTCTAATTAAGGCTCTCAATTAATAAATATTAATAAAATTATTTTGCATAAAAAAATATTTAAGGCACTAATTATAGCCAATATCTCTAATTAAGGCCCTCAATTAATAATATTAATCAAGATTTATTACATAAAAAAATATTTAAGACATAATTATAGTCCATATTATTTAATTAAGGCATCAAATTATAGTAAAATTGATAGCATTAAATAAGATAATCAAATAATAGCTTTTGTCTACACACGTTCAAAAATATAGCATTTATAATTAGAGTCTAACGTTCAAAATAAAATAGAAAAAAAAATAGAAAGAATATGAAAAGTCTTTAAATATTTTATTCAAATACGAACTTCTTTCTTTATAAGTTTCTATTTTTTCTTTCTATTTCTCTATTCAATTCTTATTCAAATTCGAATTATTCTCTTATTCTCCAATTTCATTATTTTTCAACAACTCACTGTTTAAGTCCTTAAAATCATTCAATATCTGATCAATGAAAAGAAAAAATGTTAATTACTAAAAACTCAATCAATCAATTACATTGATTTTTTTCATTTGATTTTAATAAATATTTTTACACTAATTTGATTTGTGAATAAATATATAATATTTAATTAATATTAATTTTTTTTTTTAAAAAAAATGCCTCATTAAAACTTATTACCTTATGCCTCAAACTATATCGAACTAGCTTGCTTGGCTCATGGTACAGTCCTTTCTTAGTTGAAAAGGACTCCGAAAATAATTGTAGTCACATGTTGAACAATTACACGTTGGGCCAAAAAGCCTCAAAACCACTAACTACATGTAATGAAAAAGAGTGCGAATCGCCGCAGCCCAAGTAACAGCCCAGCCGGCCCACGTCTCTAAAACATACCCTAAGGCCCAAAGTTCCAAACCAATACATACATAATTACAAACCTATCCATCTCTTATCAAATCAATCGACACTTCCACCGACTACTATACTCTTCTCTAAGCATATCATAATGAGGTGAAGTCAACGTGTTTTTTTTTTCATTTGTTTGAATAGGGATAAAGATTTCCTAATTTTTTTTTTAGAAGTGTAGGTTTCAAATTATGTAAATTTAAGCCATTTTTTTCGTCGCACAACTTGAAAAATGTGACATGCTATTGACAAGAATTTGATATATTTTCATTATATTCTTGTGATTTATGTTGTATAAAAGCTTTAAATTAAAAGATGTCTTTTACTTTACTAAATAAGAAACGTCTCTTTAAAAGTATAGAAAAAAATCTTCTGAAATGATTTTTTTTTTGGCTGCTTCGAAAACATCCTGTCTTTTTTAACATATATAATTTTTTAAGTCGTTCGATGTAAAAAACAGCTTGAATTTACGTAATTTGAGAATCTATACTTTCAAAAAAGTGTAAGAGATCCGTTGAGTAGTGGTATTTGAAATATTTTTATTTGAGTAAGAGTAATTATATATGTCACCCTCCTTGTCTACCTTGTGTCAACTAAAAGTAACGTGACTTTTAAAATTACTATTAAATATATGATTAATCATTATTGACTTTTGATCTAATTGTGATTTTAAAAGTCACGTCACTTTTGATAAATATAAAGTAAACATGGAGAATGACTTATATCATTACTCTATTCATTTATCCCAAAATATATAAAGATAAAGAGTTTTGATTTCCACAGGTATACAAACGATTTAACTATCTAGCCCAACATGGTAAAAGAAGTTAAAAGAATGCAATTAATAATGCACTACAATAATGTTAATCATATGTGTATTATTTATAGGTGGAAAATAGTAGTAAGAAAGAAGAACTCGTGTATAATTTTATTCGTGGCAATTGAAGTTGGCAGTTTGATGCTCACAGAAACACGTGATTGGTGATAATTAAAGAAAGAAAAGTGAGAAGATTTGCATAAACTTGGAAATGTTGAATTAAAATTTCCTCCTAGAGGTTTTGTTCAAACCAACTGATGGATCGCTTAGCACGTAAGCTAATAAGTACCCTTCTTTTCAATGAGAATCGATCGCAATCTCTAACAAAAATCTACCTTTAAAATGGTGAAGTCAATCACAATCATTAACAACAATTTCCTGATTTGATTTTTTTTTTCCGCGACACAATGGTCAATTTTGTTTTTTTTTTTTTATAAAGCGATAGTGCCAAGAACATGTCAAGACAATTGTTGGATATCCATATATTTTCTCAAGTTAATTTCCCTTAGTCCATGTTGTTTTGGATATCCATTTATTTTATTTTTATTTTGGCAAATTGCCGATCTGCCATTACAAGTCACAAGACAATTGAATCTATCATCTAGAGAATTGAAGTTTATTGAACTGACTATATTTTGTATGTTGAATGAGTTTAAGATCACTAGTGTGATTAAGGGGATGAACTTAGCCTTCAAAGCAAAATATTATAAATCAATTATTTTAGTTGTCAATATATTATGGTGGATTCTTCATTCAAGGATGTTCAATAGTTATAGAAATTGGCAAAAGCCCCCTTTCCATCACTTCCGGCTTACATCATCTGTTTGACCTAGCTAGCATGATAGCTAACATACACATTCTTGAACACATTATATATTATGAACTTTCAGAACTACAAACTCATTTATGTTTTAGTAATGTCGTATTGACTTCAATTAATACATATGTTAAAAAATATTCTCATGACTTTCTGAAATATGAAATATGATTTCAGAGGAGAGTTTCGGCCGAGCTTGTTTATAAGCATACAACTGAATAATTAAAATATATATATTACCAAAAGGATGAAATTTATTTGGATTACGTATGCTCCATTAAAAAATGCACGATAGAATTGAATCACATGCATTTTGAACACAGTCAGTTTAGTTCCTGTTTGGAGGAAATCATAAGCTATTCTAAGATGAAACAAAGGTGATAAGCCACAAAAATTGTCTCATTACTCATTCAAACAAAATGCCTGTTAATTGTTATAATCACTTTCTTTGTACATGAGAGAAAGGCAAGGATAATTTGCACTAGTAGACTATATAGCAGCGGAAAATAAGAATGATTTGCCGCCTTTACCATCCCCATCTCAATAACACAAATACAAGCCAAGCCAAGCATGATTTGCCGGTGAACACAAGACAAGTAGGGTTTTACCCCTCTCTAGCTAGTAGGGTAATAAAGCCTCCAACTATGCCTGTAGACCAATGAGGCACATCTGAGTGATATTATATAGAAAGATGGCTCACGCCAAATGATATAAGAAGCTCCTTTGAAAGCTTGAGAATGAACACCTCAAGCTAAAATGGGCTTTCTTGCCATAACTTATTAAAGAGATGGTTCATTTGATGGTGAGGGCTCTCTGAGCCCCATTCACCGTAAGTCTTTGATGATGCTGCTCTGAGCTATCACCTTCTTCTGTACCAGCCGTTACCATTGGCATTGGAGTATGTATGTGGTTGGTGCATTTCCTGCCCCTGACTTCCTGTAACTTCCATATCACCAGAGGATGAATGTACACTCCCAGAAAAGTTGGACCCTTCAGAGTGTAATGAATTGAAGGGATGCGTCGAAATAGTTCCACCAGGACTAACAGTGCCCATGTCAGGTTCAGTGTTAGTATTGGTACTGTCAAGCTTCTTCGTGTTCAGAAAACGGCCGCCAGAACCTCTTTCTCTCCTCATTGCATGCAAGTGCCGAGACTCATGGAGATAGGGCTGTAGACCATGAGAACAATAGCAATACACCTCATAAGCAAAACTAGAGTCCAAAATACTACAAACACACTCTTGAACATTTTATGAAACTCTAAAACTAGCATGAGCTAGCACCTCTGTGGCAAAAGATAAGGTGTTGCAATATTGCGAAAGAAGACAAATCTAAGTTTGTAATTAAAGCTCTCCAAAAGATGAAGGGCAAAATTCCTAAAATTGCAATGTCCCATATTTCTTCTCGTCACATGGTTGGATTAATTGTTATTCAGCATGCATACGAATTATCATATGCAACACAAAAGCTGGAACTTTTGATGGAATTATACTCATTGAAAGAGAGCTGGTTAGTGAGTGTAATACGATGAGGGGGGTTTCATTGGCAGAAATTTGTCTGGAAGAGTCTTTGCAGGAGTCAATAAACTTTGATGAGCAATAGTCCATGAGCAATAGGATTAGCATTAGGAGATTGTTTTGGAGGAGTTTGGTTTCATTTTCTATAAAGAGTAGAAGATTTAGATAAAATAGGCAAAAATAATATTTTTTAATCAAATTGTGGTATTCTCCCGCCCTAAGTGAAGTTAGTGGAGTTAGTTAAGTTATTTTCAGTGTGCAAAATTTCAATTGTCTATCAATAAGCAAAACAAAATGAAGGGTTATCAAACCCAAAAAGGCAGTGAAGTACCAAACAAGAAGTGTTATCATGACATTCCTACCGCACAACATAACTTGTCCAAATACAAAATAAAATACAGATTCCTCAAAGATTTTAACAATTTTTAATCTATCACAAATTAGTTCAGCAAATGACCCAAAACAGGCGGAAAATGCTTCTCATAAAAATCAGAATTCTAAGCAACAAATTAAGTGGATTATTCTTTTAGTTCATAATGCATAAAGAAAATTGCTCCTTTCAAATTTATCAAACAATTCGATCTTAAACTAAGTAAATGAAACTAATGACCAGTAACAATATTGTCCACATTTTCTTAGATGCATCTTTTTTTTTAAAAAAAAAACCTTTTTTCACTCTAACTAACAGGAGTATATCAGCTGATATACTCCTGACCTTCACAAAATGTGGGGCAAGATTACATAAACAACTTTTATCACATTCAAGCAAATTGACCCACTTATTCATCGAGCATTCCAATAATGAAGGTACTTTATACCATCTTTGTTGGCATCACAAACTTAAAAACACAACAAAAATTTAAGCACAATAACATGGTACTTGCAGCCAGTCTACCAACCGAACAAAAATCCCGAACAAAAATCCAGTTGTTGACAATAAATAATATTGAAGTGCTGTTAACATTACAATTGATAAAATGTTAAAGTAAATGGAGAAGGTGGAGATAGGCCTCTCTTGAGGTAAGTGTTCCTTTCCTCTTGTTTTCATTATTCTTTTTGATTGCTGGAATGTGAGGGGTCTCAATGACCCGATGAAACAGGGGGAAGTTAAGAAATTCATCCAAGAGCAACAGTTAACTTTTTGTAGGTTAATTGAAACCAAAGACAAAGAATGTAATCAAGAAGGGGTGTTGAATGCTATAGGCAGATCATGGAATGTACTTTGCAATTATGGTTTAGTCAACCACAAAATTACTATCCACTAACAAAAAGGCTTTCTCTAGTACTTCCCCAAGCATTTCATAATCATTTCTATGTTTTAACACCACTCTCTTCTCAGCCACTTAGAAAAGTTTTCTCCTACTGATCCTAAAACAATAACATCTGTGAGCTATAAGATCAACTTATATCTACTCTTACAACTCCAAAGTGTACCTGCACTAGGCTATATTAAATAGTCTGCGTTATGTGGCATGTAATACTCAAGGCTCCAAGAGACCTTTCTAAGCTTGAAAAGCATCATGCATGACCTCTAAGAATTTATTTCCTTCTGAACAACTATTCTTGTTTGTCATTTCAGTGAATAACACAAAAAGAAAAGAAAAAAGGCTTATGTTTCTTCTACCTTATGTTGAACTAAATGTCATTTTAAAAACGGAATATCATCAGTCATCATTGAGCATGTTCGATTCTTTCTTGTCTACAAAACTGTAGTTCTAAAATGAAAATTGTGGAACCTTTTCATTATTTTGTTCAATACTAAAGCTATCATGTCCTTCTGTTTTCTCTCTCTCATTTATTCTAAAATCTGGATAGGCAAAAAGAAGTTCTACCATGCAAAAAAGCAAATGCACCCCCATCTGCTACTTTCATTTTCCCAAGAATAGAACTAATTAAGAAGTGACACCACTAAGTTAGATATTAACCTTTTCTATCTTGCATATCTCCATTCATAAACCTCCTATCTTAAGATCAATTATGAAGAGAAACCACAAGAAAAACATATTAATAAGAAACCAAAATGATGTCATGTACTGCATGTATGACAATCCAAGATCTGCATGAACACATACAGCAGATTTACCTTCCTAAACTTTATTAGTTTCCTTTCCAACTCAGCCTTAGCACGTGACTGTCTTCGCCTCAGAATTCCATTGTACTGCTTAGCATTCACATAAACAGGTTCCTCTGCCATTTCAAGGGGCAAGGGCATTCTAGCGGGAAGCACTCCAAGACAATGAGAATGTGCCTAAGTCAATCGCCAACACTTGTTATCACATTTCAGGCCACAATGCATCTATTTAATGAACACAATCTGTTTACTGTATTCACAATTTCTATAATTTATTAAAAGCCTAAATAAGTATACAGCCTGGATAACCTTTTTTTATTTCTTTTGGCAGGTTTGAACTTATGGCATCCAATCAAAACATATAATATTAGTCCCATGAATATTGGTTAACAATTACACTTTGGAAAAAAAAAATGTCAGCAAAGATCTTAAACAGTTATACTTTAATCCTCACAGACCTAGAGTGAAGAGCTACTGAAAAAATTTAGCAAGAAACTCTTGGCAACTACACCTCTCTGCTACTTGACTCTCTCCAGCATTCTCCAAGATGATGGTGGGGGCAGCAAATTTTATTTGAACCTCATTGAAGCTAAGCTTGCAATATGGTAAATGAAGTTTGTTGCACCTACTTAGAACTAGAGTCTCGGATTTGTCACTCTGAGAAAAGAACAGCGGTACAAACTTTGCTTCTGTTAAAATCAGATTCGGTTACTTTATATTCATCAAAGACTGCTTCGGGTGGTTTATATTAGTATTTTTTTAGGTCAGTAAAAAAGATGTCCTACTTCCTTTCTTACCTACCAGTAGCAAAGTCCATAATATCTGCAAATGCTTTCACACATTTGTCATAAGATTAGAGAGCTGAACTTTTCAACTGATTGATAACAAAGGTAACACCATGAGCACAAGAAAGTGAACAATAAATAAAAGCATCTAAGAAGTTTGTGTAAAAGTAAAACATGAGGACTGCTTCCTGACCTGAATGCACTTGTTGCAGTGCCAGGTGAAAAACTAGTACTTGATTCTTCGTTTGAAAACAATTAACAGAAAAATACTTAATTAAGTCTATGACGTTTAGCTTTTTATCAAATCGCTCCCTAGGCTTTAAAACTTATTAAATCCCTCATTAAGAAATACTTCGTTATCAAATCACTCTTTCTAAACTCCTTCCGTTAGGTTTTTTAACGGTGAACAATGACATCTAGACTGATGGCCACATCGACTGAATCACCCCTGTGGCCAAAGGCCAGGTTGGAGGCGGTTCGGCCACCACCAACCACCTCTTCTTTTTTTCTTTTTTCTTTTTTTAATTTTTTTCTGAGGTGACATCTTTTAAATGATGATGAAGTTAATTAATGTTGACTCAACAATATGTACACGTGTCACAATTTTAATGGATAAGACATGGCCATTAGCCTACATGTCACTGTTCACTGTCAAAAAAGCTAACATAAGGAATACAGGGGGAGTGATTTGATAACATAGCATATCTTAACAATTGATTTAATATGCTTTAAACCCTAGGAAGTGATTTGGTAAAACATTAAACTCCAGAGACCTCTAGAGTATTTTTCCCAAAGATTAACTTGTGCATTTAGCTTATATCTGGTGCATCTACTGATTTCCCAAATACACAAAGTCTTGGTGCATATATGAAATAAGTGCAAAAGAAAAAAAAAAATGTAACACAAATACAAGTTCCTAAGGGAAAAGGCTATATTTGCATTCATTATTTAAAAGCAATAGAAGTTAATTAATTGATCAACCATATACATATAAAACCAAGCAACGCAAGCATAGTCATATCAATTTAATGCAGAAGACACAACAGGTCGCATACCAAAGCCTGAGGTCCATAAGCAGGCATAACTCCCCCATAATATTGATCAGAATATTGATATGATGCACATGCCTGCCATTAAATAAAAAAGAAGAATACATTCTTAGTATCTTTTGAGTAAGGAAGATCATAACTTCAGATCAAGAAACTACTCATGTATACAACCAGACAAGCAATTGGGCAAGGAATACGTTCATGAGAGAGAGAGAGAGAGGAAGGGAGGGAATTTACAATTGAGTGGCCAAGAAGTTCTAGCTGGGCAGGTGGAGTGAGGTATTCACCCATTGATCGAGGCATAAAGGATTTGGCATGCTGCTGCTCTTGTCCACATTTTCCATCTGCACAAATTTTATCGAATAGGTAAATTTTATGGTTCAGAATGTTGTAACAAATATTTTATCATATAAGCAACTATGTTTTATGGTTTAAAATGTTAGGCAATCAAGAAATAACATAATCCACAAATGAGTGCGCATAGATGAGGATGTAAAGGTTGATGTGTAGCATAATAAGAAAGATAGGATAAGGAATGAACTTATTTGCGAGAAAGGGGGAGTGCCACCAATTAAGGATAAAATTAGACAAATTTGTTTGAGATGGTTTGAACAAATGCAAAGAAGGCGTATGGACACATTGTTACAAGAGTGATTATATCATTATGGAAAGAGCAAAAATAGCAAAACAGGGGCTAAAAATAACATGGATAGAAGTTACAAGCAACTACGTGATTGATAGAGACAAAACAGGGGACATGATCCTAGATAAGGCCAAGTTGTGTTAAAGGCTTCATATGACTGATCTCAATCAGTTTGGATTAAAGCATAATTGAGTTAAGTTGAGGTAAAACAAAATGCACCACTATGTAATTGATCCATGAAGAACATATATTATATATATATATATATATTATATATATAATATATATATATATATATATATATATAATCAAGTTTGGCAATAAGTTTGGCAACAAATTCATCAAACAATGCAAACACTAATTGGAAGTCATTTAAAGGGTATACTTAATGTAGGCAGCACACAGAGCACAAAACAATCAAAAGCAATAACCATAATAAAATAGAGTCCCAAAAAGAAAGAGATTAGATGAGAATATAAGGGCATGGGAGGGTGAATTTAAGATGCAGTCCTTTAAAATTTGAAGAAAATGGCTCTTTAAAATATGAAACTTGTTAAAAATTGTAAATGGTTCAAATTTGACCCGGTATAAAAATACATGGATAACCAATCTCAGATCTTGGAAATCTCAACTAGATGAGAATGCACACGATCTCTCCAAATCATTTTCTTGCATAATAAGTTCCATACAAAAGTTATGCATAATGCATTACTAAATTCCACTTTTCACATGAATATTTAAAAATTAGTAAATAACTTAAAGAACAAACTATTGTGCGCAAGATTAGTAATATAATGATGCTTCGATTCTGTAAACTTCATAGCAATATATTATCATTTTGCCATTAATGTGTCTCATACAATGTACCATGAACAATTTACCTGATTGTGACACAACAGTAATTTCTATTTTTTTGTTGACATCATTTCCCTCCTCCAGCCCATCCTTGACTTGTAATTTTCGGGTTTCGGTTCCAAAACTGTCACTTGAATTGTTGGATGGTGATAAACTTGTTGAGGTTTCCCCTAAGACATCTGCAGATATGGGATCATGCCCAATACCACGCCACCAAGGTTGGGAGCAGACTGTGTGTTGATGGTTTGTGCCATCCAGCTTTTGATGCATGGTATGCTCACCTGAATTATATTTCATTAGAATTATATGCACATAGGAGTTACATACATTCCAAAATTTAAAAACTATAAACATTTAAATAACAAACTCATAGACTCATACATCCACATGCACATATAGTTGATGAAGGATGACATACGAAAATGAGTTGATAAATAACTACTTATTCCAAAAGCTTAATCATGGAAGGTAAAATGTGGAGTTAGGGTTTGAAATGAAGATCTTTAATCTGATACCATGTTAAATCATTATTTATCCCAAAAACTTAAGTTGATAAAATTTGGTCAATTTAATTAATTTTTTTTTCTAATTAGTGAATTTAATTAATCAACTAATACTTTAACACGATTATGCGCATTCAATCAAATAAGAGTAATGCTACTCTTCACACTAGATTTTCATACCAACTTCACACCGGCTGATGTGTCGTGTTTTAAATAACCTATCATCCACTTAAAACACGCAACATCAGCCGTGTAAAGCCGATGTGAAAATCTAGAGTGAAGAGTAGCATTACTAATCATATAAGAGATCTAGATATTATTATTAAATTAATTTTTTTAAAAAAAAAGGAAAAAAAGAAAAAAAAAGAAAGAATAATACTATACACTAAACTTTTATCACTTTGCTAATGTGTTACTACCAATTAGCTCTTTAATTTTTTTATTTTATTTTTTTTAACAATGACTATTTTAGTTTATCACATTGAGATAAAAGTATGGTGTATAGCATTTCTCCTTTTAAAAAATATATATATATTTTTTTTAATAAAAAAAAAGTAGCATATCGCCTGGAGTGTCTATGCAGATATGCTACTTAAAAGTTAGGCACAAGTGCGTGAGCTTTTTTCTTTTTTTCATGAAAACAAGAAAAAGGGGGGGTGGGGGGGGAGAATAGTTATTTCTAAACATGAATCTCACCAAAAGTAACCCAAATTAGATCAATCCAAAACAAGGCCAAGAAATCGAAAACCATGGTCACCATCGTCATGAGTCGTATATACATGCACATATACAAAAACCCATGCATGCATACATTTGATACGACTAAAGCTCCTTTTTTCTTTTTGTATAAATAATACGTACAAGAAATTATCCTCAATTTGATGAGAGTAATCGTGAAGCTTTCGACCATGCTTGAATTTAGGAAGCCAAAAGTGAAAAATTACAATTTTTCTTTAAAAAAAAAATGAAAAATGAAGAAGAAGAAGAAGAAGAAGAAGAAAAAGAAAAAATAAATGGTCCAACAAAAAACCCAACAACAAAAACAGAAACAAACAAAGAACAGCAGAATTTATCTAAAACTGAGATGAAAACTTTTAAATCAATAGCAGTAAAGCACATATACACACATAGACTGATAGACACGTATATGTGTGTATATATATATATATATATATATATATAGTAGAAAAAGGAGGAACACATACTAATAGGGTTGAGAGAGGAACTGAAACCTGGAACTCTGTGTTGCAGAGGCGAGAATCGATTTGTCTGTGATAATTTAGAACGATAACAGTGTGGTAGCATATGATAGAGAGCTTAGACACAGATCTTTTTTATCTTCTTATGGAATAAAAAGAGAAGGAAACAGTTTATAAATATTTTAAGACAAGGGTGAGGGCAAACGTCGTTTTCTTTCTCCCGCTTGAAAAACATTTTCTATATTTGGAGAGATAATCAATCCCGTCGGTTAACGGACGGAGGCTGCCTTCTTATCTTTCGAATGGACGTCAATGCCCTTGCCTTTTAGAATAACTTTGCTCCCATTTTATTAAAATAATAACATCAAATGCTATTGTCGGGAAAAATCATGTTAATGACTGAAATGAACTAATTAACTCGTTACTCGTGTGAAGCAAGCAATTGAACTTACATTATTAGTAAGGGTATTACCATCTTTATTATAATTTTTTTACAATATGACCGAAAAACAATTTCGGTTGACTAGAATTTTTTTTTTTTAATTTTTTAAAATAATTTTTTTTTTTTTTTAAACAAAATCACAAATTATTTTTTGAATTTGAGCTTTTTCTGATCAAATTGTTGGATTCGCTGGACCACCGACGGAAGCTACCAGAGTTGTCAGACCGCCGCTCGGAGTTCACCGGACCTCAACCGGAGTTCGTCAAATCATTGCATGGCCTCTGCCTGAAATTGCCGGCTGTTTTCTGTTGTTGCTCATCTTCTAAATGAGCTAAGCGCCTAAAAATATGTAACAAATATTGTCGATAAAATTATGCAAGTAATACATGCATTTGCAAAATAATCTAATCTGTTTATATCATTTAGTATGTCAATTTGAGTATTTTCTTCTATTTGTATAACTTCTTTTAAAACTTTTGGTTATTCAAATAAATACAATTTAACCATCAAATAAATATCACATTTGAGAAAACTTTCAAGATTATGACTTTTTTATTTTTTGCAGATTATCATGATTAATGATTTTCATTTTTTGAAACTAAATAATTTTACCACAATTGGTTTATTAATTAGAAAACATTGACTGACATTTTTACTATAGTCTGTGGTCTTACTACATCTTTGTGATTTTTCATTATTCTCTTTGTTTCTCCTTTTAAAATCTCTTAATAATTTCTTTTTTAATAATTAAAGCCTTAATTAGAGAGTATTAACTAACTTTTTACCATGATTTGTAGCATTTCTTTCTTTGTGACTTTTCATCTTTCTTTTGTTTATCGCTTTAAAGTTTTAATATCTTGCGCATTAAATTATTTCTATATTTTTATAGCGACTCAAAATTAACTAGTTGATAATTAACTTAAAATGTCACCTCTGACTATCATACTATCTGAATATATGCAACGAAAATATAATATTGGTATGAGCTTAATTAATTGTTGTTTACCTTGGTATCGTTTTTTTTTTTTCTTTCTTTCTTCCCGTACAAAACATAGCCTCTATGAATACAACAACCTCAAAAGCATACTATGCCCTCAAATACGCTAATACACATAAAGCTTACTCTACAAGACTTTGCACAGCAACTTCAAATCCTTGTGAATACCTCTAGCATTCACACTTCTTACTATCACTTGCTAATTTGTAAGAAAAAAAAAAATATATATATTGTTTTACAAGTGAAAAATCACATAAGTCCATAACTTAGTAAATAAATCACCAACGAAACTTAGCCCATGCAATGAGGCCAGTATAAGTTGGTAATAAGCATTAGAAATAAATTTGTGCTTAGAAAGCATTGTAAATAATTGTTAACAAAATATCATTAAGGTTTAAACATTAGGTTTTTGGAGAAGTTATGCTTAAGAGCAAATATCATAATAATCATGTCAATTTGGAAACAATACACTTAGTAGGTTGTTTAGGGTATACACTTAAGAAATCATGTAGAAATTTATAAATAGAAAATCATGCTGATGAAGTGCACAATATATATAATATCGATAATTATATTACAGTCCATAATCATCCTCCACATGGCACATAAATGCTCTTATTTCCTTCATGGTAGAGTTTGCACATTATGTGGAATATATGATAGAATTAAGTGCTCTGAAAATGTACAATAGACAGCAATCCTCTAGTCGCCCGACCAGGTCCATACCTCAAGTGTACACACAACTATTGGTGCCGAAAGTGTGGCGTCCACCCTTAGGTGGTTGCGTCAGTCACGGTAACCTTCGGATCCAAATTAGATAACATTACAATTAGTAATAGATCATAGGGTCAAGTCCGTATACATAGTGTGCACATGCCTCAAATTATTCATCCATTTTTCCAATGTTGGCACACCACAAGCATTAAAATTTTAAGTTATGAGAACATAATTAATTTTATGAATAAAACAGTGAATATCAACATATTTTAATTCAATCATTTCTAAAAATATTAGGGCTCAGTGACAGCTCACGACATGTTTTCAAGAGAAGTCATGTATGTCAAAATACACACAATTTATGAAAATATTAATGCTCACGATAAATTGTTTTGGCGTTCTCATAGGCAATTACGTACCTTATACGCTAAATCCAAGCTTGGACCTTTTAAAAAGCCAATCTCATTGTTTATGTAATTTCGTACTCTATTATCAGTCACTATTCGAAAACATAAACTCTAATTGCACTCAAAAGCCTTAATCCTATTTTTTCTTTCATTCATTGATCAATCGCTGCCAAGGATCGATCTACTGGTTGTTGGGCACCAATCGATTAGTGATTGCATATAACCCATTTTGGGTCATTTTCTAGTCCAAGTTTCCAACTTTACCAATCTCCATTCGTTCCTAATGTGTCATAAGGTAAAAAAGGTAACTACTTTACAAATAATGAACACATTTTAGGCCTTAAAAATCAAAACTTTAACACAAAGCCCTTAAAATTCTCACATTTTCTACCAATTTCGGCTATTAAACAACATTAACCCACGAAATAAGTTGTGTGTGGTTTTTTTTTTTTTTTGGATGAATGTGTGTGTGTAGTATAACACTAATTAAGACATAATCACAAATTATCTAGCCTCAAAATTTCGTATGCAAATACAGTCTCAAGTATTTTTTTTTCTTAAACAACTCATTTCCTAACTTGATCTATACTTTTAACAACCTAAACAACATATAATCGAAATGTAAACTTAATTACATGAAATAGAGACTATGGTTTTCAGATGATACAAAAATGGTTTTTTTTTTTAATCTCTCTCTCTCTTTGTGTTGGATGGCCGAAAGAATGGGTCTCTAAAGGGTCCTAGAGCTTTTATAATGAGAGCCTCATGTTTCTCCAAATTTTGAATGCATTATTTTTGCATGCTGCTCTAACATCAACAATCACTATCTGGACCAATCAATCGATGCCTATAGATAAGGCATTGACGAGGCATCGATCGATCACCCTTCATGTAGTGATCAATCGGTCCATCAAATTTTGGATATTTTTGATTTATTAATTAATACAATTATTATTAATTAGGTCTTTGTTTATGTTAGGGTTCCATTGTTTGCCTTCCACTTTTATAACACTATTTTTTTTTTCCTAATTAATATTTTTCCCTTGATTATTAAAGGCGCATGTGTTTAATTTTTAATTTTTGTGTAAAAATTAGGCTTTTTGTTCGAGCATTACACTTTCAATTGGCTTTCTTTTTTTAAATCATAATTAGAGACTTAATTAGAAATATTGACTAATATTTTTATCATAATTGAGGCCTTCAATGTTATATATATATATATATATCTTAATTGTACTACTATTATTTAGGGGCCTTGTTTTATTGGAATCTTAGGTGATTGTATGAGTTGCTTAATGGAAGAGTTGACTATGTTGATATGATAAGTTTTATGTAAATTATTATATTAATTTATAAATATTGTAAGTGTCATATAGATTGTTGGGTGACGGCTTATATTTTAGTAGTTAATGTGAATAGTATTATATAAATTACAACGTTGGTTTGTGTTTTTTTTTTATTTAAAAAAAAAAGTATACGTGACAGCATTCTTTACTGTAATACAATGAGGTATCACGTATTCCAATGACTTTTGACATAATTAGCCAGTGTGGAAAAAAAAAAAAAATGACCCAATTTAAAACTTGGGAAAGAATTGCTACCGAGATAAGGAAGGTAGGTTTTTCTCTTACTTGATATTTTTGATAATAAAATTTACAAAAAAAAACGAAAAAAAAAAAAAAAGCTTGAAATTTTTCATAGGGGTAAATTCGTCGAGAAACATTTAAAGCAGTGACCCCACAATAAATTTAACCTTTAAAATATATATAAATTTTTTTTTTTATTTTTTTATAAGTAACCTTTAAAATCTTAAAGCATCGAGGCGTCGACTTTAATTACTTTATTAACCTACATGTGCCGACACTCGACTTGACGCCACAACGTGTCCGATCCTCATTCACAAACAACGACCTGTGGGCCCCCACAACGGTGACTTTCGGGCCACGTGGTCGAGACAAAGGTGGGATTAACGGCGAAGCGCCGTTAGGCTGTCGTGACGGTAGGTAGCAGCCGTGGTCCTGGACAGGGCCGGGGACGACACGCACGGATCTCGTGACGGCTACCGTGAAGTCCCGCACCACGTGTCGTCACTGAGAAGGAGTAAATTAAAAGCCGCCTTCAGAGCCACTGCTAGTGTCACACGTGTTGCGTTCTGTGGAAGCGTTGGGAAGTTGGAGACCCCTAGCTTCTGAACCAGTCTCAGGTTTTGCGCTTAAAGTTAAAAAGTACAAAGATCATGGGACTACAGTGACATCCGATCCGAATTCAAAGGAATTTTTTATCCGGATGACTAAAAATATTATAGATAATTTATATGGGTGGGAGGGTTGCTCAGAGAAGCCAGTTGTATAAAAAATTTTATTATATTTATTGTTTGAATTATTAATAATTCTAGAAAAAAATTATTAGAGATTTTTATTCCTTTATATCCGTCAATGATTGAAGTACTATGAATGTGAGGGATGCCTACCAAACAAAGGCACTTGGAGACAAAATTATAGGTATCATCAGGACCAAGATTTAATTTAAATTTTTTAAATAAAGTGATCGTTAAAAGTAATAAAATAAAATTTAGTGGATATGTTGATATATTATTTAAAAATTTTAAATTACATGACATCATATATATTGTTATATGCATCAAAACAAAATTTGCTAATTACATTGTTCATAAACTTTTAGAAAAAAAAAATGATGATTTAATGGTCTTAAAGGGAAGAAAAGAGTAATCCTTTTGATTTTCTTTAAAACTTAATTTTCCAATGTTCCATTATTAAAACAAGGGAGATACTACAACGTTTTTTTTTTTTTTTTTTTTTTTTTTTTTTTTTTTTTCTATATAAGAGATGTTCAAATCTACCATTGAATTATAGGACCACATGTGTAGTTTCATGAATTTAATGGTAAATTTGCATACGTCTTTATATAAAGATGAACAAGAAATGATTAAGAAAATGAAAATAATCATTTATCTTAAAACGAAGCTTCAAAAAATCGATAACATTAAAAAAGAAAATCAAATAATATTAAGTCAATTTTGAATATGATAAAAAAAAAATGCTAAGAAGATGAATGTTACCTTCTTGAAACAAGGCAAGGAAAAAAAAATTAATTAATGGTTTAAATTTATTTTCAGAACTAAAAGTTTTAAAAGTAATTTTGTAAATAAAAGAAGGTGTTCTAATTGACATATCAAATTATATAAAAAAGCTTGATTATTTTTCAAATGTATTATAGTTTATAGAATTTTATTGACAATACTTATTACAGTGTACTTCTACATAAAGAAGTTTCTTAAAATTAAAATTAATAAAAATCTTACTTAAAATTAACAATATTACAAAAAAGATTAAAACAAATACATTATAAAAATTTGATTAGTAATTTTATATTTAAATAAGTGAAAAAAAATACTTTTTTTAAATAAAAATATAATATTAATATTAAAAGAAATATTTAAATATAAGAAACCCTTAAAATATATGAAGCCGGCCCTAAATAGAAGAGGTGGCACGGCAAGGATTGACTTGGGCCCACTTGACGTGGTTGGGCGTTGGATGATGATGTTATTGAAATTGATTAAGATCTTGTCTTCTAGCAAAAGAAGTCTTCCAATAGTCATTCAAGTTGCCTGTACTATTCAACAAATCTTCAATTGGGTTTGGTGAGCTTTACGACCAACGTTTCAAAAAGTGTGCCCATCCATCTAACCCATGTCTCTGTCTTGTTTAGGGAAGTGAATCATCTTTTTTTTTTTCTTTTTTTATTCAAATATGGGAAAAGGGTTACATGGGATCGAACAACCACAAAGGGGTGGGCACCCTAACAACAAAGCTCAAATGGAAACGGCTAAATACAAACATAAACAAA
The DNA here is from genome assembly GCA_900184695.1 of Betula pendula. Lineage (NCBI taxonomy): Eukaryota > Viridiplantae > Streptophyta > Magnoliopsida > Fagales > Betulaceae > Betula > Betula pendula. Next base: position 1,006,940 of record FXXK01000030.1, on the reverse strand, counting down.
CAGTAGACAATGGTTTCATTACCGATCTCAAAGAGACCAATAACAAGCCGGGCCTCTCCAGGGGTCGCACAAGGCGGTTTTAAATGGCAAAGGGGCACCGTGAGGAGCCCCAATGGATGGCAGCAGCCACCGTGAAGGTGGAAGCTGAGGGGAAGGAACAGCCGAAATCCAATCAACTTTAAGGTCCAAAATGCTCATTACCTAATATGTCGATAGTGGATAATAATCACATTAACCATGTAAATGCAGATACCTAAAAATAATAACTGCATTATGTAAATACAAATGTGAAGATTGCCAATAACCACATTCGCATTTACATCCGTAGGCTTTCACCTATTTGAACCCAATTGAGATTGAGGTTCAAACTTATGTTCTAGACCTGAAATTGAGGTCGACTAAAGCCCATCTTGATGAGGTCACGGCAATGGGCCATGGCCTGGCTCATTGACCAGCCGACAGTAATTCTTTTTCACCCCGACGAGTAAAGGTAATGTTCTTTTTTCTATTCTATTCCTTTTGTGAATTTGTGAAATGACTGAATTTATCTCCCACCCGCACGGGCTCCTTCATTGGATTCTCTTATCCATTCGGTAATGCACAATGATGAGTTCCTTCTCTTACACGTGAAATATTCAGAATACCCGACACCACTATCTCACCAACACCACCAAAACAACTGGATATTTCTTTTCACTTTCTTCCTTTTAATCATTATTGATTGTTATTATCTTTTAAATGTAAGAACAATATATTTATTTTGAAAAATACTTATGCATCTTTTAGAGGTTTTTTTAGGAGTCTTTTTAGAATTTTTTAAAATTTTTTAAATCAAATTGAGAAACACATGCTATTAATAAATTGAATCGGAAGCAGTTTTTCATTTAGCTAATAGAAAGCGGGTTGTAGCAAACAAACTGAATATAAAGAGCTCAAGCTCAATAACAAGGACATAAATTAACTACAAACTGGTTTGTAGTTAATTCATACAAACCACTCTAATAAAGTGACATATGTCCCTAAGCATGTGAAATGCAAATGTTTTTTTAAGAATGTGTTTCTCATTTGTTTTTTTAATAGCATTAATAAAAATACATGTGCCTCTCATATGCTTAGGGACACGTGTCATTTTATTAGAGTGGTTTGTATGAATTAGCTATAAACTAGTTTGTAGCTAAGTTTTATCCCTGTAACAATATACATGAACGGACGAAAATATAAGTTTTTATACACATGCATATATAAATAAGTGATTTGTTTAAGTTTGTTAGTGAAGTAATCATATGACTAAAATGGTTCATTTTAATTTATTCACTTGATATCTTATAGAATCTTTGTAACATATATAATTTTGATGAATTTTATTATGCTGAATTCATAAATAAAATTATTCTATCTACTCTTACACAATTTTACCCTAAATGTAATTTAAGTAATTAAATACTAGCATAGTAGCATGAACTTACAAAAGGTACAAAATTTTGGTCATGGTATTTATCTTATTTGAAAAAAGAATAAAGCCATTTAAGTATATCACAAATAAGTTGAAGCTTATTTAAAAAATAAATGAATCAAACTTGAATATATAATATAACTTAAAAAATAATTCATGTTTGAAACTAAATTAAATAAATAAATTTAAAATTTTAGTTTTTGGTTCAGCTTAGGCCTATTCCAACTCTGCACATGTGTTTAAAGAAACTAAAGATATGTCAGTTTCTAGTACTAGATCTAACAATATAAATTAATAACAAATAAAAATGTCAGTTCTAGCTAGAATGAAAAGTTGGAACCCAAACGCAATTCCTCTGAATTCCTATTTAAGTCTTTGAAGTTAAAAGAATATCTCCTCATTCATGTTATAATTCTCTCCCTCTCTCTCTTTTTTTTTTTTTGTAGGACTAAAGTGTGACATCATCATTGTTTTTTCAAATGCAAATTATGAAAACCTAGAATTATTGTTTCCTTGGAGTATATTTATATATGTGACATCATCATTGTGATTATCCAAATTTACAAAGTTCATATTCATGAGAGAGAGAGAGGAAAGAAATTAAATGAAGCTCTTGAAATGATTTTGATGGCCATGATATGTCTACCAAAGATCTAGAAGGACATGCATGGTGACGACAAAATAAATATGGACTATATATGATCTACTTTACGCGTGTTGGATGGCTCACATATAATTGCAACTACAAGCAAAGTAGTATGTCACCGGAAGATTGACAGTGCAAATTGCTAGTTTTTGGATATGAGATATTCATCCTAGTCACTATTGATGCATTTGCCCAATTGACACGTATGAAAGAGTCAATGTTGGCCTTATTGGATCCTTAGCAATTCGTGCGAGAATTGGTTATTGGGGTCCATAAAAAGTCCATTTTATGAAATCTATGATTGATCAAAAAAAGTGTGGATGCTTTATTTATCACCAAGTAGAGATGAATACTATATTGTAGCGGCATAAAACTCTTTGGTGTTTAATCGAGGTATTTAAGAAGAGCATGTTGTTCTAGCTAGATATCGTCAAGAATTCCTGACTATTGAATGGGAACAAGTCTATCTTCGAAGTATTTTTACTTTTCAATATTTTTTTATTGGAGCTTCACTCATTCCTTTTATTGAGCATAATGATGCAAATGAGCTTTAATGAGTTATAATATTCAACATCATGCAGTTCCACTTTATCGATCAGAAAAGTGCATTTTTAGAATTGGGTTAAATCACCAAATGGCTCTAGATTCGGAAGTTTTTGCTATAGCTGAACATGAGGAAAAGATCACTTATACCGATACAAACAAGATACTTCTATCAGGCAAGAGAGATATTCTAAGCATTCTATTAATTATGAATCATCGTTCTAACAAAAATATATGTATACATCAAAAGCCCCAAGTTTCGCAGGTAAATGCATCAAAAAAATGGATAAATTTTAGCAGACGATGCTGCTACAGTTAGTGGTGAACTTGCTTTGGAAAAAAAATTGTATTAGTAGCTTATATGCCATGAGAGGGTTACAATTCTAAGAAGATGTGGTACTCATTAGCGAGCGACTAGTATATAAAGATATTTTTACTTCTTTTCACATACAGAAATATGAAATATGAATCACTAACAAAATATCACATCTCAAAGTTCACCTACTTCGCAATTTAGAGAAAAATGGAATTGTGATGCTGGAGTCTTGGTAGAGACTAACGATATTTTAGTAGGTAAATTAACGCCGTAGATAGTGAAAGAATTGTCGTATGCCCCGGTGGATGAAAAATCAGGATCATCACAATTTCATTTCACGTTTTTTCATCGAAAGTCACTATCAATGGAAAAAAGGTGGAGGGAAGTGCAAAAGAAGAACATTCAATCAACAGCTCACATTCGAAAGTAGCTTTTTCTCCCCCTATTTTGTTTTTTTCTTTTTCTGGGGTTGACCCAAAACAAAGTTCACATTCAGAACAAAGAGAAACAATATTGCACCAATTGAATAAAAATTAAGCAACGAAAAAAGCTTAAGAAATTACATTAATTCTACATCTCCAAGATCACAGCTATTAGCATAACAAGTTAGAAAAAATAATGCAGAAAAGTACAAAGACACATGATAAAACTGCATTTGCCATTAATCATTCAAACGATAAGCATCTCACAATCATTAGTTCAAAGGATATTCTGAAATGCTAAGAAGAAGAAAAGCTCTATATCCGGCGGAGCAAAGAAGGGCGCCACCGCTATAGGAGATAAACTACTTACTCTTCTCTTCTTTGGAGCCGGCGGACAAGATGACGTGTCTGGTATTCTGAATCTTTGAGCCTTCGGTGTCGAACACCCACTAACTAAAATCCCTTCATCGCCATTGTTAGACAACTCCATTAATGTTTCTCCTCCTCCCTGTTGGCGCTTGTAGCGAGATTTATCGAAAGAAAAGTTGAAAAGTGATACCTGCTATTCTAAAGCAGAGGAATAGAAAATGAGCCTTTTTTGGCTTCTACTAAAACAGAGCTAGTGTTAGCATTAGACACTTGAAAGCAGACAGAGTCAGCAACAAAGATCTTCCAAAACATGCACCCATTTGACTATTTTATCAGATCTTTCATGCAAAAACTATTTGAGGGATTCAGGAAGTTTCTGCCAAATATCGAGTAAATCCAAAAATTAGCTACGTGAGTGAGAACAACTGCTACCACTAGAAGATAAATTTTATTCAAAACCCCTACCAAATCCTGATAAGATTGAAACCTTTTTTGATAAACGAGTAACCCTTTAAATTACAAAATCCTAAACATGATGAATTACCAACTTCCCTTTTACTCCTTGGAAGCACCACCATGCTCCAGCCTAACATACAATTGAGAGAGAGAGAGAGAGAGAGAGCTTGCCTTTAACTATATAATTTCTTTTTTCTTAGTAGGGTTCACACTTCACAACTTTAAATCAAATATAGTTTTTCTTTTTTTTCTTTTTTCTTTATGAGCAGAAGTGCATGATGGGGCAGATCAACTGTGGCTTTTCTACATGGCGTGACAATGGTAGCACTTGCCTGCCTGCTTGAGAATTGTTCAGGAAAAGCCTAGACAGTGAAAATCGCAAGCATTCCTTAGTTAAAAGACATTTAACGGAAAATCCTATTGGATGAGCGAAATTAAAAAATAAAAATAAAATTGAAAGATACATACACTAAATTAAATTTTTTTAAAATTTAAAAAAATTATTTCAAAACGCCGGAAAGTTTAGAGTTTTCCGAAAGTTTTGTAAAGTTTCCTTTCTTTTTTCTTGGCAGGGTTCATAACTTAAAATCAAATATAGTCTATATAGATGTATGAATTACCAATCAGAATAGGTGGAATCTGCCAAAAGAAAAGTTTCTGCTTTGCAACATGTAATAATTATGCTCTGGCAGAAGCTTTTTCAATATTTTGATACAAAATATACCTATTCAACTCAGAAAGGCACAATCATAAGCGGGGGGGAAAAAAGTAAACAATATTGCAGAGCCCACAGGGGGATATGCCACAAGCCGGTGTCAGTATGACAATCAATTGCAATAATATTCTTTATTAAAAGCTACATTTTTTTCCATTCTATTAATTTATTTTGGAGAAGAACTTTAGGTTTGAAACACTGGGATAATCATGAAAGAATATTGTGAGTCTTTAAGATGCTTATTATTATAGATGCAATCATTGTTTGTTCATAGTAAAGGCATTCATATGACTTCAAATGGAATTATACTTCTTCTTCCTAATTTGAATGTCTTCAATTGGTAACAAATGAAGTTGCAATTTTTAATTACAAGCTCAATGATTATCAATTTTGAAAACTTTAGCATAGCATTCTCTCTCTCATAGACAAATTTCTTCCGTTTGCCTTGGAAGGAGGGGGAATACCTCCTCCTCCCCTTTCCCCTCTACTCCCCATTTCCTTATTCTTTCTCTCTTTCTTGCCTCTTTGGAGACATTTTTAGCCTCTTTGGAGGCCCTATCTCAGCACAATAGCTTTACTAATCTCTCTTCCACCCCATGATGACCAGCCTCCTTCACCTCTTGCCGCTCTCAGCCCTAGATTTGTCTCCCCCAGTTAGCCTCTTCATTCGTATCACCTTCCGTTAGTGGATCTGCTCGGTACCTTTATTTTATAATCTTTATTTTTTTTCTGTTTTTATTTGTCTCGTCCAATATGCGGGTGTTTCTCTCCTGACCTTTAGCGTTAATGAAACATAGATCGATGTGGGAGACTATCTCTCACGGCCGAAAAATAAGGGAGTGAGAATTTGGGCTACCCATATCTCAGATCTAGTTTTAGATTTAGTCTGCAAGGTGCAGATCTGCTCATGGGTCAACGAATGTTGAAGTCATAAATTGTTCTTTAATTGTTAAGATATTTTTGTCCAAATGTATGACTGTGTAATTTATTTATCTGCATTTTATGTTCTGAATTTATTATCAATGAAATATGGCAGCTTCGCACTCAAAAAAAAAAAAAAAAAGTTGCAATTTTCAATTTTAAAAATTGGACACATTTTTCCTTCCACTTGATCTTCTTGACTTCAACCCAAACCTCAGTCGATTTGGTTTTGCTTGTTAAGATCTCCCAAAAATGAAAACAGGGTATTAAATTTGAACAAAGGGAGTACTTTTTTTTATAAGATTATTAGGTCTCATGGTACACAATTAACTAGTGTTAAGAGCGTCAAAAAAACAAAAACTAGAAGGGTATTCGATTTCCTAGAATATGAAAATATGCTCTAGCACAAGAAACTTACATAGATAATATAATGCCATGACAAGAACTAATATGGTAAAGAGGTAAACAACTTAAAATTATCTAAAAAATGAGTAAATATTTCACCAGTGAATTCACATAATAATTATAATAATAACAATTTTTGCAAAAAATAGCAAGGTTCCATCGCACTATTGAGTATGAACCTTGAGGTCAAGCTATTTCTGATATTTAATCAATAAATTAGCTATCTGATCATCTTTGTAATCCTTGATGAAAAGCAAATACTCCTTGTGTCTGCCCGATGTTATAGGATTTGCCTGCCAGGCACTTGTGTGCCAAATTGTGGAAATTCTCCACTGATGCAACCCCACAATCATGTACACTGCAGAGGATCCAAAGTTAAGTAATTGTAACGGCAACCTGTGAATATTATTTACTTTGTCTTTATCATAGAAGTGTTAAAATATTAATTAAGTAATTAAATTTACTTTTCTACCTAAATAAGCGACAATTTCTTATTACTATTCAAGAATTCCATGAACATGGCAAATAAAATTGTTAAGCTTATTAATTTTGAATGGAGGGAACAATGGGCAGCGAAGGGATGTATGTAGACTTTTACATCCATTAACGGAAGGAAGACTTTATTGCCAAGTTAAGGGGGGGGGGGGGAAGGTTTACTAGACAAAAATACAACTTGGATCACTGATTATCTAATCCCAAACGCATGAAGAAAAATCATATATACATTATAATACATATATAGTTAGCAGTCCTGAATGGGGTCTCAAAGTGGAGGCAGAAATAGATATCAGCTGTCATCAGCAAAAATATTTTAAAAACTTGGGAATTAGGATCTCTCAAGTCTCTATCATTACCAAATTCTACCAGAAACTTGACCTGATACACCAACTCAAAACTTAGAATTCAGATGTAGAAATCCGAGCATATATCATTCGCAAAATATGAAGGTTACATGAATATAGCTCACGATCTCATCCAAAAGGTTTCCACTTTCCATGGTTTCGCTAAACATAGCATACCCAAAATTCCACTGAACATAGCTGTTAGGCATGCCTATCTCAAACAGCTACAGACCAAATTGTCATCTTCCTGCATGTTAGTCCTAACTGTACATGGTAAATGGAATTAAAACAAATACAACAAATAACCCACAAAATTCAACTGGGTTCTTTTGATTCCAAACATTACTCCAATGACTCTTCCTCTGCTTCTGGTGGCTGTCGGCAGGAAAATGGAGGTGGCGGAGGATCAACTGTCAATGTGCCTTCTAGCACCTTCACCACCTCTCCCATAGAAGGCCTCATATGTTCGTTGCTTTGAAGACACCAAAATGCAATTCTCAATGCGCGCTCCAGCTCCTCCAAATTTTCCCCACCTTTTACATCAATGGCTTTATCTACTACTTTCTCTGCCTGCCCCTCCATCCATTCCTTATAAGCCCACTCACAAAGGTCCCCAACATCTTGACACCCACTGATCAATCTCAACACCATCTCGCCAAAATCCTTCACATCCTTTTCTGCAGAAAATCCACTGCCTGATGCCTCACTGTGTACTCTCCAAAGCCCAAATTCAGTCACCTTGGCCTCTAAATTTTCATCCAAGACAACATTTTCACATTTCAAATTCCCATGGCTTACAAACTCCCTGCACCCTGTGTGCAAATAACAAACAGCCCTTGCCACGCTTAAGCATATGTCAACTCTCTTTCTCCAGGCCAGCCTCTTACTCAATTTAGAATCCTCAACATATTTCTCCACAGAACCATTCTTTGCATATTCATAAACCAAAAATCTGTGACTTGATTCACAACAGTAGCCCTCCAACCTCACAAGATTTTTGTGATGAATGCTTCCCATTTTTGAAACTACACTACGAAACTTTCTCTCTTCTATGTTTGCTTTCAGGTCTTTGATTGCAACTGGTTGGTTGTTGGGTAGCGCACCTTTGAACATCTTCGGTCCTATTTGGTGCTTGAAATTCCCTGTAAGGTCCTTGACTTCAGAGAAGGAGAACACAATTAAACCCCTTGAGTTATAGCCTGTGTAAGCTAAAGTTGCTTTCGTCCTAATACCGGTTCTTCTTTGGTAGACGCAGAAAGCAATTCCCAACTGAATTACAATAAGCAAAGCAAATGTGCCTGAGGCTACTCCAGTTAAACAAGGGATGCAATACTTATAAGACTGTATGGGTTGAGAACGTGCAGGGGAGGTTACATTGAGATTGGGATTAACAGCTAAGGGATCTGAACATCTCTTGACAAAAGACACTGAACTTAGTGAGGGGTCTGAATAACCAGTAACATACAGAGTTTTCACCAGTCGGCACTGTGTATGTGCAGTTCCATCATTTGTGAATGTTGCAACTGTACAATATGGATCATTCAGGCACAAGCTTTTGCATTGCTGTAGACTAGTTTGGTTAACTGAATCCTCTGGTGGATATATCCCATATAGATAGGTGTGCTTATACATAATCATATTGGAATTTGATTTGCACTCCTGCCCATACGGAACCAAACATCTTGAGTTAGAGTCTGTTGTAACCTTAAACGGACACTGGCAGTCGGACTCTGTTGCAGTGAAGAGACAAAGGCCACGTTGTCCACAGGTTGCAAAGACCTTGCACTGATTCTCAACAGCTTGCCAGACCGACCTCCAAGCCTGTGATGCTTCTACCCATGAGTATAACCGGAGATTACCATCAACGTCCAACCTAAGAAAGCGGTACCTTACAGAGTCATTATGATCTTGTCCAAACACCGACCAAACAGGTTCCAATTTTCGGTGGCGGAGTTGCAGTGCTCCATTAGAGGTAAGGAAAGCAGTGATGTTTGAACTGATGGGGTTTCCACTTGTCCAGTAGATAACATGACTTTCCCACCTTAGTTGTAACTGGCCTGAAGAAGCATTCACATAAAGAGTGAAGTAACTAGACATAGAATTCCTACTGGCAGCTCGAAGCATTTGAGAAACAGATAAGGTCTGTCCTGGAAGAAGCGTGTCAGATGGTGTATTAAAACTTTGCCAAACAACATCTTTCTTACTGTTTAGCAGAACAAGATTTCCATCATCACGAAGATCAGCCGAAACCACTGATAAGTTGCTTGTTTCACTAGTCCAAACAATGACTCCCTTAAAGGAATCAAACAAAACAAGTTCTCCTTCCTGGTTGAGCTGAAAATAAGACTCGTTACCGACCGTGGCATCAGCTCCAACAACCCAGACCACGTTCCTTTGAGCAACAGGAATAGAATCCGAATTGAAATGGATCCCTATGCTATGCAGGTTAGGTTGCTCCGGACGGTCAAAGAATCCAAGTGCAAAATCACCATTGGGTGAGACCCAAAATTTGTTCTCTGCTACAGCAAGTTGTGAACCCAAGGGAATTTGCCCAACCACAAGGGAATGCAGCAAAAACCCAATAGAGATACAAAGCAGGAAAGGCGGTTCAAGCATATACATGTCCTGCTTTAGCATATCTGAATATCCTTAGAGATGCACAAAAGAACAAAACTATCAGCTTAACTGCTAGTCATAATTCATTTAGACAATGTTAAAAACCATCGGACCTAATTTCAAAAAAGTAAACAAAAAAGTGGGCAGTGTCAAAGGTTTCCAAGACGACCAAGCATTACGCAGACTATGAGAAAACACAAATTCAAGACAAGGACCACTTCTAGCATTACTCATGGATGAAAAATCAAACACATTGAACAACATTTCAACATTTATTAGGCAAGTGGCGGCTGTTCAAGCTTCAATCTCAGACAGAAACATTCAGGAAGAACCAAACCACAAATTCAAGTGGGAACTAAAAGTATTCAGAGTTTGGTACCTGAAATGACAGTCAAAGTCCCGGAAATTCAAGAGGGCCGCCGTAGGATGCCGCCATGACCATCCAAGAAATATCACATGCTCCCACTTTTTGGGCCCAGTACATCATATTTTACATGTGAGACCAGTGAATGGCGAATAGAATACTATATGACCAAATCAGACGAGGAATTGGGTTACATTAAAAATGGGCTGTAAAGGAAGAGGAAGAAGGAAAAGATTGTGTCTTTTTGTGGGAGTGCGATTGAGAAAAATGGGTCTGGGATTGAAAACTTAGGCATACATGGGACCCAAAAATTAGGCAATGGGTTACACAATCTGGGCAAATGCAATCACTTTCAGAGCTCAAAAGAGTGAGCCCCTTGACAATGATACAGCAGGCAGACCAGCTTTGAGAGAGAGAGAGAGAGAGAGTCGCCGGAGAAGTGGGAGTTACTTTGGAATGAATGGGCACTGTGTGAAATCAAGTCTTGGGTCACAGAATGAAAAAAGGGTTTCGAAGGATTTTTGCCCTTTCCTTTGTTTATCTTCCCTCCCCTACTGGGGTGATAAGCCTATGGACAAAAGGCTGTCTCGGATTTCGAGAATGTCGGAAGAACATGGACTCCACTCCTCCACCAATGCCTCAAGTTTTGTACCGTTTTGCCAAGCAACCAAAACGGTAGCTGTTACATATATATTATGTTGTTGTTGGGGGTTAAAAACATGGGTAAATTTTGCAGTAAATCAGTGAATAGATTATGCAAAAAGAGTAGTGAGAAAGGTTGGAAGTAAAAATTTCCTGGTTAAGCTTTGTATGCCCATGCTTGTGGACCTTGAGGTTAGAAAACAATGCAAAAAAACAAATAAACAAACTATATTTTCATATCATAATTGATTTCTCCCCCACCATAGGATTTATGTGAGATGGGTATAATGGAAACAACTATTCATAGTATGGAAATAAATTTAGTTGAATAAAAATAACAAGTAATGAGAAAAATTATTGATGAGAAAAAGACAAAAAGAAATCAGAGGAGATCCTTTCCACTATCTAGGAAAAAATCTCAGCAAAGAAAAAATAGAAAAGAAAATGCTTTCAAAAAATCTGAATAAAGCGGCTTATTCTGCTAAATTATAAGCATAAAGATTTGCACTTCTGTCAATCTTAGAAACTGACCAATTATTTAAGGAGCAAGTCCCACCATTGCACATTAGAAAAAAAAAGTCCCACCATTGCAAGAGAATCTCCTTTTGGAAAAATATTATCAACCTTGTGCTCAATGATTTTATTTACAGCAAGTAAGAAAGCAACAGCTTCTCCTACATTCATATCACAAAGAGAGCCAACAATGGTGGTTGGAATATATGACAAATAGTCAAACTTGTAATTTTCTCACTTTGAATTAATATAATGAAGAAAAATAAAAACTTTTTTTTTTTTTTTGTGTACAAACAGTTAATTTGGTAAGTTTTATATCAATCTAATGTATCACATGACAATAGTTTAGATTGGTGTAGGTTAGTTTGTCTTCCAACCTATCCAACCACATTCAACCTCAAACAAGATCCTAGAGAAACTCAAGCTAGCTGTCATTGAAAGAAAGATTTGAAAAAAAAATATATATTGATTAATATAAAAGAAGATAATATGGTTCAGAACAAGAAGATAATTCTCAAAGCCATTAACAAAAGGAGGGTGACAAGATTCTCTTTTCTTTGCCCTACTTTTTCTCAAAAGGAACAAAAGTTTAAACTATGTAAAAGGGCCGTGCGAAGCATGCAATATATAAAGTAACTTTTCCTGGTCTCGAATTCTCAATTGCAATAATGGACCTACACCAACTTAGCCGGTTGATGTTGATAATAGGTATATCTATTCTTTAAAGCTATAAATCTATACTTAAAGCTATAAAAAATCCTTCAAAAAAAAACAAGAGCTATAAAAAAAAATGTCAATGACTAAGGAATAGTAAACTTTGTTTGAGACAAAAATTACTGTTTTGATCTTCCCAATGTCAATTTTTTGCTTTTAAAAATAGCCCCCCTTGTCTAAAGAATTTGCTAGAAATTTATTTGACTAAAATTTGTAAATTTTTTATTTATAAATGTTTGCTATATATATATATAGCCTCATCTAAAATTAGAGCCTTAGGCTTCATAATATATTGAGCCAGCCCTGAATGAAACATAATTATCTAAAGCTAACATTCTTTTTTTTGTTAAATTTTTTTCAGCACTAGAAGGGAGGGATTGTTTAAACAGCGAACACCATTTGAAGAAACCTTCTTATTATGATGTTTTTTTTCTTTTCTAGAAAATAGTGTGAGGAAGAATAAGAGCCTTTATTTATTTTTATTGTTTTGGAAGAAAAACGCAATTCATTAGTCTCGATTAAAAAAAAAAAAGTTGAAAGGTGTTTTAACCGTTATATGAAATGAAGGGCTCAGATTTAAAAAATGAGATTCTTTTTATTTTTAAAAACATGAGGGGATCCTTATCCTTAGATCAAAGGAAGCCATACCTCATGAAGCAGAGGTCACTAGTTCGAGTCACCCTATTCTTCTTTCCTTCCCCTTGCGTGAACATGTCCCAAAAAAAAAGGAGGGGGGGGTGCCATGGCCCCCATTGGTTTTAAAAAAAAAAAATTTAGAGTTTATATATATATATATATATAAAATTCATAAAGCTTATATACAAAAGATGTGATACCAAGGAAATAGTAACTTTTTGTTTGAAAGTAACATTATCATTTTAACCTTCTTGAGTAGTTAGAGTTTAGAGAATTGTTTGGTTATTTTTTTTAAAAAAAATATTTTAATTACCGTTTCACCCTTTATAGGTTGTAAATTGTGAAGAGACTTTAAGGTGTTTTAGCCTTTCTTTCCTTTAATCTTTGTAGGAGAGACAAAACATGGGAAAAAAATAATCATTGTAACCTTGCTCTTTTATTTTTTATTTTTTATTTTTTTATGGAGAATTACCACACTCATTTTGCATGCTAACGTTGGACTTTGAACATATTACTATATTAATAGTTGGGTTTTTACTATTACTCATATAATCTCACGCTTTAGAAATTGATAATTCACACTATTTTTTTGTGAAAAACTTTACCAAAATTTAAGGGGAAAAAATGGTTCTCTTTTTGCACAAAACATCACAAATCTAAAAAAAAAAAAAAAAATGGCTCTCTTTTACAAAGCTCTTGTCGATTTAAATGTTGATTTTCACTGCTACTTCATCTCAGTTGTATAACAATTTAATAATTAACATTTTTCATTATCATAAGAATTCATTACTATTATGAAAATGATATTTCAATATGAGTATTTGGTTTCATTTTTTAGGCTATTATCATTTCTAGGATGTAATCTATTATTATAACATTTTTTTTTCTTTTTTGAAAATGTTCTCACATTTCATTCATAATTGAAAAAAAAAACAAACAAAAAAAAAAACTTGAATATAACGCTCAGCAATTACAATATAAGAAATACCTGAGGCTCATCATCTATATAAATCATTTTTCATCAACAGAAAGAGCAAGCTTTGTTAAACTGTGTGCAACACTATTTGCCTCTTAACATATGTGGGACATCTCTCATTGTTAAAAAGATGTCATAATAATACATGCATCATCAATAAACTGGCCATAGGGACACCAATTTTTGCCATTTTGTCGTAAGGACCACTTGAAGTGCATCCCATTTAAAAACTATCTTCGATCACCCCATCTCTTTAACAAACACTATTGCCCTAAGAGCAACAATAAATTCAACAACAACAGGATCAATAATATTTCCTTTTGGAGAATGCAAAGTAGTCAACACCTCTCTCATAGGGTCCTAAACGATCACACCTATATCCATCTTCTAAGCATGCTTATCGATCGCAGTATTCCAATTTACTTTTACTAGCCCCCAATAGGGGCATTTCAACGACAGTACACAATGACAGTGCACAACTTTATAGTATTGCAAAGATTCAATTGCTGACTGAACAATTTGGTTGGATGACCGAAATCCCTTCCCCGCCCCCCCCCCTCCCCCCTTCCCAGCGCGAACTAAAGAATTTATTCTAAACCAAAAATTTCATGCAACCACAACCATAACTTCAAAATCCTCCTTAGATACAATATTATGGATTATCTCGACAATGGAAATATCTCATTACATTTTTTTAAGCTTTCAGCTACATACACTTCACGCATCTCTTACTGAAAGGCAATTCCATAAGATATGCACCAATGCTTCATTCTCTAATTCACATATGGGACATAACGGATTAAGCACGATTTTCTTTTTAAATAAGTTAGTTATTCATCTTATTATTATTAAGCTTTTTATCGTCCCATAATATTAAAAATACATATAACAAATACCTGTTTTATATTTATGTCACATTAAAATACCTTTCAATTAAAAAACACAAGATACCACTCAAATTACATTTATCAAACGAACCCTTTATCATTTTCGGATCAGCTTGATCATCAAATTTACACATTCATATAGTTTTCTACTTGACATCACATTGACATCAGATGAATCAAAAAGTCATTTTGATTAGACATTTTCGCAGGCATGATCATCAATTTTGAGACTTAAGTCAATTCTGCATTTGTAATTTCTTAGGTGCAATAAGCATTAACAGGTACTATGAACCCTCATAATTCCCTATTGCTTTTGTAGGCGTTAAACGTGAAAATGCAATTTAAATCATTATATTTTTAAACAGCAAAAGTGAGAGCGTGCTTAATTAAACCAATTATTGTCTTACCTTTCTTCTTCAAATTGGCTGCAATCTCCTGTTTAGTTTATAATTTATTCGACTGTAATTATAAGAGATTATTGATGGAGCCTACTTGTTTGATCGGATAAATCTTATTAAGAATTTCTCACAATTGCTTGACTGATTACACTGCAATTAAAACATATAATTACAGCAGATTCCGATCCGAGAGGTGATGTGAATTCCTTGGATCCACTGTTATTCAAAAAATTTAAGCAGAATTTCAATTAAGATGTAATGATGATTAACCTAGGAACTCATGGGTAACTAAACCAGTGCTTAGAAATAATTGGTGCACGTACATATGCTGCGTGGTAAGTTTTATGATTTCTTAATTTTTCTACACTTTAATCATTAAGGGTCAATCAAATGTGATGATGTGAATAGTGAATACCAAAAAGAAGATTGAAACCTACAAAAGTGAAAAAATTCTGTAAGAATTTGATTAGACCAATTCTGCAAACCAGCTAGATCGTACACTTCTTCAATTCATTTTGATTCAAATCTTTTCGATTGACTTATAAAAAATATAAAAAATCTTTTCGATAATGTTTGAAAAAAAATGGGTTGAGAAAACAACCTATTGATTGGAAAGTTAATCCCTATCTCTTTCTTTTCCCTTTTTTTTTTTTTTTTAAAAAAATTTTAAAAAAAAGCAATTTAACAACGATAAGGTTAACATGGAAATAAAGTTAAATTGAGTTTTTATCATAAGAAACAACGAAATAGCACATGAAGGGTTGCTTATTTTCCATAAACAGAAATAAAATAAATATAAAAAGAGAAGAGAGAGACAGTTTTTGAAAAGTGTGTTTTTGTATTGAATAATGTTAGAGCACTCACAATGACTTTTTTACATTTAATTTTTGAGAAAAAAAAAAAAAAACTCATATAAATTCTTATTTAATAAGTTTTCTAATTTACTTTATGTTTAACTATTGTCAAATAGACTCCCAACATTTCAAGAGTCAAACTATGTGAAAGCTATAATTTTGAGATAATTTTACTTACCTTCTTAAATTATCACTATTTTTATAATATTTTTTCAAATTTTAAAACCTTTTAATTTAGTGTATCGAATTTTTAATTTTTTTTAATATCACCCATCTATTAAATTTTTTTGATTAAATTCTTTCAAAATTTTTAAAAAATGTGAAAATTATAATTATTATCTTATACACTCCCTACATTCCAAGAGTTAAAAAATGTGAAAGTTATAACTTTTTAAGTTTATTTTATTTTTTTTACTTTTCCTCTGCACTCGGTTCTTCCGCGCCACAAGCCCGAAATTTCTTTCCCATATCTTTTATATTCGTTGCAAGGGCACATCAAGCGGGAAGGAGGACAAGTCTTCATCACATAGAGAGAGAGAGAGAGAGTTTGTTCTTTTCTTTTTTGTTTTTTCCTCTATGATTTATTCTTCGTCGCACAGTCCAAGCCTACAGCATCATTCAATAAAATGCATTATCATTGACTTTATTTCATTTAGACTGAGCATCATCGTTTAAACTGAACAGTCCCAACTAGGACTTGTGGGATTTGAAAACTAGCAGTTAAAGTGGTTGGTTTAAAATTAATAAAAAATAATATTTAATTAAAGTAGAAAAAAAAAAAAATAAAGAGTTTGATGTTTTGTTTACTTTTAAAAATGACTTACTAAATTTGAAAAAGCGCAATTTTCTCTTCAAATTTAATCTTTTTTTTTAGGAGTCTATTGTAAATGCTCTTATATACTACACTTCACCTCACTTGGTGATATGGCAGTGCCATAAGCCCTTAATAAAAAAATAAAAAAGTAAAATCAAGTGCTAACAAGCACTGTCACAATAGTCCAGTGATATTGGGGCTGGGATAATGATGTTATATATAACATTTATCTTTGTGTTATGTTCTCAAAAGAGTTTTTGAAGAGGTGAAAATTAATAAATGTTCTTTTTTTTAAATGGGGATTTAAAAAGTGTTATCGGTGAGATCCACATCAGAAAATTGTTTAATAAATTTTGTAGTGTTTTGAGTTTTCTAATCGTAACAAATGAAGAAAAAAAAATAACAACAATAACAACAACAACCAAAAGTAATCACCCTTTTTGACCGGAGAAGGATCCTCCCCATTTCAAATGAAATAGGGAGGAGTCGGTTCTCTTATCTATTTTCTTTTGATTGGCCTTTTCTTTTAATTAAGGAGGGTAAGAATGTTTTAAAAAAATTTTGAGAGAGAGAAATTGTTTTCCTCAACTTAATCGTAGCTTGAGGTATGGACTAGTATATATAATGAAAAATGCTATTCATTGTCCTTAAGTGTTCATCTGTCAATATTATCTTTGTTATTTTGTTTTTAGTTTTTTTTTAAAAAAAAAAAAAAAACTACAAAAAAAAGTGGATGTTTCACATAAAGATATTGGGAGATGGACACTAGAAATTACTTAGTAACATTTCTCATATATAATTCTTGAATACAAATCATCATTCTAGTAATCAAGCAAAAAAACCATTAAATATTACAACTTTTCATTATGAACATTGTTTCCTAGTTGGGTACTTCCACAATTCTTGTTATCTTACCATAAGTGAAAGAGATATCATTAATAAGTGGTTGTACTACCTTTTCTTTTTCTCCGTTGAGGGCGACCACACAACCTCCTTCTCTCCTTCAATTGAATTGGCCACACGAGAGGTGACCTGTGGCCAATTTTTTTTTTTTTTTTTCAAGTAACAAGTTAACCTCTATATATGAAAAAATAAGCATATTGTATTTTCAAAATATCTCCATAAAAAGATGCGGGTGGCACAAGTCACCTCTCTATTTTATTTTTCTGTTTTTACAAATTATAAGTTAACTTCTATACATGCGTATTTTTGTTTAAAATAGTCCTATAAAAATGTGTAAAAAGTTTTCTAAATTTTTTTCAGTTTTTTTTTTTTTGAAAATTATTCTGTTTTTTTTTTTTTGTTTGAAAAATGTTTCATTTAGTAACTAGTTAGATGAAAAGTGTGTTTCGATGCTTAAAAAAGAAAAGACTCTTCAAACATGTTATGAAACATGGCTCATAGCATGAAAAGTTTTTTTCACTATTCCCTGCCTTTGCCAAATCTTGATCCCTTGACGTGTAGGTTTGCTTTTAGAACCAAAGCCAGCGTGAAAAAAACGAAGAATTCTTTTGCTAAAAAGAAAACCTAATACTCTATAGACATGCCTATAAATTTATTTATACCTTTTTGGATCGATGGATGACTATTTTCAAGTTTTTATTATTATTATTATTTTTTATTTTGTGTCACAAATTCAAGTAGATAAAGTTTTTTTTTAAATTGAGTCGGTCAAAATTCTTTTAACCTAGCCTACAAAATTATGATGCATTTTTTTAGCATGTGAGACATTTTTTTAAGAGAAACTTCAGATAACCTCATTGAACTTTAGCCCTTTTAACATGCCATTCATAATTTTTAAAAACTCTTATTTTTGTGCCTTGAACTTCTAATGTATCACTTAACCCCATTCCGTTAGGATTCACTGTTAAATCATGTCAAAATTTTCAAAATACCCTTATATATATATATATATAAATCAAAGATTCAAACATATGTATTTTTGAAAATTGCATTAAATCCTAACTAATGCATAAATCATTGCAATTTTTGTCATTTTTTTTTTAAAAAAAATGAGAGGTATTTTGAGAATTTTGTATTTGGGAAATTTTGGCACCCCTTTTAGGATTTAACGGACATTCCTAACAAAAGGGGGGTAAGTGAAAGAAATTAGAAGTTCATAGTATTAAAGTGAGAGTTTTTAAAGATTGTGGGGACATGTAAAAAAGGCTTAAAGTTTAGGGAGCTATCTGAAGTTTTCCCCTTTTTTTAATAGCATTAAAAGAGTTTAGGAATTCTATTAAAAAAAAAAATGTGATTCTCACATATTTAAGGAACACATGTCATTAGAAAAAAAAAAAAAAAAAAGAGGAAAAGGAACACATGTCAATTTTTTAGGCTCCTCCAAACTAAATTAAAGGAATTTCCTTTAACCCAATTTATAAAATTGTCATATGTCTTTTGAGAATGTGAAAAATACATATTTTTTTAATAGCATTAAAAGAGTTGGGTAAATTCTATTAGAAAAACATGTGGTTCTCACGTGCTATTAACAAAACAAGATAAATATTATTTTGAATTTTCTTATCATACTCAGCTGACGTAGTATATTTAATCCACCTTTAGATTGATATTAAATAAAAATAAAAATAAAAAATAAAGGTGGATTAAGCAGGCCACGTCAACTGAGTATGATGAAATAATGCAAAATAACATCTCTCTTAAAAACATGCATTTCTTTTAATGCTAAGGCACGTAAATAATTTTATAGATAAAGATTTGAGGAATTTGGAGGGATACTCTAAATTTATAATATCTGGATTCGAATGAATAGAAAGGCCCAGGACGCCTACTGTATTATTTGGGCCACGACCCGAGACTCAGAAAAAAAAACGCATTGAGCGTGGCCCGATTGGGTGGTTTCTGATTTTGGGCCTTTTGAGAGAATCTGAAGTTGGGCTAAACTGGGGCCGTCAGCATTCACTGAGAAGCTCCTCACCAATAGATTTGAGCTTTATTGCATTATTTTATTTTTTTGAGCGATAAATTTATTGGCCAAAGCCTTATACATGATGGTAATGTGAAATGACGGAAAGGAGTTGCACATTAATTTGGTTTGCTTTTCATTTCCATAATTAATCTTATTGGAATGTTTTGTTGCTTTTAAGGTGTGAGATCATATTGCCATATTGGGTCTAACTCCAAACCTTGAACTTAATGTTTGCCTAGAATCATTAATCATGTTTTTGGAGTAGGCCCGCAGATCCAAATAAATGTTGGGTTTTTTTTTTTGGGTTGTTGTTGTTGTTGGTGGTGGTAAGTAGCTAATGGTTCAATTCATAAAACTTTTGTTTATACTAGTAGATACCCTTTAAATACTTAATTATTTCAAAAGTTTAAGCGGATAAGAATGGGTAAAGATAGAGATCTCCAGCAATTTGAGTAGCACATGGTCACAAGGGCTGCTGGTCCACCTATTTGGGCAGATGAATCTTATGTTGGCCCTCTCACATGTGCTACCTAAATTGTTGATAATCTTTATCCAATGAATTTAATTATTTAATTAAAATAAATGCTTTTTTTACACCCATTTATCACATATATTTCACATTAGCTGAGAGCACTGCAATAGCTTCTTTTAAACCCTATTTTCTTCCCTAGTGTTTTTAGTGTAAGGAAAAACTATTAAAAAAACTAAAAAAAAAAAAAAAAAAAAAAAACTTTGCAGCAGCTTCCCTAAATTATAGAAACACAAGGGAACCAAAAGTTGTTCCCTTTATTTAGGAAACCAAAAGTTGTTCCCTTAACATTATTTTAATATAAAAAACTTTCTCTCTTATCTCTCTTTCATCTACAATATTTAAATAATTTTTCTTTCCTCTCTATTTCTTATAACATTTAATTTAAAGAATATTTAAATAGTATAGGAAAATGATAAGAGAAGTTGTTGTAAAGATTATTTAAATAATAAGAAGCAAAAAGTAGTTTGGTTTCCTACACTGACGAAAAATTTTAGAGAAGCTGCTGCCAGTACTTTGATATGACGTGTTTGAAATGATTTTTTTTTAAAAAAAAAAAAAAAGATTGATATATAAAGCCACTTTAAACACATCAAGTCAATTGGTGTCAAATGAGTGTGAAGAGTAGACCAGGATCCTTTCAATTTCAAATAAAATGGATAAGATTCAATTAGTGTAAATTGAGGGATAAAATTGTCTAAAAAAAAAATTGAAATAACAATTTTACCTCTCAATTTACACTAATTAAATTTTATCTATTTCATTTAATTAACACTTTAACACACCCAAAATTAAATTTTAGCTAAAACATTTTCGTGCCTTTTTAGTGGCAAGTTTTTTCGGTGCTGTAGAAATTTTATTTTATTAAGGAAAGAGATCTTTAGAAATGTGCGGTTACTTTATTATTACCTCCGACCAAATGCACTTCTAATCGCCTTTTTTTTTTTCCTGTGCACAAACACAGAAATATGATCCCCTCTCCCGCATTAGGATAGAAAAAAAAAATGATAATAATAATGTTGAAAATAAGTCTTCAATTTATTGTAGGGTTGAAATGGCGGAGCGGTTAAACCGCCCACCACCATCGCTAACCGCCTAAAACCATTAACCGTTAACCGTATAATCGCATAGCCGCCTTCAAGGCGGTTGAAAAAAACCGCTAAACCGCCTTAGGCGAGGCGGTTAGCGGTTTTTTAATAGGCGGTAGCGGTTATAACCGCTAACCGCTTTTATATATACTATTAATATTAATATATCTTTTAAACGACACAACATCTTTTGCTTGGTGATTTATTATGTTTGATTTTATTATTAAGATTGTAATTTTTAACTTATGGATTATTTGTTTGCTTGTGATTTATTATGTTTGACTGTATTATTATGATTTTTTTTTTTTATTATTGGCATGAGCTTATCAGGGGTTTACTCATTTAGTCATTTTAAAGGTTTAGTAAGGTTTTTTTTTTTTTGTTAGTAGATAATTTCAATGGCCAAATTTTATAGTTTAAAATGTTGGTTTTTATATTCAAATGTTGGTTTTTATACTAACATGTACCTCTAGTTTTTGTGTTTTTTTAAGCTTAGGCCAAATCAGACCTGAAAAAGCTAGAAAATGGGCCAAACAAAAATCAGGATTTTTTATAATGCTTCAGCCTAAATCAGCACTGAAAAAGACAAGAAAATGGCCCAAAAAATCAAATCGGCCCAAAATTCAAAAAAAGCTCAATTTTAGCAAAGGCGGTTATAGCGGACGGTTATACGTTTTATAACCGCTAATCGGCGGTTATAACCGCAACCCGCTAACCGCCCCTAGCGGTGCGGTAGGCGTTATGGTTTTAGAATAACCGCCTAAGGCGGTTGCGGGTTAATAGCCAATAACCGCTAACCGCAACCGCCTTTTCACCCCTAATTTATTGTTTCTTGGAGCTAGATAATTGTCATTCGCTCGGCCCCGCCCCGCCCGCCCCCCGCCGGGGTGGGGGGGGGGTCTGGCGTTTGTTTTGTGTTACTTAGCGTATTAAAAATATATATATACTTTAATATTTAAAATAGTCATTTCTATCGTCATAAATAAATGACTATACATTAAATCGAAAGAATAACTATTCATCTTAATTTAATTTCACTTTTTTTATTACTAAATGATATTTAGAGAATAATCATTATGCATACTAAACGTATAATTTGCGAAATGACTATTCCATTAGAAAAAAAGAATAACAGTTATTAAGAATATAATAAATAAAATAAAATAACTTTGATGTTAAAGTACTCATATGCTTTAATACTTGAAATAATCATTCTCTTAGCAATGAGATAATGGTTATTCCTTAAATTGAGGAAATAATTATTCATTTTTCCCTTAATTTTAGAAATTTGTGATTCTTTCATACCTATGAGAATTTTTATTCTAAAGCTAATATATTCTAATTTCTTCAATTTCTAATAAAAACTTTTTTATTTTTTATTTTATAGAATAATCATTCCGCATATCGAACATAACCTAACTACTTTCCTCATGCCCATAATTTTTTCTTCCGCAATAAAGGCAAAACTTGATCCAATTTTTTTTTTTTGAATATTACCGTTTTAACTATAATTCACTTATAAAATCAAGTGGAAGTTTATATTTTATAAATATAAATATTAAGTGAATTGTCCTGTTGTCAACATTTTAGTACCTGACATAATAAATAGTTGATATAATAAGTTTCATATAAATTATAACATCAATTTGTAAATGTGATGGAATAAATTGTCGCATGTCCATCCATATTTTAGTAAGGGATTATAATGACCCGTCGCGTGGGTATAAAAGATTTATATTATCAAAAATCTCTGATAACAAAGGATTGTAGTTTTAGATTGCTTCTTCCATAGAAGATTTTTACGTTTGCCTCTGTCTTTTTAGGGGTCCTTTTTTCTTTTTTTTAAAAAAAATTTATTTTTTTGGTTGGAGCATTGCAGAGGTAGGCCAACTTTTTAATTTAAAAAATAAAAAGAAAAGAAAAAGAACCCCCCAAAGAATTAAAGGTAAACGTAGAAACATTACTTTTTTTTCTTTTTACCTCCACAGAAACTCCATGAGTTATTTTATTTTATTTTATTTTTTTTACCTCCACAAAAACTGCATGAGTTACTGGGCTCATAAATATGCTCGAAAAAGCTCCAATTGGTCAGGTGCGGGTACATTTTTCTCCATGGACCACTAATCTAAATTTAAAATGTCAAACTTACAAAAAAAAAAAAAATGAAATGTCAAGAAATGAAATAATCCGGATGCATTAAGACCTTGACAAGTGTCACCAATCGTACGGTTGGCCCCACTTTGGTCCGTATTGAAAGGGACCCAATTTGGCTGGCCATGTTTCCATGTCAATTTCCTAGAAGAAGAGTTTAACCAAATGGGAGTGTCAAGTGAGCAAGTCCTTTTCTGTATGGGTACATCATATTTTATTATTTATTTGATCTCCTCCCAATTTCCCATCCCTCGGCCCTTATTGAAGGCATTTCTAAAGGGTGCAATCTTAGCCCTACGTACCCTAAATCTGCAAAAGCTTTTTGGGACCATATATATATTAAAATAGTATAATCCATGCAGGTGAGTGAGTTTGTCAACGACAACGCGTGCTTCTTTCAACTTTTGAGAGTGAGAGAGACACATATTCTGGCTACTCCAATGAAAAAGAGTGTTTTGGGGGTAAGTAACTTTATTTTTCACGCTCATTTATCAATTATTTTATATAATTTATAGTGATTGATGTGATATATTTTAAATTATCTTAAACAAGTGATTAATATAAAAAAAAATTATTTAAAACACGTCACATCAATCTATATATATAATAAATAAAAATAAAAAAATAACATTATTCTTTTAAAGATACTACAATTTTTATTATTAGTTTCTTATAGAGTAATGCTCATTTATAGTAAAAACTTTTGAAAGTTTCTTTGAAAAAAACAATACACTCCAAGAACTAGCCAACCCCAAAAGAATTTTACTAGAAAATTAAAGTGTTACAATCGGTCTACTTACAAAACCTTATAATTTAGACACAAGCTTGCAGCCCCATCAAACGACCTATTTGCCTGATGCGGCAATGGGTATAAAATTTCTTTCAAAACTGAACTTGCTCTTCACTACAACCCGAAACTTCGGTAGCTGAAAATTTTCTATATGTGATTTAGTGGTAACTAAACGACGAGAGATTTTAACGTCCTGAATTGATTTTTATGCCGACTAAAACCTAACTCAAAACTTAATTAAACATTACAACACAAATATCATGTTTTCGCTCATGAATTTGCCAACATGTACTCTAAAACCTAACATATTCAAATATTAGTAACTTTAGAATTGATCCGTAAATGAATCTCTATTGGATGGTAGTACGAGATCTTTATTTTGGGTTGAATATTAACTATAAATTATAATCGAAAAGGTAAAAGATGCATGGTTGATTATATTCAGGAACAAAGAAGGCCAATTGAAACTGTGTACTAATTAAAATAATAACAATAAACGAATAAAATATTTTAAGCCGGCCCAGTTGATGAGTTGCCAGTTCCTTACTTTTACGAGGGCTACATGATTTCCAATATTTTAACGTTTTAAAATGTTATTAGTGTGTGATTATTTTAATATAAAAGCTAAGGAAAAGCTTTATACTAAAACAAAAATAACTTACGTACATTATCATGTGCTGAAAAGGTTGCATCAGCTAAATAATAAATAAACCTTTTCCTTTGGGCAAGTAAATTAACAGATGAGCCTCTCCTAAGAAAACCCAGAGAAAATTAATTAATTAATAAATCTAAAAATTATTTTCATTTATCTAGCCGGGTGTTGCCTTGCCAGTATGAACTTTACGATGGCAGAAAGTATTCTCTGTTTTTTTTTTTTTTTTTCAACATTTTTTATTTTAATATTTTATTGTTGAAGTTGAAATATATAAATACTGTACTATAATATATAGTTGCCATTGTTAATCTCTTTACAGACATCTAATACAAGTATCATAAACTCATTGGCTTCCATTAATCCTACCTTTTCCACTGTCTGAGCACAAATAAACTTGTCAGTTTCAACCTGAAAATTACAGATACTTTCTTTTATCTAAGAATTATGGAGTAATTAGCTAATTAGCTTCATGCCTCATATGACTAAACCAAAAGATTACAACCAAAGTCATCATTACCTAATAAGAACTTTTGCCCCTTTGATCACCCATCTATATATATATATAGATTGATTGTGTCAACTTTGGATGATTTGTCATGTATGCGCGCGAAGACCCCAACTTATTCTTTTTTCTTTAAACATTCCAAACGATAGTTTAAATCCATAGTTTTTTTTTTTTGGCACTTAAACCCAAGAATAATATTAAAAATTACATTTTTATTCTAAAAATATCTTAGAAGTCTGATGTGATAGTTTTAACCGAGCCTTAAATTATCTATTTAAAAAAAATAAAAAATTAAGAGTTGGTTGAAACTGTCACGTTAGTATTGTAAGATAATTGTGTGATAAAATGTAGTTTTTAACATTACACTAAATTCATAATGTTTATTCCATAATGAAAAATGTTATATATTATATTTTAATATCATTTTATTGATGTAATACTGTTTATCAAATTTTTTTTTTTTTTAAAAAAATAAAACTAATTATGTGTATTACATTAACAAAATAATATAAAAATATAGTGTATGACATTGCTCTACTATCATACATGCAATTGGCCGTAGCCCTTGGCCGTAGCCCGAGCGCCTAAACAACTATAGTTGAGTATAGCAATTGCTTAGAGTACCATGACTAAAAAGGGAAAAAAATAAAAATTAACTCTCTTTTTTGTTATCATATTATTACTTGTACACGTGACAAATATGATAATAGTAGGATAATTAGAAGAATTTTAAGCCTACTCGTAATAAGGGCTTCTTTGGGTATACGTTTGAGATGCCTAAAAGTGCATTTAACACTCAAAAAGCCCATTTGAAGAAGAAAAAAAAAAAAGTGCCCGTTTAATAAAGAATTTAGAAGCACTTTTAAGAGTCTCAAAAGCTCAAAATCGCGTTTTGCCGAAAGCTTGAAAATGAAGTTTTATATCAACCGCACTATTGAATGAAAATGCGTAACGCAATTTAGGTTTAAGAAAATCTCACATTGTCAAAAATATCTATACAAATATAACATAATTACAACAGTACCATTATATATACATTTTTTCCCCACGCCCTTCTCTTCTTTTGTGAATTTGGGAGTTGCGAATATTGTTGTTATAGAGAGTTCCGCCATTTGTTTACCATAACTATGATTTGAAAACTGGAGCGACAATCATTGTGGTAAGTTCGACTTCTCTTTCAACTTTGTTTTGTGATTTTGTTCTTTTGATGAGTTTTGGATTTCAAAGAGAGAGAGATGAATCAATCTGAATATAGAAGGTCTTCAATCGGGTCTTGACGAAGAAGATAGGGAGATTTGAGATATATAAATGACATGTTTCTAAGAAGAAAACAAGGTTGAGAGAGAGAGAGAAAGAGAGAGCGAGCGAGAATATGAGATATCTTTCAACTTTAAGAGATCTATTATGGGATGAGTAGTGCTAGGCGTCCGTCATAGTCTATTTTCTAATTTAAAAGTAAATAAATAAATAAAATCACTTTTTTTTCATAAAAAATTTGAGGTTTAAAACCTTGTATAATTTTTCATATTATTTTTCTTCAAGGCTATGAAATGGGATGAAATAAGTCTGAATCTATTTTTGTTAAAAAAAAAAAAATGATTTTTTTTTTGTCCATTTCTCCATTTAAAAAAAAAAATTCAATAAATTCTTTTTTTTTTTAACAAAAAACAGGTTCAGACTTATTTCATCATCATTTTATAGGCTTAGAGAAAAAATAAAATGAAAATTGGACAAGTTTAAACCTGATTTTTTATTAAAAAAAAGTGATTTTTTTTTATTTTTTTTTAAAAAATAAGAAACAGACGCTAAACATCCGTCTATGACGGACTCCTATCTCTACTTTTGTGGGATTGTGTATAAAATAGAGAAAAGAAAAAACTAATAAACAAATATTAAAACATAAGATTTTTTTCTAGGCACAAGATTTGAAATGAAAGCTCCATAGCACTCAAGATCTGTTATGGAATTGTTTATAAAAAAGAGAAAAGGAAAAATTGATAAATAAATATTAAAAGTCAAAAAAAAAATTCTAGGCACAAGAATTGAATGAAAGCTTTGTTGCTTTCAAGTTATCACACTGCACAATAAATAAATTATAGCTAGTCTATGCTTTTACGTCAACTGTAGGCTTTCACATCAGCTGTTGGCATTAGAAAAAAAAAAAAATGAAAAAACCGAATGGGTCAGTATTTACTTTCTCAAAGTTTGCTTCTCTAATTTTCTTTTTCTTTTTCTTTTTGGTTTACAATCAATGTGGCCCTTTATTTCTTATTGATGCCTTTTGTTTATGACATGCATTTTACATTCTCATAGATAATCACTTTAAACAAAATATTAATGTTAATATTGTTGTTAACATATTTTTTTTAATTATTGTATCAGTTTATTTATTGTGTGAAAAACATGAATAGAAAAAGCCAAAAAGCAACACTCCAGAAACTCAAGATGCTTAAACAAATAAAATTGTTTGGATAGATAAAATATTAGAAGTTATATTGACATATGTGTTAATAAAATTTACGCTGGTAACCGCCCAATAACACATTTTAATAAAACAGGATTGAAAAATGTCGTAAATAAATTTAATGAAAAGACTAGAAAACAATATTGCTATAAACAACTAAAAAACAAGTGGGATAATTTGGAAAAATAGTAGAACATTTGGAAGAGATTAATTGGCAAGGAAATTGGCCTTGGATGGGATATGGTGAAAAAGACAATTGTAGGTATTATATTTTTGTTTAGGTGGTTTATAAATATTCATTATTGATATTTACATATATCTATAAATGCAGGAAATTCCAGAAGCAGCTAAGTTTCACACTGCAAGTTTGGCTCATGTTATGAAGATAAAAATATTGTTTAGAGATATAATTGCCACAGAGGAGGGATCATGGGCACATTTCGCAGGGTTGGTTCTTAATGATATTGATGTCACAGACGGTATAGGTATAATGCTTGATGAAAATGACAATATTCTTTTAGAAGGTTTAGATGGTTTGAATGATGAACCAGATTTCAATACACATGACATTGATGATATTCTTGCTAATTTAAATGTAGGGGATAAAGGAAAGAAAAAAGTTGGGTTTACATTTCAAATTAAGAAAATGAAGAAATGAGTTCAAATCGTTAATCAACATTTAAGTCGTATTTGTGATGTAATATAAAGTAAGAGTACAATGATATCTAATATCTATTATAAACCTGAATATAGTATTGAAGAGGTTATAGATGTTGTTCGGGGAATTGCTGAGAGAAAAAATAACATTGACATCTTTATATTTGTGACCGATGTATTTCTTACGAAATTATATAGAGAGATGTTTGTGACTATTAAGGAGCCATGACTATAAATTGACTTCATCAAGCAAAAGAGAAATGGAGAAATCGACCGTCATAGTATGGAATACTGTTGTTTTATTATGAACTATTTTTTAATTAAATTTTTATTTATTTATTTATGCTTTGAATACTCTGAAGTATTGGAATGCTACTTTTAACAAATTATGCATATTTATTTTCAATGATGATCATTGTTTATTATTACATATTGAAATCGTGTTTTTTTTTTTTTTGCTATATGTAAAGAAGATGTACGTGATTGAAGTCATTTTATTTATTTTATTTTTATTTTTTAAAAGGTCACGTTCACAAGTTAATAGAGAAGTGAAATATGGAAGTTCTATTATTTTATTAGTATCATTTCACCTATCAATTTTTATTTTTATTTTATTTTTTTTGTATATTTGATCACTATTATTCCACCTATTAGAATTTGTGCTTTGAAAAACGAAGGACCATTCAAATAGGCCAAAAAGTGAGAGTAGCAGTAAAAGTATGAATTTGACGCAATATGTTGTTTTAGAAATAAAGTATTTTTTTGTCATTTTTGCAACTAAAAGTATTTTTTTTCGTTTTGTTACCAAACATGATTAACATACAAAAAGCACTTAAGACATGTAGTTACCAAACAGTAAACAACTTTTCAGCAATAGCACTTTTATTAAAAGCTTACAGACAAGAGGTCGTTTGATAAAAACTCTATTTTTCACCGCAATTTCAAACAAGCCCTAAGACAGTCTAAAAAACCCTAAATCAAACGGATTTGGTTTAGGTATGGTAAAAAAATTATAGCATTTTAATGGTTCATATTTAATTTTATTTCATTTTTTACAAAATACTTAAAATTAAATATGGACCGTAAAAAAAACTACAGCATATATGTTATAAAATTTTGTTTACAACACATCAACCAAATCCAAAATAATAAGCCTCACCACAAGCATAAACATTTATAAAAATTGATTCATCGATACCTTTTCATTTAGCTCAACGTCCTCAAAAAGAATTTATACTAATGCATGTGGAAAATAAAAAAACTAACCGGAATAAACCACTTCTAAAATTATTAATAATGATAACTTATTATCTTTGAAATATTCAATCTTAATCCTAAAAAATAACTTAAACTAATTACATTGTTGAGTTCTGTCTAAATCCTTCATTCATCTAAAATTAATGAAGGAATTAAAGACGACACGTGCAAAAGCAGTACACGCAGGATTTCCACTTTCACCAAAATGCTCATAATCACATACATTTCAATATGAGAACTCAAGAGACATGTTTTAAAAATGAATTTAGAACATTGTCAAATCTACTTGGACCCATTCATGAATGTAATTGACCCTTTGAAGGCCGAAAAGGGTGCTTAATTTTTTTTAAAAAAATTTTCTAATTCAATATGATCAAAGGCTATACCAAGTCATGTAGGAGCAACCTTTGTCTATTTTTTAATATGTTGCCATGTTGCTATTAAAAAAAAATAAAAAAAACCTGTCGAGAACCATTCAAAATGTTGGAGATTGTCATGTAATATCAATATTGTAAAATAATTATAAAATAAAAATATAATTTATAACATTACTCAAATTATTATATTGCGATAATTAATGAGTAAACCTCAAGCATTTGAGTTGTTGCATATTCAAGTATTAGGTTAGACAGAAGATTCAAATCTCAATTAACAATGTGATAAATATACCCATTTACCAGTTAAAACGACCCATAAAACTATATGAGATATCTTTTCCATACAAAAATTGAGATTAAAAAGAGGGATGCATTAATGGTTATAAATATGATATTTGAAGGCAATTGATAGAAAAGGAAAAACTTTCAAATGATATCTAGAGATAAAACACAAAAACCATGAAATAATTTAAATGGATTGACCTAGTTGTGAGTAATCTATGCATAATCAAGAGCTTGTTCAAATTGAATAGAAAAAAAAAAAAGAGCTTGTTCAAATTGTTTGAACAAGTAAATAAGACAAACTTAATTCATAAAAAAAAAAGTAAATAAGACAAAGTTTGTTTTTGGCTAAATAATATAACTGAAATCCCTAATCACACAAAATGTGCATTCATGAGGCAAAACTTTCAAATTATCAACAATTTGTAAATAGAGTACAGTAATAATCGATGCAAAGAAATTGCAACAACATGATCTCAAAAGTGTTTTTTTTTTTTTTTAGAGAGAAAAATAAATCTATTATGAATGCCAAAAATTAAAACGTGAAATTATTAGTAAGGGACTAAATAAAGTTGGTATGATTTTGGTTATCTATGTCTTAAATTTAGCATGTTCAGAGTAGATATGTTATTTAATCGATGTTTTACATTGGTGAGTGAAAAATAATGTCATAAATAAGCTTTCTCTTTTTTTCTATGACTGCGTAAATTCATAATATTGTATTATGGTTATTGACACTTTTATGCTACTGATAGTAGCTAAAATTCATAATTTATAAAAGCTTTTTAATTAGAACTTATTATCAATAGATTATAGAAGATTTACACTCAAAAAAACAAAAAAAATATATCGCATTGTTCTAAAAATTGGATCGGGTGGCCAATTGTAAACCACTAAAACTAAAAATCAACCTTTTATTTGACTTCGGTTACACCTTATAATGACTTTGGGCAAATTTATTATTAGATTGTTGACTAAATGTTTGAAAATCAACCGTGAATCAAACAAGTCATAGAGAATCTCTAAATAGTATTTTTTTTAAATGTTTTCCTTTCGCACAAATTCACACGAAAGTATTAAATTTACGAATATTAAAATCCAAATTCAAACTTTATAATTAGTTTACCATTATCTAACCACTAGAATAAAACATCTCCTAATATTAATTTCATCACGTTAACTATGCAAACGTAAAAATTAATTTAAATATAGTAAATGTATTTATGTATAGTCTAATTTTTATTCAATCTCCATCAAACCTCTAATTTTTTTGGTTAGTGAAATTATTTGATTTACAAAACATTGAAGCATGGGAGATATGATGGTTAATTAGTGCGCATTGATAAAGATAGAAAGGGCAACTTCTAGCACATACTCATGTCAAAAATCAAAAAAAGTGAATGAGATCAACTTCTTATCTAATTAGTCTAAACTTATAACAACTCCTAGTCTTCTTGAAATAAAATAGAAAAACAAAAAACTTATTTTCAATTACTTCACCAAATTACTAGAAGGGAAAACATTAAACTAAATAATACAATAATATTATTATTCATATCTATTTATTATACTTATTTTATATTACTTACGTGACATAATTTTAGTGTTTTTTTTTTTTTTTAAAAAAATAAAATTGAGAAGCTACTTAAAATAGCATTGCTCTAAATTTTAATGCAAAACAGAAAAGAGTAGTACTGAACCGTGTTACCAAGTACATAAAAAGAAATTAAAGTGGGATTTTATTTTTCTTTTTTTTGATGAAAAAA
The DNA here is from genome assembly GCA_900184695.1 of Betula pendula. Lineage (NCBI taxonomy): Eukaryota > Viridiplantae > Streptophyta > Magnoliopsida > Fagales > Betulaceae > Betula > Betula pendula. The sequence continues at coordinate 974,988 of FXXK01000030.1, read as the reverse complement.
AGAAAAAGACAAGATAAAGAGCAGAGAGAGGCATGGATGCACCAAACTAGTCACTCTAGTGCTACCAACAAGACATGAACGAGGAACCACACTGTCTTAAAAACCCAAACAAGCCGGAATCCAATCCTACGTAAACTTTTCCCTTTCTTTTCTTGAGCGTGAATGAATGTTCACTACACGTGTCTCAGATTGCCCCAAATCTCTCTAAGATCCGACCGTCCATGGTCCATCTTATCCAAACATGATTGGGTCCCATCTGACTCACAGTCTTGGTCCCGAGTATGATGCACAAGCTCAACACCCCCACGTTTTAATACAATTTATTTTCTTTCACTATTTTTTTTTGGTCAACTAGGGCGGCTACAAATGTCCTTTTCTTGTATTGTTTTTTTTTTTTTTCCCCTGAATGAATATGTCATATATCCATAAATATATATATATATATATTTTTGTAAGTAATATAATTTTTCTTTTTAATTAAACAATCATTTCACCGTTTTCTGTGTCGTTGGTGCTCCACGCTTTTTCTCCCCTTCCCTCCTTGTGATTTGACGCCACAATTAACAAGAACTGAATACCGACTCAGGTCCGCTGCCGTACATTTCCAACGAACGGTCCCGATCTCCCCGATTGGCGGACGCCAGCACCTTATTCCAATCCAGTTTATTCGATCCCTCGCGCACGAGCGCGCTCTCACCTGCTCCTCCGGTCACCCTACCCCGCTCCTCGTACCTTTTCACCTTCCACACCGGTTTCCAGGGACTTCCAAAGTGTGTGTGGATTGCGTTAATTAATTCCACCTGCTTGTCAGGACAACGAGCTCAGGCTAACGTGTCAGAAATCTATTTGTTGTCATGGGCTAATCTGTCCCTTTATGAAAATGAATATGGTAAAAAAAAAATTGACAAAAGCCGAGGAAAAGGGGCTAAGACACTGGGTTGCCGGTTAAAACTGTAATGAGGGTGCACTGGATTCCTACCTTTCAAAATTTCACATTCATCTGGAGTGAATTTAGGTTGAATTTCCATAGAATTTGACCCAACGACGGGGTTAAATTATTACACGAGTGTCCGGTTCGTGTAGTGCCCTTTCTATTCTAGTAACGACCAACGATGCAACAAGTCCTTGCCACATCAGCCCGCAAATTGCGTTTGTATCCAGACACGTATGTCCGAATGACCTATTTAGCCTCTTCTTATTACGTGGCTTGATTCTATTGACGAGTGTAAAAGTAGACGGTACAGCATTGGAATATCCGAACCCGTGCTCAGTGCGTTTGCTTTTCTTGATTTTGATTTTCTCTTGCTCCGATAGGATGGGCGATATAATCAAACCCAAAATATATATAAAAAAAAAGGATAAAACTTAATCTATTTTAAAATTAGTTTAATTAATTAATTAATTTTTCCCCAAGAAAGAAGCCGAACATAGGAATTGGAGATGAAAGAAGAAGAACTAGCAGCTCTCTCCCACCGTCTCTCTCTCTCTTTTTCCTCACAACTTTCTTGCTCCAATAAATTTTCACGCAGATTTTCTCGGACTTCAAACACTCACTCTCCAAGCTCTTAGATCTGCTTCACAACTCAACTCAATGGCGCTTGCTTTACTTCCGTAAGTGGAAAGAAAGAAAAATCTGGTAAGATTCGCTCTGAGCGGAACCTCTACACTCTTAGATTGCTTTTGGACTTGGCTTGGTGTTCTTGTACTCGATCTCTCTCTCTCTCTCTCTTAGAGTCTGAATCCGTGTGGTAAGGAAAAGTGTCTGATTACATGGAGGAAGATGCTTTTAAAGAGAGATTTTTTTTGTTTCGGTTTTTGCAAACTTTCAAAGTTTTGGCTAAAACAATTTAAAAATTTGCTTCGAATCAGAGTTCATGTGCGTCTGATCCGTGCTACGTTGCTTCAAAACTATATGATTGTATTGGCTACTATGATTGTGATTGTTTTTTCTTTCATGCTTTTTCATTATTCGTAATTTATTTTTTCATTTTCATCTTCTTTTTCTAAATGTCTTTTTTTTTTTTGAATAATAATTTTGTTGGAGATAATGACTGTTCGATGACTTGCAAGAAGATCATCGCTGCGATTGTTGCTTTGATCGTCACCGTCCGATGGAATTTTTTCTTTTATTCTGAGTATTTTGTTTTTTTAGTTTTTTGGTTTTGTTTGACCTCTGTCTGGTTGCCTAGAAAACGGGGAGTTGATTGAGGATATTAATTTGTCTTTTATGTTGTTTGGTTGCTTTAGTTTGTAACGAAAAACATTGTTTTTGGTCTTGGGTCTTAAACAATGAAAAGCACAAGAATTGAAATTTATTCTCTTTATTATCCCCCTTACAAAAATTCATTCTCTTTACTTTTCCTACCATTTCTTAGAAGCCAAATATAGAACATTTTCCCACTCTATTGTTTTTGGCGTAGTCTTTCGTTTCAATTCATGTGAGTATACTGGTTGAAGAAACTAGGGGGAAAAAAGCAATTTTTATGTCAACTCTACTGAAGAAAGTAAATTTTTGTATCATATCTCATCGTTTGGAGAATCTAAATAAAATATATGAAGAAAAAAAATCGGAACCAGGATTCAGATGTTCTCTAACTCGCAATTAAAAGTATACCCATTGAATTTTCTGCGCTATATTGTACCTTGGTTGAATGTTTTTCTTGCCCTGCTATCTCTTTGGTTGAAAATCATTTATAGCATGATTTTGGTATGTAATTAAAATCATAATCTGAATCTCCCGGATTATCTAACTTAAATTTGATTACCTTATTTATGTCTTCATAATGTTCAAATTTACTTGGATTCTTTTTCATTAAATTGTTTCACTGTCCAAAACTGGCACAGAGTCCTCATCTACAACTGGTTTGTATATTTAAACTTTATTTTCCGCCTATCCTCCTCATACACATCCACGAACTCTTACAGGCCTAATCGTAGATCTGTTGGTTTCTTGTGATTCTGATGCAATTTTTTCATACCTAGTGAAAGCCTAACATAGTATTTTCAAGTGGTTTACACTTAGGTTTCACGTACAGATATATCTATTATATTTTGGAGCTTATTGGATTGAATAAATGCTTATCATAACTTTGATTCTTATGGTTGTTAATATTTTTTTTCAGATGTCTTGCAAATGAAAGTATGTGCTGTGGATCAGAGTCCTTAAAACCCAGTTTGTCTCCGGTATCAGTTCCCATTTCCATTACAAAAGTAGACCCTCCAACATAGAAATGAACCACTTGACTGTTCAAACGGAAGATACTTTTGCAAGTTTGCTTGAACTTGCCGCTAACAATGACATTGAGGGCTTCAAAAGATCGATTGAGCGTGATCCTTCCTGTATTGATGAGATTGGTCTATGGTATGGCCGTAAGAAGGGCTCAAAGCAGATGGTTAGTGAGCATAGAACACCTCTGATGGTTGCTGCTACGTATGGCAGCATTGATGTCATGAAGCTGATTCTTTCTTTATCAGATGCTGATGTAAATCGGCCCTGCAGTCTTGATAAAAGCACTGCCCTTCACTGTGCTGCCTCAGGCGGGGCTGTAAATTCTGTTGATGCTGTGAAATTGCTTTTAGCATCAGGAGCCAATCCAAACTTGGTAGATGCCAATGGTCACCGTCCTATTGATGTTGTCATCGTTTCTCCAAAGCTCCAAGATATCAAGTCGACTCTGGAAGAACTCCTTAAAACTAATTGTTCTGACATTGAACACAATCTGACAGTATTAACAGGCAATTTGAGTTCGAATTCTCCACCTCTTTCATCTTCCCCAGAGAATGGGTCCCCATCTGCTTCAGATTTTACTTCTTCACCAACAATGATGAAGTTTAGGGATCTCCCTGTTCCTTCTGCATCAGAGAAGAAAGAATACCCTGTTGACCCATCTCTCCCTGATATCAAGAACAGCATCTATTCAACTGATGAATTCCGAATGTATTCATTCAAGGTGCGCCCTTGTTCACGTGCCTACTCTCATGATTGGACTGAGTGCCCATTTGTTCATCCAGGGGAAAATGCTCGAAGAAGGGATCCAAGGAAGTACCATTACAGCTGCGTCCCTTGTCCTGATTTTCGGAAGGCGGCTTGTAGACGGGGAGATATGTGTGAATATGCTCATGGAGTTTTTGAGTGCTGGCTGCACCCTGCTCAATACCGAACCCGGCTTTGCAAGGATGGTACCAATTGTGCGAGGAGAGTCTGCTTTTTTGCTCACACCACTGAGGAACTCCGTCCATTATATGTCTCTACTGGTTCTGCTGTTCCCTCTCCTCGCTCAAGTACTTCTGGTGCCACTGCCATGGATTTTGCTGCAGCCATGAGCCTCCTACCTGGCTCCCCTTCATCAGTATCTGTCATGTCACCTACACCATTCACTCCACCCATGTCTCCATCAGCTAATGGTATGTCACACTCAGCTTGGCCCCAACCAAATGTCCCAGCCCTGCATCTACCAGGAAGCAATTTTCAATCCAGTCGCTTGAGATCTTCCCTTAATGCAAGAGACATTCCTGCAGAGGACTTTGATATGTTGCCAGATTTTGATATGTCACAACAGCAGCTCTTTAATGAATCTTGCCTCTCTCAACAATCTATGAATTCTAATTCTTTGAACCGTTCTGGTCGGTTTAAAACCCTAAACCCTTCAAATCTTGATGATCTATTTTCTGCTGAGAGCTTATCTCCTCGGTATTCTGATCCAGCACTGGCTTCAGCTGTTTTCTCCCCAACACACAAATCAGCAGTTCTCAATCAATTTCAGCAGCAGGGCATGTTGTCACCGATCAATACTAACTTCTCCCCTAAAAATGTTGATCAGCATTTATTGCAGGCCTCTTTTGGGGTTCCATCCTCAGGGAGGATGTCTCCCCGAAATGTGGAACCTATCTCACCAATGAATTCTCGGGTTTCCATGTTTGCTCAACTTGAGAAGCAGCAACAGTTTCGCAGCCTCAGCTCGCGGGAACTTGGCTCCAACTCTGCTTCCATTGTTGGATCGCCTGTAAATTCTTGGTCAAAATGGGGATCCTCCAATGGGAAGCCAGATTGGGCTGTCAGTACAGATGAATTTGGTAAGCTCCGCAGGTCATCATCATTTGAGCTTGGGAACAATGGAGAGGAGCCAGATCTATCATGGGTACAGTCACTTGTCAAAGAATCTCCAACTGATGTCAAAGAAAAGCTAGGAACACATGTCTCAGGTGTTTCAGCTACTGCATCCTCCAGTGAGGGTTCGAATACGAACCCCCAAATTGAATCGGTCGATCACGCTGTGTTGGGAGCTTGGCTTGAACAAATGCAGCTTGATCATCTTGTGGCTCAGCAGAATTGAAATCATTTTCACTGAGCCCTGAGGTAGTTAACAACAGAAAGGTTTTGGTAAAGAACATATGCCTATTGCAGATTTTGTTGGCGGTGAGTGTGAGAAGAAGTAACAGTAACAAAGGAAGAAAGCTAGGGAGAAAGTTGTTCGAAAAGAAAAGAAAAGAAGATTCATTTTCACCATTCATTACTATAGAAGTTAGATAGGGTGAGAATCCCTCTGGGTTGCAAACATTCAGAAAAATGAACCCAGTCTAGGTGTTTTTGCTTTTTTGACGTCCAATATTTTTAAATTTTAGGTTTATATCACTGTCATTTTTTTCCCATCAAGAGCACCGTGTTCAGTTGAAATGAAACTCGGATCTTAAGTTCTCCTGTACAATGTATGGTCTGGTCCAATTTTTTGGGGTTAAAGAGCAGAGGATGTTGTTTCTGATGTGTCTTGAAAGCAATAACTAGGGTTCCAGTAAATGGGAACCGATAGGCTTATGTAGAAGTAATGATTCTATTATAATGATGCGACATTCAGCTAAAGCTTTCTGCTTTGTTACTCCATTAATTATTAGTTTTTCACTGCTTTCTATGTAGTTGCTTTTTATTTTCTTTTTTCGTTTGTGGGTTTCATTTTGTTGATCGCTCTTTCTCTCAGTGGCTTATCAGGATGGCCTGGGACCCCCCCGGCTGTGGTGGATTCCAAATCCTATTAGTGGGGTAGTGCGGAGTGAATGTTGATGGGCAAAATGCTATTAATATGGGTTATCAGTATAGAATAAATCGGATTCTGAGGTTGACTCTTTATTGGCTGTGAGTTTTGGATCTTATACTTTGAGGAGATAACAATGGGGTATTATTCTTCGATTTGATGCCCACCACATTCTGTCTTCACGTGGGTCTCATGGAACAGGATTATCTTCATTTTACTTTAAATTGAGAAGCTATTTTATGCTCAAGATTTTATTTTGGTGTATTTTTAAAGTTTTGAATGACATGTTAATATGTATATTGTTAGATGTATCAAAATAAAATTTTAATGATAAAATTGATTTTCTCAATTTCAAGTGAAATTGAGACGATCCATGTACGGGTGTGATGTACCCAAAATCGATGTCTCCATTACACCATGGAATTGAAGAAAAGGAGGGGGGTTGGATTCAGTTTTGCTGCATGTTCTTTCAAAATGAAGATCTGGATGTTGAAGGGTTAAGAAAAAGGTTGTTCTTAGGAAATCATATTATCAAAGGTTCTTAGAACTCAGAGAGAGCAATCTAAGGTTCTTTTGTCTGGATACTGTGTACCTGTAATGTATGGTTCCATACTTCGACGAGTTAGTTGATACTTTGTAAGGCTTTTTTTTTTAAAAAAAAATGACAGGAAACCCTTTTAAGGTAGGGCCACTTTATATACTCACTTTGGACCCGTGTAAAGCGTCTACTCCACACAAATTTGGTTAACGCTCTAAATTTGCCAGCGGGTGTAGCTCCAAAGAATTATTTGTATTCGAGGAGATTTGAATCTTAGATCTGATGGAGATGCTATCAAGACTAAAGCCCTTATCACTTGAGTCTATCTATTGGGGTTACCCAACTATATTTTTTACTACAACTTTTTTAGAAATTCACATCTCAGTTTATATTTTATAGAAATAAGTGTCACGTGAATTGCTATGTCAATTTAAAAATGTGTTAAGTATTATATGAACTGTCATATGACGACTTGCATTTTAGTGACCGGCATGAAGGTGGACTGTGACATTAATTTGTTATGAATTTTAAGGTTTATTCTTTTTCAATTGCACGATAATATAGGAATTAAAAAAAGAAAAAAGAAAAAAGCACGGCAAAAAGGTCGTAAATGAGAAAAGTGGGGAAGACAACAAAGAATGGTGGGTTCTTCGATGCAACGATTTTGATGGGTGGTTTCATTCTATATTCTATTGAAAGATGATACGAAAATGATGGCATTTTGCCTTTTCTTCTTGTTGCATGCGTCTGTCAATAGATAGGAAAGTAAAGAGGGAACTTGGATAAAAAGTTCGGTAACTTCTTTATTTGCCAATATTTTCCTCTTCCATCTTTACAATAAAAGGAATGAATGAAAGGAGTGAAGCTCCTTCTTACTCACCTTTCGGTGCCTAGGTTTAGAGGCCAATCTTCTCTTCTTTTCAAAGCTCCACTACCAAATCCCAGAAAAGAACTTGGAGAGAAAGAAAGATATAAGATGCAACAACTTAAGAAAAGACATTAGATGCACCCACTTAGGAAAAATGCTAGTTATTTTTGTGTTATTATTCTAAAATGTATTCATCTTTTTAATGTTGGACTGATGTGTTACAATTTCTTATTCTTAAATCTTTGGAATCCCCATCAGAGCCACATTATGTGGTGCTCCAGTATCACGTGACATTACTAGGTTACTATTATATTATTTGTAACGATTTAAAAAAACGCTAGCTATATCTGCGCTATCACTTCAAAAGTACTAGTCCAATTGCAATTGGAACGAACTCTCTAGAATCACTTATAAAATAAAGAACCAATATAAAATTTAGTATCCATAAACTTCTTTATAATCCATTTACTTTATATGGACTGCTCATATTTCTAATATATAAATGAAGTGTTACCTAAGAAATCCAACAAAAGATATATATAACAAGACAAGATCCTCTGACAGATGGCTTACTGTTGAAGTGGCAAAAACAAGTCCCACGCATGCTGACTAGTAAATTGGTGTCATCCTACACTACGCTTGGTTGTTGAAGATGATTGTTTTGGACTTCTATGTAGACAAATGAACAGCAAGAGAGAAAAGTTGGCCAAAATTCTCTCTGGGTATTATTCTTTTATCACAAAGGGATAAAAGAAAAACAACTTGGTCGACATGTACTAGTTGTTCTTCACCTTTTCCCCACTCACACAAAAACGTCACCCAAAAAACAAAAAAAGTTCCTAATAATATTCTTAAAGAAATAATTTTTCTTTTTTAACTGTTAAGGTATTAATTAAATAATTAAATTGATTATTTATTATCAGTTTAAACTTTTTAGATAGTAGTGATTTTAATAGGATATATAATTTTTTTTTTAATGATGAGGAATCCTTTCAAGGCAGGACCATTTCGTGAACCCACTCATGCCAGGTAAATTTCAGACCCGTGTAAAGCGCTCTCTCCACACAGATCGGATAATACTCTGACTTCGCCGACGGACTGGCCCCAAGAAATTGTTTACACCCAAAGAGATTCGAACCTTAGACCTCATGTGACTACCACAAAAATTAAGGCTCTTACCACTTGAGCCAACCCCTTGGAGTTTTTAATAAGATATTAGAGCCGAGGGTCTTGATTTCAAATCATGATTCTATAATTTATTTTCTATTTCAGTTAAATATTTTGTGTGTGTGTTAGACTTTATTTGCTGAGTGAGATTTTAAGTCCACATGTGAGAAGAAATGTTGAAATATTAATTAAATGATTAAATTTACTATTTTTTAGAAGGTTATGCTTTTTGGATAAAGATGATTTTAATATTGATAAAATAGAATTTCCCTCTTCTACTTTCTGGTTATTTCATTGGCATTCTTATTTAATTTCAAATAGGCCCTCTATACCTGAAAAACATAATGTTATTCATACAATTCAATCATACAAAACTATTGTACTAAATGACATGGAAGCTTTATGATCAAGTCAAATAGCACCAAGGGCTTCAACTTGCAAACTTTGTGTGCCAATCATGAGGATATATTATTATGCTACTTTTGTAAAATTTTGTTTATCTATATGATATTGCTCGTGCAAGAGAATGATAATAAGGTAAGGCATGCGTCCTGTGTCCTGTACGCACATAATGCAATTTGAGAGTACCACATAAGTAAATAGGGGCGCATGACACCCGACTCAAATACATGATACAAATCAAAGTCATGGTAATAAGTATAAGAGTTTGTAAAGTATTGAGCTCATAGTTAAGAGATAGTGGTGCATAAAAGGAGAAAAAAAAAAAAAAAAAAAAAAGTTTTGTTTGATATCTCGCCATTGTCCATTGTAATTGCTGATGTATGGCCATATGGGGTTTAGAAGCTTTTCAAAATTAGGCAATTTTAAATGTCCTTCAAACCATCTGCCTCATTCACACCTTGCCCATGGAAAGGCATATGGTAATCTTTGCGTGGAAAATGCCTTGGAGGAGTCGAAATTTATTGGCTTGTATGGTGTTAGATGGTAGGTTTTAGTGTTCTTCATGCAATTTTTCTTTCTAGATGTGTTAAATTATGGTGCTCAAACTCATACCAAATCTATTAATAATAATAAAAAAAAACTCATACCAAATGAGTTGGTGTTTGCCATTTGGTGAGCTTTCCCTTTTCTAAGCATTTTAGGCATGTTGCCATCTTCAAGACCATTTTGTGTGGAAGCCACCATGCTTTATTTTTTTTAAAAACATATTCAAAGCAATTCAAATTTCTTTCAAAAGTAATCATATACACCACATTTTTATATCACATTGCTGATGTGACACTGCCAATCAATTCTTAAATATATATTTTTTTAAACAAGAGCTTATCCAAGGATAAATTTGCAGTATCACATTAATAAAGTGAGATAAAAATATGATATATATCATTTCTTTTCTTGCAATGATTGTCAAACTATCTATATGGAATTATTTGCATTAAAAACTAGTAAGATATCAATTTAATAAAATTGATTGAAAATTGTGTTAGAGGCTTAGAGCATTTTTTTTTTTTCAATCTAATCTATTAAATTGATTTCTATACTAAAAGTATGTCTCACATACTTTTAGTATAGAAATCAATTTAATAGAATTGATTCTATTAAATGAAAATATTTCATCTCACCTAGTTTGTAAAGAAACTTTATCTGTGAAATAATCCTCACCGGGTTTACATTCTCTTCCTAAAAAATGGAACTCACATAATTATGACATCATAATTTTCACAAAAACATAAAAGAGGGGGTAGGAAGTAGGTGGGGAAATTAAAATTAAGACACCAAACAAGGACAGCCCGTCAGAAACCAAAATAAATAACTCTATTCGAAATTGGCCACAAAAGCAAAACCCATTCCTGGTGAGATAAAATAAAAATTGTGCTCCAGCCTCCAAGCAAAAGTGTATTTTGCGAAATTTGCACTAACTAAATTACCACTCTGCATATAATTTTAATAACTCAATTTTAATTTTTTTTAATTTTTTTTTATAAAGTACTTATTTGTAACAACTCACATATAAGTTTTGTTACAAAATAAATTTGTTAGAGTGACATTTCATTTGTAAAGACAACAATATGGTCCTAAAAGATCTAGATTTTTTTTTTTTAAAAAAAATACAAATATCACAATTGAAATTTAATGTAGGTGTCAATTTATTCTAGTCCCTCTACTTTTAATTTGAATAATTTAATATACCTGCACAATGTATTTATGACTCACCTTTCTACTGCCAAGTCTAAACGATATAGTTATGTGACATACCACATCATCAATGATAGTGAAATGGCATTAATATCCTTCACCTTTCTAATTTATATTACAAAATAGGAAAAAAAAATCATATTTAACTCTTAAATTTTAATCTTACTTAAATTTAATCCTTCGGTTTTTAATTTACCTCAAAATTAACGGTCTGACATATGCTACATATATTTCATTGAACATGTCAAGGCTGAAGGCTCATATTGGCACTATGCAATGCCATGTTAGCATATGCAAGTTATTTATAAATTTTATTTTTTAAAAAAATCGTGATAACAAATTTTTTTTTAGCTTAAAACTTGAGAAATAAGACTCTTTTTTTCATATTTTATATTTTCCGTTCTTCTTCGTCTTTATGCGGTGTACTTTTGAAGTGGCAGAGCTAGTCAAAGTGGGGTGACATGTTAAACGAGATATATGTGACATATAACAAACTTATATTTTTACGGTAAAGTGATAAAATGACATATTTTAAATTTGGACAAAATTTAAGGATTGTATTTTTGAAATTGAAACCTCAATGTCTAAATTAAAATCAAATGAAAACCTAAGGGTTAAAGATAATTTTTTCCTACAAAATAAGAAATCATTTTTTTGTTCTCTCATTCTCACTCATTTGGTTAACCACACCATTCTTGGTAACCCTTTTAGAAAACCGTATTTATCTCCCTCAATTTACTATCCAATTTTTATAATGCCTCATTTTAATATTTTAATTTGATTAGTGTATCCTATCATCTACCAAAAGGGTTGCAATACCCCTTTTTGCACTCAAAAAGACAAATGCCACTAAATTTTAAAAAAAAGATAAAATCACTCCTAAAAATCTGAAAAAGGCAAAATAATAATAATAATAATAATAATAACTCATGGCCGCACCGTGGGTCTTTTTAAATTATTATTATTTTAGGGGTGTTTTTGTCTTTTTAGGGTTGCAAGTTTGTCTAGACTACAAACGAGTTTGTTCGTAGAGGAAATTCTAAGAAGAATGTCATAGTTTTAAATCTGCTACTGTAAAAGACAAAATGTCATTTGTTAGGGTTGCAAGTTTGTCTAGACTACAAATGTTTCGTTAATATAGGCTGATTATAACAATTAATTCTTCTATAATGAAAATTTCTTAGGGTTGGCTGCCTCTAAAAGAGTTTTTTTTTTTTTTTTTTTTTTTGAGAAATGCTATACACACTTCCACTCTCATACTCCTTGACGTGATACTAAAAATTACCATTGAATTAAAAATTTAATAGTTATCCATTCAAAATCTAATGGTGCTTTTAATGCCACGTTAGGAAGTGCATATAAAAGTATAGAAGTGTATGTAACATTTCTCCTTTTCTTTTGAAAAGTTCTTGAAACGTTTCCGCTTCATCACCATAATCCTTTTATCATTTTTGTGTTATGCTTACTTCGATTATGGTGATTATAATGGTGGTTATTAGTTTTTTAAATTGTTATTATTGCTTGCAGAAAACCCCTATTCACCCCCCTTTACCTGTTGATTTGAGGTCAAATTGCATTTTTCACCGTCAAAATAGGAAATAACACGGACACAGAAATGCTGATACATGTGCCATCCCTTAACAATTATTCATCTTTTCCTGTTGACCTTAGGAAGAAAGACAGGGCAACAATATTGGGAAGAGGGAACAACTAATAAATACTGTACAAACATTTTTAGGCAGCGATTAGCCCCTCAAAAATCTCCAAGGCCCCGTTCCAGTCCCTATCCTGCAAAAGTAGAAGCCTGAAAATTGAGGTAATCTGATCTCCGTTACATTTTCAGATAGTCCTTGTTAGAACCATTGCAATAAGAAAAGCCACTAACTCAGAAAAATGAGATGCATAAAATGAGGGATGTAATACTCTTCTTGCAAAAGAAGTTACCTCCAAAAGCCAGCAACTGCACGCAAAGTCATATAGATAGACAAAGCAACCCAGAGACCAATAAAGCCATAACTTGAGGATAGTACAAATAAGCAGGCAATACTCACAATTGCCACCAAAACCTGGGGACAAGGGGGAATGGAATTATATGAGAGATTTGCATGGATAAATCTGTTGATAAAAGGAAAGTAGCAGTGGTAGAATCTTTCAACCGGTTGGATATATGATAGTGGTTGAAAGATTTCAAATGTTCTTCTTTTCTTCATTGGAAGAAACCAAACTAAGTTTTTTAGGAAAAAGAAAAAAATTCAGTGGGAGCAGAGCATTCTCATCCGGCTCTTTATTTTTATCCTCAAAGTATGGAGTAAAATCAGTTTTTTCTACTTTAGAGAGCCACTTTTTCTAAACACCTACATCCGGCTCCCTACTTTAAGGATCAACTTTGACTTTTTCATTTAAATATTAATATTTTAAAAAAAATTTAATTCTTTCTTTAAAAGGGGAAAACAAATAAAATTGGAAAAATTAAAAAGTAAGAGAGAGAAACTAATATTTTATTATAAAAAAGAAGAGTAGGGAGCCGGATGTGAGCAATAAAATGGTCAAAAATCCATTTTGGCTCCCTACTATAGGGATATCCTTATAGTAGGGAGCCGGATGAGAATGCTCTAAGTGTTTGGCAGACTTACCATTGAGTAAGCAGAATATGCAAAATCTGAAGCTCCATAGTTGATTCCATCAAAAACAAATGCTAAAGCATTGATAGGTTGAGTCACTGCAACAAACTAGATAACAAGAACAACTAAAATTATTGGGAATCATGTAAACTGGAAAAGAACATTATTTTGGTTCAAGGAGGGAGGAAGGGAGGGAATACCGGGATGCTTAGACCTATGAGTTGCAGAACATTGATGTCCTTTGTAAATAATCTGGACGCAAATTGTAATACAGCTACAAGGCTGAATGAAAGCACTACCCCCAGAACCAAGCCCAACTGCATTACAGAACCATAAGCAACACAGAATAGGAAAAGCCCCATAAAAAATAATTAATCTTGAAAATCAGCAGACCTGCAGTACACGAGAAGCAGTGGCCATGGCCTTTTCGTAATCCTTCTTTGCAAATGAACTTGCAAGGATTGCCTAAATAAAAGTTGTCACAACAGTCAACCATGGAGACAATTTAGAACAAAACATGCTTCTGGATAGTTTGATTTGAATAGAGTTAAAGATGATAAGAAATGAAATCGCACAGAGCCAATAAAGAAACATCTCAGTACACGCTTACGAGACAATTCAACTTGTAAGAAAATACTCTGAGCTATATGATTATAAGATGCTTCTGACAGGTTCAGAGGTCATAGCTAAGAAGAAACAGAGCTTGTTCTTTTTTTCCATTTTTTTTTCATGATGACTTCTAGGAAATATAAAGGCATACAGAGTTAAGGCACCCCACAAATCCCAAAAGCTATGAAAGGAACCTATGTACATCAACACAGAATACAAACAATGAACCCTTCCTTCTAGTTGTTATACAACCTCCTTTGAGGCTTCCACTAACCTCCCTGGAAAGAATCTGACATTGTAAGATTTATGAATCATTCTTCTTATATATCTTTCTTTTAATTTTATTTGGGTCTGAGCTTATATAATGTTTGGAGTTTAAGGTATTGTCTATTGATTTATTTCATATAATTTTCTGTCCCTTGACAAGTCGACCACAGGTATTTGTATGCAAATGTGGAGGTGATGGTGGTAGATGTACTTCATTTTTATTGAAAAAATATGTATCTTACTTGTCCAGCAACAGCCAACCCATCGGCAAGCAAAGAGGTTGCCAGCCAAATCTGTAGGCAAACCTGAAATGCAGCCATTGATGTTGTTCCCTGCCTTGCAGCCAATGATGCTGCTAGGGTCACACAGAATGTCGCAGCTATGACCCTCACCAATAACATAAATCCTGAATCCAAACACAGGAAAAAAAAAATATGTTACACACCGATCAACAGGGATAGTGTATGACAATTATAGACCAGTAACTATTAGAAATTGATTGAGAAGGATATCGAAGATGATACATAGGGAAGAAAAAGAACACCAAACTTGAGAAGTTCAGATCAACATGGAAAAAAAAATCCTTATAAAAGCACATTAAGAATCATAAATTAAGAGCGTATGAGTTCCACAGATAAAAGAAACTGATATGTGATGAATAATACCTCGCAAATTAAATGAAATATGCACTGAGACCCAATATAGAGAAGCATATATAGCTCTTTTACTTTTCGCCTATATGGTTGGTAGTCCTATATAACTTGTATTCTTACATGAATCCTGTGACATAACTTGCACAGACCCATGAATTTCAAGGGCCAATTATTGAGAGATGTTGCAGGTTTGGTAATTTGTCTGGATACAATTTGTAGCCTTACATGAATATTTTGACATAACTTGCACATTCATATGAGTTTCAATGGTGAGTTATTGAAGAAAGTTCTAATGTTTTGTGATGTCATCATACCAACTAAGAAGAGAGCAACCCCAAAAGGTTATCAGAGACATTCACAAATCCACCATAAAACTTCATTTGAACTCTCATTGATGTATGTGTGTCCCAAGTACACATGGATTGGGAATGCCATGATAAGTTGGTAACAGAGAAGGATACAAGAAAACTGAAAGACCAAGCGCCAATAAAAGGCAACATTGGATGAAATAACATTTAACCACCTATTTCTTGAGGATAAATTACAACTGGAGTTTCAGATGGTACATACATATACATATATTTTACAGTCCAGAGTTTATGCAAACAGACTGGTTCTTGGTTCCTTTCATCAGTTATTAAGAAGTTCATGTAATCAAGTTTCTGGCTTACACCATTTCATTAACTCTCACCATTTAACATAAAAAACATTATTCCCTAAAGTCTGTAAAGGTCAATACTATACATGCAGCGTGGCTGGTCAGATATGTTGTAAAAAACCACCAATTTGGGGTAAAAAGTACCAAAGACATGGATTCTTATTTTGAGTTCTGATAATGGTTTTGTGGCAGAGAAGTTACTGAAGAAAATATAGAGGCTCTCACCATTTCTAAGAAACCGGCCAAATTGTAGATCATTGATACTTGGAGGTAAGAGATCAACTTCTTTCATTAATCTCCACAAGAGTATCAGAGCAATTAAGTACCTATAATGGTCAGATGCCAAGTGAAAATTAGCAGTGGAGAGACCTAGGATATTAAGACATCCTGGCCCAAGTCAAGAGACAGGAAATATGGAAATTTAATTAGTGCAAAGGTAACACTTACTGAGAAATAACATGGGCAATGGCTGCTCCACTAACCCCCATACGGAGCATGAAAATAAATATTGGGTCTAGAATGATGTTTGCTACATCTCCCACCACTACATGCATAAACAAACTCATGGATAAGAAGATTTAGATGCAATTGAAAACGGCAAACATGGAATATTTTTTTCTTTTTAGCAAAGAGACGACAAACTAGTATCCAATTATATCAAGATTTTATTTAAAAAACACTTCAATTGGTAATTAAATACAATTCAGTTTATTAATTTGTAAGCATAAAATAGTTAAATGCTTTTTTTGCAAGCAGTTAAATTACATTACATGCTACATTTTGCACATTAAAGTCCCCATATGCTATATTCTGTAAAGTGTAAACCAAACATTTACCGCCTAGGTTTGCAACTACTTAAACTTCCTTCTGCTAGTTCAATTTTGCACAATTATCCATAGCATAAACACAACCCTGTCTTGGACTTATAGGAACCGAAGATGTTGATATTCTGTAAAGGGCATTATGACACAGATCCTAAAATTGATATCCCATGGGAACAAAGGTGACTCATTTTTAATTAAAGGGATACATGTTTCAAATCCTAAACAACAATAAAGTGTCTTTTTTTGATTATTTCCATTTGACATCCAAATACAGACTAACAAGTTCTGTTGATTTGCTAACACCACATCAAAGTTGATGGAAATGAGAAAAAAAAACCCAATCAAAAGAGAACTTACTGGTAGCACACAAAGGAGTTTTTGTGTCCTTAAATCCTCTAAAAACCCCTTGCATGGCCAGAGAGAGAAGAACAGCTGGAGCACCAAGAGACCTCAATGTCAGGTATTGTTGGGCTGGTTTTAGCATGGGAGAACTCTACAGGAACAGAATTGTACCAAAGTCATTATCTGTAGATTATAGTAATATGAACATTGGAAAAAAAAATTGGAGGTTAGAGGGATTGGGAGCGTTTTTAAAACATAGAGGAATCAAAATTTTCAACTTCTGGGGGAAAAGAAATCAACAGGTGAACTTGAATGAGCAATATCACGTCATTGCAATGCTACGACAATTAAGTTATGACTTACAAATATATCCAAACATTTTTAGTGAGCAATTAGTGTTTGTCTTCACATCAACACTCCAATAAAGAATCGGAATACCTTGCACTCCAATATTAATAAGGCAAACTCTCACATGAAAGTCAAAATAAAATGATGTGAAAGGCTCTTGTTTACCATGAATTTTGGGGGATGGATTATGTCATGTGTGAGACCTGCTTGAGAATCGATATTAGTTTCTCTCCTAGTTTATGGTGTAATTAAGGGCTACAATAGTTATCATTTTAATTAACAGCCATTCTAGCGCGGTCCTATAAATAACTTGCGTAAAAATTACCGCTCATTATTCAGGGGTATCAAAATATGATGAACATAGACAGCTTTTTATTGGTTGATTTCAAGAAAAAACTGAAAGTCTTTCATATTCAATAGCAGTGCCCCATAGTACAGGCCTGCTGTATATACTTTTATGTAACATTGTCATGAAACTAAAACTGCTAGCACAGCAAGAACAAAGAAAATGATCAGACGAGATATCCTATTAGATTTAAGGAAGCTCTTCTATAAGGATCTTTGGATATGTACTCAGTGCTCAAATGAGATTTGCGAGATAGTTAGTCCAAACCCAAGTTGGTTGTCAGAGTGGTCAAAATTAAGAAAAAACAATGAGTTATCATATGTCCCATTTACTTATTTAGCCTTAATCTATAGAGAAGAAACAAACATATAAACTCCATTGGCATAAAAAGGTCAAGGTATTCCATTTTTCGAATTAGAAACACACAGGCTTTGTGAAATGACAAGCACAAAAGTCAAGTGATTCGAGCACTAACAAAAGAGGACTTACAGAATCTATACCCATGTAGTTCAGTATTGGTTTAGCAGAAAATATGAGGAACAAAGCTTGTATGAGCCCAAGCAGGCTAGCAATAATCAATGCTGTTGAAGCTGATGGATTATGCCTTCTGTCATTTGTTTTCCTGTACGTAGACTCTGGTTGTAAAATAAGACAAAAGCCAAAACACGTTAATAGGCAACATAATAATCCAGAAAACTTTAAGAGGGGAGGAAAAAGAAAAACTTCAAGATATTGGAACTCCTAACATAGCAATTATAAACATGTATTCAAACAAAAGCAAGAAGGGGAAGAAGAGAAAAAGCACACCAACTTGTGGTAACTGCTCTTGCATTTCAATCTCCTGATTGAGTAGAGCATAACCCTTGTTGGTTACTCCATTGTGATCTGCTCCAGTTTCATTGTCATCTGCTTCAGTATTTAATCTTTCAGTAGCATCTTCCTCAGCTACAAAAGAGGTTGTGACACTGACAAGTGGGAATATTGCTACCTTTGATACTTGATTGAAAACAGCAATAGAAACTCCAACAGCAGCAAGCTCCACAGGACCTATATGAATAATAGCCTGATGATCAAGACCAGAACCAAATAGTAATATAATGCCACAACTTTCAATAGCCTAATGATTGATCTAGTGATAAAAATTATAGTTTAGGAACTTGTCACAGCACGTATTCAGCATATCTGTAACTGTTGGACAAGAATTAAAAGGAAAATGATTTTGGTTGATCAAAATGCCTCAAGAAGCTACTTGGAGTGGAGGAAAATCCTAAAACTTAGAGAAGTTGCTAAAACTTTCTTGAAGTTTAGGGTTGGTGATGGTAGCAAAATTTTCCTTTGGTTGGATTTGTGGCATTTGGATGGAAACTACATGGGTATAGAGTTGTTTATGATGCTAGAAGTAAACTTGGAATGCTAAGCTTTCAAAATGCCTCAAGAAGCTACTTGGAGTGGAGGAAAATCCTAAAACTTAGAGAAGTTGCTAAAACTTTCTTGAAGTTTAGGGTTGGTGATGGTAGCAAAATTTTCCTTTGGTTGGATTTGTGGCATTTGGATGGAAACCTACATGGGTATAGAGTTGTTTATGATGCTAGAAGTAAACTTGATGCTAAGCTTTCAAGTGTTATTAGAGGTAACAATTGGAATTGGTTACCTGCCAGATCCGAGGCTTTGGTTAAGATTCAGAGCAACCTTCATTTGATTCAGCTAGGGGGCCGAGACACTCCTATATGGGTGGCTTCAAATTCCAGTATCTACTCAAGTAGAGGGACTTGGGAGGCACTAAGAGAAAAGCTACCAATAGTTGCTTGGTGGAGTTTGGTTTGGTTTTCATTAGCCATTCAAAAACACTCTTTTATTCTTTGGTTGGCTATCAAGGACAGCCTTTCTACTGGAGATAGAATTCTGAATTTTGGAGCAAAAGGAGAAGTCAAGTGTATGTTTTGTAAAGGCTGCATTGAATGCCGGGATCATTTGTTTTTTGGCTGTGGATATAGCAAGAGAATTTGGCAAGCTATCATGAAGAAATGTAATCAGGATAATATTCCTATTGAATGGGAAGATATTCTAAGTAAGGGAGTGAAAGAATGGAGGGGAAAGAGCCTAAAAGCAATTATTTGTAGATTGGCTTGGGGCTCAGTGGTATACCATCTGTGGAGGCAGAGAAATGATGTCAGATTTAAGAACTCTTTAATCTCTGAGGGGAAAAATGATTCAAAAGATTTGTTGGGAGGTTAGAACTAAAATTATATGGAAGGGCCAATTTAATGGTAATGCGGAGAATATGGCTCTCTGTGCTAATTGGGATATCCCAACTTCTGTTCTGATCTAAGTCTGGTTGACTGTTGGCTGTAAGCTTCACTGCTTGATAATTATTTTGCTGGAAGCTTCACTGCTTGATGTTGGCTCTGCTGCTGTTCCATCTGGGCGTATGCTGCATGTGTATAGCTGCTGGATAGCAGAAGGAGGAAGCTTAGTACAGATAAGTTGTTCCTCTGTTTTGGGTTTTATTTGTTTGTATAGGGGTCTGGGTTGTTCTTTGTTTGTATAGGCTGATTGGTTGGAGTAGTATCTTTGTATAGTGGTACTGCTCTTTGTTGAACTGAGATAAGCTTTGTTGTTGGTAGTTTGTTGGGGATTTAGCAGGTTTCTGCTAGTGTGTTGTACTTATTTGTTTGGTGTTCAAGAAATTCATTCATCCAAAAAAAAAAAAAAAGAATTAATGAGGCCACGCACATATAAGGAGACAATGAGTCAATGACAGTACCTAATCACAATAAAATTGATACATATGCACATAAATCAGGTAACCTTCTCTAGACAGTAAGGCAATACATCCTACAAAAATATAATATTAAGAACTGGTCTAATACGTAAGAGACTTCCAAAATCTTCACCTAAGATGCATAGCATCATCCTTCACATAAGATTCAACAACTTGAACAAAAGTAGAAAATGTGACAAAAACAATGCAAAAGCTTTCTGAAATAAGAAAAAAAAAAAAAAAGGAACAGTAAGAACAATCCACAAACCAATGTGGCCAATGAATGCTGTGTCTATTAGAGAAGCAATAGGGTCTGCTGTTAAAGCCAGCGCTGATGGGAGTGCGATCTGCATTATTTCCTTGCCCAGCTCATCGTTTCTGAAAACATTCCTGAAAATGCCATTGAAAGTTGCAAGTTGAACATTTAAATCAATTTCTCAGCCAAAAGAAAATTAAATCAGTTCAGACCAAAAAAACTAGTT
The DNA here is from genome assembly GCA_900184695.1 of Betula pendula. Lineage (NCBI taxonomy): Eukaryota > Viridiplantae > Streptophyta > Magnoliopsida > Fagales > Betulaceae > Betula > Betula pendula. The sequence goes on along the minus strand of FXXK01000030.1, from coordinate 954,321 downwards.
TTACACTTCGGTCATATCAGTAGGAAAAAAGACCATACTTCATATTAGATTGAATCAGACACCTATGGTTGGGAATTTCTCAATGAGATTAATTATCAGTTTAAACAAAGAAAAAAAGCTATAAAGTAGCAATGTTTTATATAAAAACGACAACTGCTATCACAACACCAGTGACAGTACCCAGACAATAACCCAAAAAAGCTAAGAGGTGGAAGACCTCCTAAAAATCAAGATACAACCAATGAATCCCACCTTGTGTCTTTGAAGAACAGAAAGAGGGGCATCTTTCCCAAGCTTTTCCATCCAGCTGAAACGGCCTCGAAGGCCATCATGACCCGAATGGCCCTTACACCCTCAGTATGGAATCAAATTTCCTCTGTTTAAGAAAGAAAGATTCTTTCTTTCTTTTTTGTTCTTTCTGAGCGTTTTAAAAGGAGAGATTCATAGCAAGAAGAGCTTAGGAAAGCAGAAGGAACACACACGAACTAAGAAAAGTGGCTTCCCATTTCCCAGAAATTCAGTTCATTTGAACGAAAAACGTGAATGAATGAAGAAAGCTTCACTGGGAAGTAATGGTGGGTGGATATTCCATTTCAGAGAGAGCTAAGCGTTTAACCCCAGATAGTCAGATCCTGCATAGACCTCCCTGAGTTACGAACACCCAGCAAAAACAATACTAAGATTACTTTTTTTTTTAAAAAAAAATACTAAAATAATTTATTTAGCTTCAGCCTTCAGACAGAGACATGAGTAAAAAACCACATCGTCTTGCTTCACAGTCTATGCTGTTTGACATTTGTAAAATTTGATTACAATTGCACCAATTGAACAAAAGTTTGAAGGGTCAACATAGATATTTTCTTATTATTTAAATTTGGGTTCTTTACAATTTTAAAAACAGAGAGAGAACAAAAAGTGATTTATGAAAATTATGTTTTTTATTCTTATGACCATGGAAGTAAACAAAACATTATTTAAATCCTAACTTGTTTGAATACTATGGTAGTTTAGGATTTTTCTCACATGATTTATTCTTTCAGCTATAATCAATAAATTACTATAGAGAATGAGAATTGGTTCTTTTAAAGTTTTTAATATTTTTTTTAAAATGATAAGTTTTAATTAGATACACTAAATTTTAATTAAAGTTGAATATACTAAATGAATAATTTTTTAACTTTGAATGTGATTATAAAAGCAATAAAAGTTCAAAGAATTAAACGAAATTTTCCCTAAAATATATTACTAAGCAGTGAATTGAGTACAAAAGCTACAAAATCTTACAAAATCTATTTAATAAATTGGTGTAACATAATGCTTATAAGCCCAAAAAATAAACAATTATAGTGACAACCACGTGGGAAATTAAGAAAGATTATAGTTTTAAAATTTTAATAAACCAAGTTGGAAAACTTAATTAAAATTTAGCAGCCTTAAAAAACTCAGGACACTCTTAGCCTCTTATGACATTCTCAATGTTCCAAATGAGAGAAATAGATATCAATAACAAAATGTCAAGAATAAACACACGGGATATGAAATATTTTTTTTAAAAAAAAGATATGGATATTTATAACTTAGCATAGATTCAACCGATCTGAAATTTTTTAATACCAATTAATCACTAATTATATTAGAGTAACGATTCGACAAAAATAGCTCAGAATTTTACGCAGCTGTCTTTTTCTTTGGCTAGAACAACCTTTCCTTTTTTTTTTTGCGAGGAAAATGGCTCATTTCATTGATGTATAAATTCTTTGAGTTACAGACGCTTTATAGAGATAATATTATAAATACATTGAGGCACTTCCATACCAAAGATCAATTCCTCAGTAATGGTCAAAGCTTTTTTTGTCAGGCAGTGGGCCGCACCATTCTAATGTCTCCGAACATAATTAACCCTCCATGTGTGCATATTGTTTAGATGGTTATGGGCTTCCTCTATGAGATGACCATACGGACTCCAATTACTTGTGGAAGAGTGCAGGGCATTGACTATTTGTAGAGCATTACCTTCCAGCACCACTTTCAAGAAATCAATCTCTCTACAAAAAGTAACCGCCTTGAGTGCTGCAACAGCTTTTACAATAATAGGGGTGGTAATGTAGTTTCTGGGGGCAGACATCATGGCCATCACCTTCCAATCAGGGCCTCGAGCTATAACACCAACCCATTCGTTGGTTAACCAAATCCACTGCCGCATCCTAATTGATCTTTACAAAACCGATCAGAGGAGCTTGCCATCGATGCACCATGGGTGAGGCTGCCACCACCTGGGGTGGGTGGTGAGACATAGCTTGATGGAAGGCTTCGAAGTTCTCAAGAGTTTAATTGACGACGATATGCGGTGGTCCAAGCTGACGACCATGTACCAGTGCATTACGTCGAAGCCACATGGCTCGAGCCACAACCGCCACGTGCTCCAAATGTTCAGGATCCAAGAATTGCATAAGGTCTGTGAATATAACTAGAAAATCTTCATGCTCGAAGCTTCTCTTTTGAATCTTGCTATCACACATACTCTAAAGGGCCTTTGGCCGCATGTTCCTATGAAAGGATGCATAGCATGGTGGTCTTGGGTTGACTTTAGAACAACCTTCCTTAGATGGGAAAAAAGAAAAAAGAAAATTATTTTCCAATTTCACAAACCATATTTTTCTCAGTCAAAAAAAGGGGTTTGGTGTCTTTATATAATACAAGCAAGTCCTCGAGATTGTCTGATTGAACCATTCTTCTCTTTTGTTTTTTTGTCTATTGCTATTGGATCAAGTTACTTTTCTATTCGTACCATAATATTCGAGCTTTGAATCCTCTCTTCTCCGACCAAAAAATGCCAAAAAAAATCCTCTAGACGTCTATAAACCTCCTTTGATACCACCGTAGCGGGCGTAACTAGAGTTTTAAGTGGGGGAGGGTAAACTTAAAAGAAAAAAATTGGCGGGTAAAAAATTAATTTTGAGAGATTCATCTCATAAAAAACATTAAATTTTCAAGGATTTTTTTAAATTTTTAGGTGCTAGTGTCCCCACCAACTTAAAGGGGTTCGGCTTTGCTCAACATCAAGTATACCCTCAAAAGCTAGCCCACATTAGATAGATAGATTGCAAAGTCCCCACTTAATTAATTTTTTTTTTTTTTGCTCTAATCTCCCTATTAATTTCTTACTATGCGACATTAGAGTTTATAAGCAATTTTAAAGAATTGTAATTGTACTTTGATTAGTTTTTTTGGATTAAAAGTATAAATGTGATTAACGTTTTTTCATAATTGGTTCTAGAAAATTGAATTATACTTTGATTAATCCTTTTAAATTGATAGGACATATGCAACTAGCACTTTTTTCTGAGTTGAATTATCCACCACGAGGCTTTGTTTTGGGCGAAATGTAAATGGTTCTTTTGCTTGGGGAATCCGGAGCAAGCTGGGTTAGGCATCCTAATTAGCTGGCATCTTGATCTTGTAAGTGGACCTACAAATGGCTGGACTACAGAGTCTAGACATACAGTCAGTGCATTTCATAGTGTATGGAAGAAATGGAGATGCAAAACCATCTGGAAATATTCGAAGGCAAAAGAATGATATACACAACAAGATAACAAATAAAGACTGGAAAAATATTCCAAATGTACAAAAAAATAAAAACAACATTTCCCACATGGTTAGCTCAAATGGTCGTCTTGTTCGGTTAATATCACGAGATCAGTTGTTTAAGTCCTCAATCAACCAATTCACAATTCTTATGGGCGGGGTCATGTATTTAGGATTACCCAAGAAGGATGGGTCACGAAGTAGCCCTATCTTAAAAGGGTTCCATGACATTTTTTTTTTTTTTTTTTTTTTTTTTAAAAAATCTTTCTTTTCATGTAATTGTTTGCCGGATTAAGCTTTAGGTGCTGTAAAAAATTTTACAGCACCTAATCCATGTCCTTGTTTGCCTGTCACCAATAATCTCCACAAGTGCATTTACCATCCTCAAATCTATGAAATCGGTTATTATCCCTCACAATGATCACTCGTCCAGTGCACTTGGACATAAACTTGATTGCGGTATGACAATCACCACAAACACGCAAGTTCTTCATAACCCTGATTGGTCTCTCAGGTGGAAAGGTAATGAGCCCAAATGCAATGGCTAGTCTTTCACCGTGATGCCTAATTGCCCGTTTTTTCTCTTCACCATCCACTTCTCGAAGCACAAAACTCGTGTCTGGAACATAACCAGCTCTCTCCATTTCCTCCCCTAGTTCTTCCAACTTCTGATAAATCTCTTTCGTTTTGGCATTAGACCTATCCCCAGAAGCAAATGTGTGAACTCTGTTTCCCTCCTCAACCCAGCTCAAACCTGTTTCCTTCTTCCTCCCGCAGTCCCTTAGCATCTTCCTGGCTTTGGCCGCGTCCTCATATCTTCCAGCAGCGGCGTAAGCATTAGACAGTAGCACGTGTATGCCTGGGCTCACAGGACCCAACTCAAAGACTTTATCAGCAGCAAAGGCTGCCAATTCAGTATTCCCATGGATTCTACACCCGGTCATTAGAGCTCCCCATACAGATTCTGTTGGCTCCATGGACATTTCTTTAATAAGCGAAACTGCATCCTGCAATTTTCCAGCACGGCCAAGCAAGTCCACCATCGAAGTATAATGCTGATCCCCTGGCTCGATTCCATACTCCTTCATTTGCTCAAAGTAAAATCGCCCCTTCTCAACTAACCCCGCGTGACTACAAGCATATAGCATACACAAAAAAGTGATGAAATTTGGCTTCATCCCAACACCTTCCATCTCTTTAAACAGCTCAAAAGCTCTATCTGTGTGCGCATGCTGAGCACAAGCTATAAGCATTGCATTCCAGAAACCAAGATTCCTCACGGGGATCTCATCAAATACCCGATAAGCTCCGTCGATAACTCCACACTTAGAGTACAACGAAACCAAAGAAGTACCCACAAAGGTTGACTTATCAAAACATGTCTTAAAGCACAACCCATGTGTTTGCCTACCCAATTCGAGTAGCGTCAAATTGCCACAAACCCGTATAACACTCGAAAATGTAAAATCATTAACATCCAAATTTTCAAACAAAGCTTGCTTAAATAGTCTCAAAGCCTCCTCATCCACACCCAATTGAGCATACCCATATATCATCCCAGTCCAGGAAACCACGTTCTTCTCAGGCATTTCATCAAACACCTTCCGAGCATATCCAATTTCTCCGCACTTTGCATACATGTCAATCATTGAGCTCCCCACAAACACATCAAATTCAAACCCAGTCTTCACAGCAAGGCAATGCACAGACTGCCCAACATCGCATCTCGACAAAATCGCGCACGACTTCACCGCGCTAGGGATTATATGGTCGTCGGGTCGAACCTCAGTACCGAGCATTCGGCGAAAAAAGTCGAGGGCAAGCAAAGGAAGCTCATTCTGCGCAAAGGATGAGATAACCGAGCTCCAAGTGGTAGACGACTTACGTGGGGCATCGTCGAAAACTTGGCGGGCAAGGAGGGGCAGCTGGGACTTGGAATAGAAATTGATGAGGTGGTTGTATAGGAGAGGGATGGATTGGAGGCCTGATTTGATGATGTGTGCGTGGAGTTGGAGGCCCTTTGGGACGGACCTGGAGTGCGTTAGGGAGAGGAGGAGGTTGCAAATGTGCCTGTAATTTTGTTCAAAGCTGTGTTGGTTTAGAGGGTTTTGTGGGGGCATTGGGAGAGTGATGTGGGGTGTCATTTGGAGTCTTTTGGGAAGTGGATGAAGCATTTAGAGGGAGGAGGGTTAGCATTCTTGGTCCTGGGACTGAAAAACCCAAAACAGCTTTTGACATTGCGATTTTAATTCAAATTGCAGAAAATTTATTGTTTGAGAGCGTATTTTAATAAACTTGTGATTTAACAAAATGTAAAGAAATATGTGCTTTTAAATTGTAAGTAATGAAGCGTATTTTAAAAAACATGCGATTTTAAAGACTATATTGTGATTTTACTAGACGTTTAACTATGTTTTTACAATTAGGTTTTCAAATCATACATTTTAAAATTGTTATTTTTAAAACATAAATCCAAATGAACCTTAAACCTTATTACCTTTGAAAAAAAAAAAAAAACATCTTCACTTACCTTGCAAAAATTAGCGTTTTTGCCATCATAAACTCGAATTTTTAGTTTTTGCAATCTTGATATCTTAAGAATTTTTCTTTTAATTCACTGATTTTTGCTAAAATATCCAAAAAGTCAGTTGTTTTTTTTAAAAAAAATAATTTTCCTTTTTTTTTAAAAAAAAAAGTAAAAATTCTGGTAACCCACATAGGCCCGTGGGTCACCATAATTTTCAATTTTTTTTTTTTGGTTTAAAATGAGGTCATTTGAAAAAAAAAATGAAATTAAATGGGAAAAATTCCTAAGATACCAATATTGTAAAAATTAGAAGTTCGAGATTACGAGTATAAAAACGGTTATGCTTCGGGGTAGGCAAAGTGTTTTTTTTTTTAAAAAAAAAAGAAGAAAAAAAAGTAAAAAAAAAAAGAGCGAGACCAGCTACACGTCGTTTTTAGTTACGTCATAATTCTAGTTGCCCCAGAACTCGTCGCCATTTCGTGGACTGCTCCAGAAGTACCAGCACACACAGAACAAAGCAAGCCCCAATTGGCTCTCAATCCAAGCACATATTTGAACGAAGACGAAAGAGATTTATGTAAATACCTCACACTTGAAGCAATGGAAGAAGACCGCCGATTGATATGGGAATCAGTGCCACCGGAATCCATGGTCACCCTAACGGTTGGCCGGGTCATCACCGCTCTGCTCAGCGCTCGCCCCAGAAAACTCCACGACGCCGTTTCTCGCCTCTCCCCTGACCCTAAAAGAGCCTCACTCGGTACTCCTCTCACACACACACACGGACTCCCATCAGAGTATCTTCTGTATTGGTCTTTGAAGCTTGTATTTTTTACGCTGACGGCGAATTTCACAGGTTCTTTGGAGGACTCTCTCTGGTTTTTGCACAAGTATGTAAACGACGCCGCCGAGGACGAGGAGGCATTGGATCAAATTCTCGTCCCCATGATTGAACATGTAATTAGATTTTATTGCTCATTTTCATATTTTAACCATGGACTATATCTTTTTTTCTTTTTTTAATTTCTGTTTAAAACAGACATTGAGGTTCAAGGAGTCGAAGAATGGAGGGCAGCCTCTGATACTTGTGAACTGGCTCTTTCAAGACGAGCTTCTTTTCCAATCTCTGGCGACGAACCTTGCTAACATCGTCGTGAGAAAAGACGACAGTTATATATCCCTTGGCTGGTGTGTTCTCATCCGCAATCTTCTCCAGTACGAGAGCTCCATTTCTCAGTATTCAATGAATGGTAAAACGCCCATTTCTCTCTTTCTGTTTTCTAAATGTACTATTTGCCTCAATTAAGCCAGGTCCTTTTTTGTGCTCTCATAGTTGTTGAAAATTGGCGTATTTAGAAGAATTCAAAAGAAAGAGTAGAACCTTAGTATTATATTGGTTGAGTAATTATCTGTGGAATTGGAAGCCCATTGTATAATCTAAGATTACTAGACCATGATGTTGAGGATTGATGGATTTTTTATTTTTTTTTTTACTGACGGCAGGAATTAGGGAGCGGTACAATGATCTGTTGAAGATACTTTGTTCATGTATGTCACGTCTCTTAAGTATTGTATGTAAAGGAAGGTATGCATGACAGATTCTGGAACCATATGTGACAATTTTTGTTGTGTGCACTTTGAAACCGTGAGCGGAAATTCAGTTCCATGTTTTTTTTTTTTTAACTGCTTGTTTCTGTAGTATTTTGCAGGATGGATTTGAGTTGCCATCTCGACTCGCAGTGTCTGCTGCTGATTGTTTTTTGGCTCTCACTGAAGCATTGACAAAAAAGGTTTTGAGTAACAGGCCAACATCGAATTCAAGTGCTTTGAAACGGGCGATTACTTTAGTGCCGGCAAGTGATAAGAAAGCAAAACCAGTGTCAAAGTCTTTGGAAGTCTCAAACATGGAGATGGAATATTTATTTTGGGATCATTTAGAGGAACTCATTAATTTAGTGCAGAGACTGCTTGCAGTAAGATGGAACTTATTCTTATGTTACCTTTATTTGGCTCCAAGATGGAACTTATTTATTTCTTGTTCGTATTATGTCCTATATTTACTAATAGTTGGGATGCTAGCTATCAAAAAAAAAAAACTAATAGTTGGGGATGCTGAGTTATTGATACATGCACTTTTCCTGTATGAGTGATTATGATGGATGCCATTAATTATGATATGCACTTTGAGCAAAGAAAATAATTGTAAAACGAGTGAAAAGAAAACTAATCCACAATAGAATTGGGAATCTTTGTGGGGAATCCTGATAGATGGATTGGAGGAAGGAATTTCAGACAATATATATTATACTGGTGTGTCATTTCATGCAAAGTGAATATTTAGACAGTTATGTTTTAAAAAAGCCCCTGTGAAAAAAGGTTAGAGACTAGACATGTTGGTCAACAAAAGCATTGCTTTATTTGGTGACATGTTTCTTCAATATTTATTCAGCGAATCAGCATTATACTCTTTCGAAGTTACATGTTACTTCCAATACTACTTTGATTGCACTGCTTGATACTTGAAGTTTATATGACAATCAAATATGATAGCTTATATGCTTTTACCATGCTCTGCAGTGGAGCAGAAAAAGTCGACCCTTACATGCAAAAGGGTTAGAGAAAGTGCTAAAGTGGTTGCAAGAGATAAAAGGGCATTACAGTTGCTTTCAAGATGAGGCAGGTCCAATACCCATTGCATCCTTTTGACGATATCATATATCTTAGTACGACTAATTTTCTATACATAGTGATTTCTTTTGTCTGTAACATGGAAGACAGGCTCAAAGATTCTCAAGACTGGAGTAACGTTACTCTCTTCTTGTTGGAAGCATTATGGCATGCTGTTGCACTTGGAAGATCAGAAATTTTCTCAGATTTACAAAGAACTGTTGGACCAGTATTTATCTGGCATCCAGGTTAAGTAGACCACATATTAGTATCTTCTATCTGTTCATTTTGAGTAGCATGATACTTTTTCCTTTTTTCTTTTTTGTGCGTATAAACTCTCTCTTTCACATCTTATCTGTAAGAAAGAATTTCTGTTTGAGGGCTTTGGGTTTGAGGCTTGTCGGGTTTAGGGTTTGAGGGTTTTGAGTTTGATGGCTTAGGTTTCTTGCTCATTTGGAGCCTTTCGTGTATACTTCATTTGTACTTAGGGGCACCTTACGCTTTTAATAAATTCTTACCTATCAAAAAAAAAAAGAATTTCTGTTTACATGATCTAATCAAGGCAATGAGGAGTTTTGCTATAGCCTGGTCATTCTTTAACTTGGATCTGACAGTGTCAAATATACTAATTTGCTTGATGCGAGACATATAGAATAATGTATTCTTGTAACTGCATCCAGAACTACTGGCTGTACTTTTCTTTTTTTCTTTTAACATTGTATTTGTCATGACTCATATATCTCTCCTCCTTTCATTTAAATGAAGTTATTAAGTTGCTGATACAAAGAAGCATATGCAGTATTATACAGACAACCATACTGGAGGGCATATCGATAGTAAGGATGGTGCTATTGAGACCAGAAATTTTTTTCTGAATTGTTTATGCCTTCTACTGGGACGTTTAGAGAGCAAAAAATTTGAAAGCACAACTGTGGAATATGGGATGCAGATATCAGATGTTCTCTTACCACAGGTAGTTATGCTTGAGGTCACAAAGAAACAAATCACACTTATTTTGAACAAGAGCCATATACAAGTTTAGGGTTCATGCAAATTAAGGCTATATTCCCTTTTAAATTTATATACATATTATTTTATTGAATGCTTTAGGGGCCATTGTCTTAAGCAATAGTGAAGTCCCAGGCTACCAAGTGCGAATGTGTGGGTTTGAGTCTTGAGAGCAGCCACTACAAACATAAATTACTAAAGGTCAGGATCGTATCAAAGACACCCACTCTGGATTCCACTTCAGTGGGTCTAGTACTGAGTGATGACCTTTTCTGATATCTACTGGAAAGTTAGTGTTGTTTGTCCTGTACCCTATTATCTGTTAGCTGTGTCCACAGTGACAGCTGCGGGGGAATTGTGACTAATGCTGGCATGTCTTGGACATGTCGCTGATGTGGATTTGACATTATTTGGAAAATTTAGACCTTTTGTAATGTCTGGGCCTGATAATACAAAAAATACTTTTGTTAACTCTATCAAAACTTGGTCATGATGATACAAGAATCGGTTAGCTCTAGGTTATACAACAGGTATTAGAAGTTCTACTAGGTCTGTTTTTAGACCTCTAGCTATTGGGGTTTGAACAGGCAAGATGGTCCTCTCCTCCTGTTGTGATAGATTAGGTGTTTCTTGATTAATTTTGATACATAGATTGATTGCATTCAATCTTCAACCTCTTTGTATTCATACAATGGCAATTAGGAACTTGTAATAACTTTAGTTTGACCCATTGTGTTCTAATGGTCATGTCTACTTTTTTGTTCTCCGGTTTTGAAGCTGCATTGTGCTGATGAAGATGTGTTAGACGGGGTTGTTTGCATATTAAAGGCAGTGATTTTTAAGTCCCATTCAGCTGGCAGTAGTCTCGCTGACACTAGACTGATGGATTCTGTTCTACCATTGCTGATTCACTTTCTAGACGAGCGGGATGGCACTGCTAGAGCTGTTGTTATGCTCATAGCAGAATACTGCTCAGTGTAATCTTTCCATTCTTTTTACCTTCTAATACTTTGTGGCAGCAACAAATAAATAGTCTCTCTTTGGGGTTAAAACCTCACTTACATTAATGATTCACCAGGAGCAGCGACAGTCAGTGCATTCAAGAAGTTCTAAAGCAGATTGCATCTGGAAATCTTCTGCAGCGGAGGAATGCTGTTGACGTTATCTCAGAACTCATTCGCATATCATCTGATTCAATAAATGAACCTTCTCATTTGGATTGGTATAAGACTACTCTAGTAGCTATTGTGATTCAGTAATATCTAATGATTTCACCTTTTTGGTGTTTTCTTAAGTCTCCTCTTCCTATGACTATGGCAGGCAAGATATTGCAAGCCGATTGCTGGAGTGCCTTGGAGATGAAGAAAGTGTAATTCGTGAGCAGGCATCTAGTTTGCTTCCAAAGATAGGTTGGTTTTGACTATAAAATGTTTTATGACAAGTCTTGTTCACCATGATCATGAAATTTCTTTTGTATTCTGGCATCCAACTATTTAAAATTTAAGAGATAGAATACATGAATATGTTTATACTTGTTTAAACCCTTGTGAGCTTAAGCTATAAATACTAACAATTGTTGCTCAGATTTGCAAATGGTTCTCGATTCAGGACCTTAGTTACCTTATGTTGTGAAAGACATTACTATTAAATTGGATCAGGCAACTGAAAAATATGACATTTCCTCTTTTGAGCTATACATCTAGAGACACTCACAGGAATTTTTAACTGAAAAATTGATTCCCTGTACACAAACAGGATTACAGAAGTACTGAACAGAAAGAAATCAATAAAGAAGATAAAAATCAAAATACCATAAAGAACAAAAATGCTACATCTGGAATGATAAGTTAGGTAGGAGAGGGAGGAAAAATTCATGATTCACTTTGAAGTATTTGGATAGAGCCTCAACATTCGACTATTAAACCCCTTCTGCTGATAAAAATCTCTGTTTAACATTCTGCAGTCACATCATATTTCCATTTACATAGGATACCTGCGAAAACGGAGCTGAAGCTTCATCTGAAAGTATAGCAGATTCTGTGGCTATAGACCTATTGATATTGGAAATATTCAATTGGAACAGAGCATTTCAAAACGTCCCATATAATATCCAAGGCAACATAAACATTCTTCAAAAATCTCAAAACTGCATTTGTACCGGTTGAAGTTTATAAGAACATAATACATGAAATTGGAAGAGTGGGAAGCATTTGTATTACCACCCAAGTAAGGAGTGTGAATGAGAATATGCACTTTATCACATTAGTGGATATCTGCTTTTTGAAATACAACTTGAAAGGCAAGTCCAGCTTCCTTGCCTGAATAAATGCAGAGGCATTTGGCTTCTCTGAAAAACCTGTTTTTCTGAATTGACTGAGTGGACTCGGTGTTTCTCAACTCTTCTGGGCTTACAAAAGTCTGTTTGATGCCCAGAGAAGCTGCAGTAAATTGAATCATAGTATGTGTCCTTCTATGCTTTATATTGATATTACAGAGTAATAATGTGATTTGTGCTTGGAGGCATTAACCTCCATTCACCGTTTGTTTTATTCAATCCGTCTTAAATTAGATGCACCTGTATACATCTACTTTGTTTATAGTGTAGTTTCTGTTTGAAAAACGATATGCATACAAACATATATGTGTGTTATGCATGTATATATCACTTAAATTACCTGTATCAATGTATTCTCATAGTTTGGTTTCCATATTTTGATTGTTCTGGCTTCCTTTTTTTGTTTTTTTTTTTTTTATACTGTCAATTACGCATATGGTTTCCACTGTATAGGTAATAAATATGATTTGCATTACCTGCTAGTTTCAATCATACTTCTGTTCAAAATTATTGTTTTGTTAATTATTCTTGTAAAGAATTGTAAATAGCCATCTCCTTTGGTAATGGAATCTGCCTGGAAATTATTTTCTGTTACATTTGTTAGTAAAGATTGATAACTTTGAACAAATTGATTTTATTTATCAAAAAAAAGATTGACATTTTGATTGCAGTACTTTGCATTTTTGAATTGTCTTTTTTTTTTTTGTTTTTTTTGCAGACCCTTCATTCGTTTTTCCAGGATTAGTTCGTCTTGTTTACTCTTCAGATGAAAGAGTCCAGTCATTTGCTGGTGATGCCTTCATTAAGGTGCTCAAATATCATAACGAGAAAGTTGAAGTTATCTGTATGCTGCTAGACTGTCTGAGGTATCTTGCCTTTTCTTTTGTTTTCTTTTTCCATTTTTTCACTTCCAATGCTTAAGGTTCGATTAATCCAGAGCAAAATGAAAGTTGTTTTGTTTATGGAAGTATCTGTTCAGTTGAAGCTTCTAACAGTAGCACATCAGACTGCATTTTCACCTATTTTTCCCTCATTTTTCTCGCAGCAACCTCAACCAAAGCCTAGATCTTCCGCAAATGACAGGAGATATAGGGGAAGGTTTGTCTCTCTTGTCTTGATGACACAATTTGCCAGATGCTTGATTCCCTTCGATACTTAAGTTTACCTATAATTTTTTCTCTTGGATTGTATGACCACTTTCTCGATGTGATTTATGTAGTGTCCTTTACCATCTTTAATTGTCAAAACATAATTTTGGAATTGAATGTCTCAATGCTGGTCCCAAGATGATGGATCTATTTCTTATAAAGGGTATTTATTTAATTTTTAAAAAACAATATTTCTGGACATTGGTTCTGTGTTTGGTCCATTAGGTCTTATTTTGGGTTTTATTATGTTATTGGATCTCAATTTGTGAGCTATAATAGTTATTTTGCATGATCTTAATAGTCAAAGTCCATTAAGTCAAAGTCATATATAGGTGTTAGGTTTAGCTTTTTGCAAGTATTAATGTAATGCATTCAACTCAATAGAGAAAAAGTTTCGTGAAAATATTGCAGCAATTATGCTCTTGAGGCTTGTGTGATGCAATCCTTTTTCTAGCAACTTCAATCCAATTCCACCAAACACATACTTGGAATTGTGATTCCTATCTTTCCCTGAAAATCAAAATCTAAAAAACCACAACCATCCATCCATCAAATTTTATGAATAGCCCTTGTCCTTCATTGTTTTCTCTCTGCTTTTCCTTTTCTTTGGTTATTATGGATTCTAAAAAAAGAATAGTAATGCTTGGAACTTGTAAGAATCTTTTCCATATAGATATGTTTGGAATCTTGTGAGAATCTTTTCTATTCCAAGTTATTATAAAGTTCTGAATCTTCTTCTTATATGCTCTATCTTCCTGGCAATAATTAAACTCAGGATTAGGCTCTATTCTTAATTGCTCTGATTGTTAGAGAGTTCTATTATTCTCTTTGGCGAAGAAAAGTAGATCCAATTTATAATCATTCATTTGTAACTGTGGCAGGATCAAAGTTTGATGGTGATCGAGTGCTCAGGCTGATCCCAGAGTGGTCAAAAAGTGTAAGATTGATGCTACTATAAATTGGTTATATTTTAAATATTTTTCTTCCCTTTAGTGATTCACTGAATTAATGCATATTTGTCTGTTTCTTTTAAAATTGTTGTCTCTGAACAAGTGATAGAAGACCTCATTTTGACTTGCTTTGTAGATTCTCTCTCTCTCTTTCTCTCTCTCTCTCTCTCACACACACACATGCACACTTGAGATCATTTTGTATCAATTCACAATTTTGGCCACACAATGGGGAATAGTAGTATACCTCCCCCCTCTCAAAAAATGATGACATCTAAAACTGCTAAACCAATGAGAATGTAAGGATACAAAACTTGTAAGGAGTGTTTGAATTTGAGGATTTACTTGTCAGACACACTTGCATGCAAAGGGACGTGTACATGCACATGGATGAGTTATCAGTATTCTGTTTATATAAATATTATTCAGTTTCAATGACTTGAGTTTGATGCTCATTGTGGTCTTTCCAACAACTTAATCTGCCGGCTGGCTCGGGAAATAATTTCATACATTGTTGCTTCTGTATATGTGGTGACGCAAACAATTGGCAGATATTTTATGCTAGTTCCTCTGTATATTCTTGTTTAGCTTTTGCAACTGTTCCTTGTATCTATCTCAGTGAAACAAACAGGATTAATTGGGTGTAGCTCAAATTTTGAAAAAGTTTGCATTTGCTTCTCGAAAAAATTCTTAGCTTATGAATTTTTTGAAATATCACAGGTTCAGGACTGGAACTCTTTGATTGGACCATTAATAGACAAGATGTTTGCAGAGCCATCAAATGCAACTATTGTTAGGTTTCTGAGTTATATAAGTGAACAACTAGGAGAAGCTGGTGATGTAGTCATGTCTCGTGTTCTATTGCATATGAAAGGACAGAAAGAGTGAGTAAATTACTTTAATTGCAACATCCTGCCTTTTATTCTTTTTTTGTGTTTACTTCTTGTTTTCAAATATTACTTGTTTGTTTCTCAAAGCTATTAAGTTTTTTGGTAAACTACTGCTTGTTACTTCACCACAATTGTGAGCTAAGTAGCACAAACACTTCTAAAAAGGAGTTGCATCTGTTATGCACAAATGCTGGATCTTTTGTTATGTTAAATATGTTTGGCATATAACCTTAAAGAATTTGATCTCCTATCAGGCTATCAAAGTGGCTGTCTTCTTGTGTCTGACCTATTCTACCCATTTCATTTCCCACGATTGATTAAAGCTTTTTATCCAGATGGGAGAGCACAACATATACCAATCACGATTCTGTGAAAATGCAGCAATCTCTGTTTGAGCGCCTTTGCCCATTACTCATGATTAGGATGCTTCCACTGAGAATTTTTAATGACCTTAACTCATCCATCATGTATGATCAAGTTCTTATTCAAGGCATTCTGCATGGTATGCTTTTCTGCCTTCTATAAGCTCTTTTTTTCCTCTTCTTTTTTACAATTTAGAGCTCCTTCAATTGATTGCATAGTTTTCTCGTAGTTGTCAACTTCATTTTGTAACATCAAAATCATGTGGATGACGTTTGTTTTCTTTCTTTTCTTTTTTTTTTTCTTACTGGAGAATATAGTTGATAAGTTTTAACTTGCATTTTTACCATCTATCAGGACACATTAACTATTTGTTTTGTTTTAGGGTTAAAAATCTTTGACTCCATGTGGTAAGGCAACTTTACAAAAGGCCGTCTCGGTTCCAAAACGTATCGTAGGTAGTACTTGTTTTGAGCCTAAATACTGAGATGGTACTTCTGTTCATCTTCCGTCCATGAATTTAACGAAAATATACATCAAACCAATCCAAAATGCCACGTGGCCCATATGTCTCATTAAAAAAATATATATATATTAAAAATATAAAAAATTAGAAAACTAAAAAACCAAATAAAATAATTAAAGGGCTGGGGTGCCAGCTACCTCCATTTTGGCCAAGGAGGTGGTTTTGGCCACCCCCTCGGCCAATCTGGTGGTGGTTAGGCCATCCCCAAAAGCAAACAAAAAAAAAAAAAAGCATTTTGCCAATGGGGCGCCGAAACCACCTCCTAGCCAAACAGGGGTGCCGACCAACCCCCCATGGCCAGCCAAGGGGTGGGCGGCCACCCCATGTTGGCCACATTTTTCTAATTTTTTTTATGTTTTCAATTTTTTAATTTTTCTAGTTTTTTAATTATAATGAGGCACATGGGCTATATGGCAGTTTCTGATTGGTTTGATATGTATTTCCGTTAAATTCATGGACGGAAGTACCATCTCAATATTTAAGCTCAAAACAGGTACCACCTACGATACGTTTTGAAACCAAGGTAGCCTTTTTTAAAGTTGCCTTACCACATGGGGGTCAAAGATATTTAACCCTTTTTTTTAATGTACATTAATGTTCAATCCTCTAGATTTTACATGATGTAACAACAGCTTTAATGCTTTACTGAGATTTCTGTATGTGGATCATTTGTAATAGTAGAAGAAATTTGGAAACAAGTTTGTCTGTAAGTCTCGGTTTTAGACTATACTGAATATTACCTTAAGTGCAAATATTGGCTGGATGCTTGTCTGTGTTTTTTCTCTTCACTCCAACTGAAGCTTCTCATTTCTCAAAATAAACTGTGTCTATTATAAATCCTAAAATTTAATATCACGGCTTTTCTTTTTTCAAAATATTAAGAGAAAGGTCCAACTATTCTTTGGCACATATAAATTGGAGAAAGTCAAAAAATCTTGGAGCTTGCTCCTTTTCTCAATAATTAAATACCAGGTTATACCAAAAGAGCTAATCACATAATTTTCCTGAAGTTGAGCATCAGTCTTGCCCATGCCTAGCTTGGAAGCATTAGTCTGAAACTGAATTCAACAAATGAGCTTTGGTGAATAGATCTTCTTATCTATGAACTCTACATATACAAAAGAGAGATCTATCCAATGCTAATTACATCTGAAATTTGAATGATGTAGAAATCAGAAGTTGATCTATTAGTTCCATTCATAAAAATCATGATTCACAGCCATAAGTTACTGTTTGATTGTCATATGGAATCTCTGCATATATTTTTAGTCATAATCCATTTATATACTTACTTTTGCTTGCTTTTGGGGTTGATCCCAGGGTATGGAGATACCAACAATCATGACAGTATTGCTGCTTTCCTCTTAAACAGGTTGATTCACAAGCATAACCTTAATCAAGCTTTAGTAATCTGAAGGAGAGAATCTGATTTTTCCTTCTCTTTTTTCTTTAGGGCATTTCATAAGTTTGAATTTGAAGATGTACGGAAGCTTGCTGCTGAGCTCTGTGGTCGCATTCACCCACAAGTATGCAACTACTTTGCCTAACTTTGTTATTAGTGCATATTACTTGGTTTATGCTAGCGAGAGTATTTGGTGTTTCCTATATTTATTTATTTTTTATTTAGATTTCTCAAATGAGGTCTTAGTGTTGGTTTTACTTGCTGGAAACAATTGTTTATGTCCTTCCTATATAATCACTGAAAGGTATTTGCTTCTAAAAGTGGAACTCCAACCCTCAAAAAAAGTGCCTTAAGATATGCTACTTTAAGCTTTGAAGACTTATATATTCAAAGCCTAATTGTTTAGTGTGTGAGATTTCTGTGGGGGGTACAGCTTTGCATGTTGATTGAGGAAACAAGGAGTTAGAAGAGCATTTCCCTTCTTGCTTCTTCTCTGTTGTATAAACACACACGATTGTACAAAGATAGACATGCACACACACGTCTCTCTATGTGTTGTGTATAAAGAAGAACCTTGCATATAACATATTATATAAAGAATATAAACTTTGACACATGGATATTGCTTTCTCATTTCTTGTTATGCGTTTGTTTATGGGTCTTTGCAATTTTTATGCTCAACTAAACTCTCTGCCTTTTGATTCTGTAGGTGCTATTTCCAATTCTTTGCTCTGAATTGGAGGATGCAGCAGCTTCTCAGGATTTGCTGAAGATAAAAGCTTGTTTGTTTTCAGTTTGCACTTCTCTTATGGTAATTATCTTGTGCTGTCAATATATACTCTTGCATTTGAGAACTACTGCTTTTCTCGTCTGCTTTAACTCTATGCATCATCAATTCCATTATGCCACAGCAATGTTAAGGTTTCTTCTGGTTTGTAGATCAGAGGCAAGGATTCTGTTACCCATCCTCTTATCCTCAAGATGAGGAAGACACTAGAAACAGTGCTTTTATGGCCTTCACTAAATGGGGATGAAGGTTTGTAACCAATTACTTTATTTCTCTATCGATTCCTCTTGTTGTTACACAGTAGTGGCTGTAAGTATATTGTTCCCGCAGTTTCCAAAGCACAACATGGATGCATTGATTGTCTAGCACTGATGATATGTGCTGAACTCAGAACTCCAGAATCATTCCCCTCCACCTCAGAGAAGAATAGCATTCTTGGGAAGAAAAGTGGTACTGGTTGGTTTGTGTCCTTAGTATGCGTGAACATTGCTCACCAGGGCATATTTGATATCTTTTTCTCAAATTGCAGGGGATGCTGCGTCAAGGAACTCTACACTCAGTTATGTGATCCATCAATTTGTATACAATGAGAACAAAGATGTTTCGACCTCTGAGTTGACTAATGCAAACTGTGCACTCGAGGCACCAGTCCAACTCGCTTTTCGTTTGTGCATGGCTAATGTTCTCATCAGTGCTTGCCAGAAAATCTCAGACTCTGGCAAGAAACCCTTTGCGCGGAAGGCTTTTCCATGTCTTATCCATTCTGTTGAGGTATTTCAGTTATTGAGTTCGTATGTAGAGATCCTGATTGCTTTGAGTTTTGTAAAGGGTGTGTTTGTATATTACTTTTCTCCTCCTGCTTGCTTATTAGAAGTGCGATCAAATATTGCAGGTGATAGTGCAGTCAGAGATTAGAGCTGCATGCATCCAGGTTCTCTTTTCAGCTGTCTACCATCTGAAGTCTGCAGTTCTTCCTTACTCATCTGATCTTCTTAAACTCTCACTAAAAGCTCTTGGAAAAGAATCAGAAAAGGTAATAAAATCTGCCTTGCACAAGCTTAACAACTATTTTTCAGTTATTGCTTGCACTTTAGTATCTGTTATCTCGAATTCTCAAATGGCACCCTTTTCTTAGCTAAATGACTCTATGTGCACACACATGCGTGCACACACATTGGGGGTTGGGGTGGGGGTCGGGGGCAGCATGACAATTTTTCAGCATGATTTGGACACGTCCTTGGTGAGTACAAGCAACAATCTAGCTGGGATTTTGTGATTTTTAAAGTTGATTATTGTGCTGGTAAGGGAGTGGGTGCACTAATAAAAACTGGGGCAAACCTAGTTACGTGAAATATTCTTGTATTTATTGCTTATGTTGGTTTGCCTTCTATTGTGCATCAGGAAAGGATGGCAGGTGCAAAGCTAGTGGTATCTCTCTTGGCCAGCGATGATGTGATTTTGGAGAGTATATCAGGAGCGCTACTGGAAGCAAGGTCTGTACTTTCAAGTATATCTACAACAGATCCCTCCCTCGAGTTGCGAAAAGTATGCAAAAAGTTGCTAATGTGCATGACTTCTCCCTGAGTTGGTTTGAAGTACTTATCTTGGATAGAAGATAAAATGAGCTATTTGCTTCGTAATTACTTAGTTTAATGAAGTTGTAGTCGTCGTAGTTGTACAGAATATGTTAGGAAATCTCAAGAAAGCAAGTTACTTGTGAAAAAATTGCAAAGCAAGTTACTTTGTAGTGAGGGGTCTACTTTTTGATTCGAGGTTGGCTTGAAGACGTTGCTGGTTATCATACAGGCAATCAAAATTTGTACAAGAGTGTAATTGACGTCTCACGAAGGCCGTGTATCAGTCATGATTTCTGGTTCACGGAATATCTTAGGAATTGTACAGATGCAGTGGTTTTGCTTTCAAAGTACCAACAGCAGGAAGAGGTCTTATTTTATCATGCTGCTTTTAGATCCAATTTCACTTCTTCTGGAAAATCCTGCTGAATTTAATCCTTCTCAATGAGGGTCTGTTTATGCATGTGAGGAATTGCTTAGATGTCATTAACAATGTTAGTGCAAGAGATTTATGGGACCGTATGGGATTCCCATGGTCAGGATCAAATTACCAATATTGTGATCATAGGTTGGCTCTCATAAAGCAAATGGACCTATGGACCTGCATGATTGGGATCTAGTTTACTAATTAATATGCTTGAAGGGAGACATGTTCCCCCAACCAATAGTGCCACAATTTTACCCCTTAGTTATGCCTAACCAGCTTCCCTCCATTTCAACTGAAATGGAGAGGATCCAAATGCATCTTTTTGTAGAGGATATGTTTTACTATTGTTGATAGTGTAGATTATAATTTATGAGATCTTGATGACGATGAGATACCCTTTGTCTTACAGTCCAAGGTGAGGACTCATTATCTACTTGTAAATATATTTTTGAGTAGAGACAGACGCCCAGCATCCGTTTTTATTGAAAAAAAAAAATCAAAAAAATAACATTTTTTAACTAAAAAACAGTTTTAAACTTATCAATTTTTTATTTTATTTTTTTCTAAGGTTATGAAATGGGAATAAAATAAGCCTGAACATTTTTTTTGTTCAAAAAAATATTTTTTTTAATTTTTATCAATAAAAAATAAAAAAAAAATATTTTATTTCCATTTCATAACCTAAAAAAGAAAAAAAATGAAAATCCTGACTAAGTCTTAAAGCTGTATTTTAGTAAAAAAAAAAGTGATTTTTTTTTTATTATTATTTTTTTCACCTAAAATGGATGTCAGGTGTCCGTCACAGCACGACTCTATATTTTTTAGCCTTCACAGTTCATTTTACAGTTGGTCTGAAGCTAAAAACTTTTCAATTGTCATTTTACAATTCAAGGTGAGGACTTATTATCTACTTGTAAATATCTTTTTGTAGAGGATATGTTTTACTATTGTTGGTTTGATTTGGTTAATGTAACTTTCTTTCTTTTGTATAAATTTTGCTGATAGTTCTTTTTCTCATCTTAAAAAAAAAATAAAAACAAAAATAAAACCAAAAAAAAAAAAAGAAAAAAAACCGTCATTGCTCATAAAGGTGTGAAGGGGACATATCATTCATCGTGATGGCGTGTCATTTAACTTTTCGTAAAAGATATCTTATCCTCATAAGTCAAAAGCCATTATTGTGAAGAATCATGAGCCATGTAGGTTGATGTGACTTTGCAAGATGGCAATTTAATTTATAAAAGAAAAGGCTTAAATATTAACTAAAATTTCTTTTAGGAGAACTACCAGCATTTATTTATTTTTTTAAAAAAATTAAATGAGGTTTAGAGGTGAGCCCTATTTAATTTTAAAAAATAAAAAAATATTAATTAATCCCTTAAAAAAAATTTTAGTTGATATTTTAGTACTTTTTTTTTACAAATGCTGAACGTTATTTGATACATATCTTTTGATAGGATTTATCATTAAAACTTGGCTTGCAAAAGTCGAGTATTCAAGAGTTTATATACACATAATTAAGACTATATTTAACTGAGATAGGATAGAGAGATTAAAACATATTATCATGTTTTATAGTCGACGTCCACGGCAATCACTTTATTAACACTGATTCGATGATAATACTTTCTTTTTTGACAGCTCCTCTTATTTATTAGCAATGACTTAATGTTATGCTCATATATAGTACTAAGACATTTTAATCCGGCCTATAAGTCGCTTTCTCTATGACTCAACCTGAATCAACCACAAAGTCGCAACCACTTTGATCTCATACTAAATGAGTTGCGTCAAATCCTATACTCGACATAATGGTTAGCTCTGATACCAAATGATGCAAATTTTAAATAAAACTCACATTTGAAAATTGGCTTACAATAAAAAAGTACCCAAAACTTTATATACATATAGTTAAAACTAAATTTAACCCATGTAAAACACTAAATCATAACATGATTACTACAGATTGAGATTTCCTACAATACCATGTGGTGTGGTGGAGAGAAAACTGTAAGGCTCTTGCGATTCAGTTGTGAGAGAGGACTCCATGCACTTTCTTATCCAAACAAGCTTGTTCGGACAGTGCCTCACTCCCCTTTTTCCCTGCCCAATTATTGGGGACGGAAAATTTTAGGGCGAGTCATTAGAATACTGGTATTGTTAAGCTCACACAAGATACTCCCATGCCAACGGCAAAACTTGGTGCTTCATGTAAGCTTTGTGTTGGGGACATGGTGTAGCCTTGGGCCTTCATCTCATAGCCCGACGTCGACACGTGCTATATCAGTGGGGTGCGTGGATATTGGAACCTCTGATTTTGGAATCCTTTGGCAAGTTGTAGCGTTGAAATATTTGCTGCTAGCGGACGCATTGTGAATGGAGATCAGGTAAACAGTTGAGGCAATTTTTTTTAAAAAAAAATTGAGGAATACTAAAAATTACATTTTTAACATATAAGTATCTTACAATGTTGATGTGACAGTCTCAACTAATTATTGAATTAGTCTTTATTAAAAAAAATAAAGAATTAGTTAAGACTGTCACATCAATATTGTAAAATAATTTTAAAATATAAATGCGGTACTCTTTTTTTTTTATTGAGGGTATAATCCTTTTATACCAATTGATATAATTTTTAAATGCTTAGAGGACGTTAAGAATATAGGAAGCATATCAGGATAGGAGTGACAATTCGTTTTTGTATGTGGAATTTAAGTCGCGTCAAAATATTGGTATAAAATTATAAGATTGAATATAATTTAACTTATTAAATTAAATAGATTAAATTTTTTGACCATAATTCAATAATTTTGTGTTGAATTGTAAATTTGACAATTTGTGAGTCCCTTAGCTGCGTATGGATTGTACTTTTAGTCACCAAGGGGTGGGCGCAGACTTCCGTTGAGTCGAAATGTCTATCTCTCTCTCTCTCCACCCAATACTCGCAAGTCTCCCATGATGTTGTTAAAGTAAAATCTTATTCCCCTGATTTGATAATTGAGATTGAAAAAAAATTGTAAAAGAGGCAAATTGGCCCTACTATTGGATTCTAATACTCTGTCACCTTCTTCCCCCTGATTATTTGGGTCACAAAGAAGTGACAAATTGTTGACATTTATTTAGCCTCTGCACGTTGCTTCTAAATTCTGAATGGAACTTAATGGCCAGTTTCTTCATTTTTTTGTCTTTTGTATTTATTTGTCATAAAATACAAAAAACTACAATTAAAAAAAGGTAAATATAAGTGGACATAAATTTTATACCAACGTACTGATTGGTAAGAAATTCTTATAAATCAACATTTAAAAATAACATGTATGTTTAAGCATGTGAGAAGCATATGTTTTCTTATTAATGCTAATAAAAAATGATAGGAGAAGCACATACTATTAAAAAAGATATATTTCTCACATGCTAATGATACATGTCACTTTTAAATATTAGTTTATAAAAAAATTTTATAAACCAATTTGTAAGAAATTTCTGTCCAATATAAATTTATTCAAAATTCTTTGAATAATTGCGTTATTTCAATTTATTCTTTGAATTTTTAAAGGATAAAGTTTTCCTTCAAACTAGGTTGAAGGAATTTCGTTCAATTTCGTCTATAAAAATGACATGTGTCCCTCTGCATGTAAGAATCACATGCTTTTTTTAATTGTAAAGATAAAATTGGAAGAAATTTATAAAAAATGCATGTGTTTTTTTCAATTTTGTCATTGCAATTAAAAAAAGCATGTGTTTTTCACATGCAATGGAACACATGTCATTTTTATAGATGAGGTTAAAGAAAATTTTTCCAATCCAATTTAAAGGAAAACTCTGTCCATTTCTAAATCTAATTTTTAACTCCTTAAAACTATTTAAATTTTTCATTTTAGTCATTGGGTCTAAGGGCTTGTTTGGGATTGTATTGGAAATAGAGCTTTTAAAGTTAAAAAGAGATTTTTGGCAAAAGCTTCATTTTTAAGCTTTTTTCAAAAGTGCATTTAGATCATTTTTAGAGTAAAACGTCAAATAAGTATTTTTGAAATTTTTTATCAAACATGCCAGCTATTTGTTTGGCATAGTTTTTTAAATACTAAAAGTATTTTTTAAGCTCTCTAATACAATCTCAAACATACC
The DNA here is from genome assembly GCA_900184695.1 of Betula pendula. Lineage (NCBI taxonomy): Eukaryota > Viridiplantae > Streptophyta > Magnoliopsida > Fagales > Betulaceae > Betula > Betula pendula. Next base: position 930,007 of record FXXK01000030.1, on the reverse strand, counting down.
CTAAAAATGTTATTGTGGCATTAACTTATTGAAATTGATCTGGATTAACTTAACCTGAAGAATATGGTTGACTAACCTGCCTCTCCATTCGTAACTATAAACAGTACACTCATTTCCCATTGATTTTATAATCCATCGTAATTGTTTATACTGTGCCCTTACCAACAAATTTATCCTTCTTCTTTTGGGAAATAGGATCCTTTTTCCTTCTTTTGTACCTAGCTTACACGTATCATTAATGCTTCCATCTTTTGGGCCTTTCCTAGGGATGGGCAAAACCCGCCCCACCCTGTTATGTAAATCTCAATTTTTTACTTTTTATTTATTTATTTTTTTTTTTTTGCACATGCCAATTTTTTGAATACATGTTCGAATCGAATCGAGTATCTAGTTGTATTTTTAAGATTCGGGTGTTACCCGACCCGACCCAAGGTAACTTTATAGTATAAATTCATATTTTTCTAAACCTAATTTCTAACCTAACTACCTAAGCCATTTGACTCTCCTCCTTCCTTCTTCATTCTTCCTTCTCTCCTTCTCCCCTCTTCCTTCTTCCTTTTCTTCTTCTCTTCTGTGACCTTAGCCGTGAAATCCCTATTTTAGCATAAAATCCATAACAGCTACACTCTCGAGCCCACACCGCCACACTCCTACACCCACGCCGCCATCTCAGACCCAATCTCTCTAGTTCTCTCCTTCTCTTCATCACTCTCCTTCTCTGCACTCCCGAAGTCCCGCGCCCAAGGCATACCTGATCGATATTAGATTTGATCTATATCAGATCTTATAGATCATATCTAATCTGTTTGATCGGGTTTTTACCCGATTCGTCTCACTCCCACCCTGCCCCATTATACCTGATACCCGCCGATTACCATTTAGTAACGTTGGGTGTCAGGCCTTCATTTTTCAAACCCGAAGGCACATATTGGGTATCGAATATCCTCAATATCTGGCCCGTGCCCACCCTTAACCTTTCCTTTCCATCGACATCCTTTCTTACCCTTTTAAGAGTTAATTATGGCTGTTACATTAATATTGTAAGATAATTTTAAGATAAAAATATGGTATTTAGTTTTATTTTTTTTAAAAGAAAAGAAAAGAAAAGAAAACTTCAGATAGCTCCTGAACTTTCAGCCATTTTAACATACCCTCCAAAATCTTTAAAAACTCTCACTTTGGTACCATAAACTTTTAATATCTATCATTTAACCCATTTCCGTAATGATTCACCGTTAAATCCTGTCAAATTTTTTAAAATACCCATGTATTTTTTTTTAAAAAAAAAAATTATAAAAAATCTCAAATGGGAGATATTTTGGCACTCCTCCTTTAGGATTTGCCATCCTAATGGAGGAAGGTAAATGATAGACATTAAAAGTTCAGAGTACCAAAATGAGAGTTTTAAAGATTGTAGATGATATGTCAAAAATACTGAAAATTCAGGAGGACTATTTAATTTTTTTTTTTTTAGGGTGTACTCCATTTGTACCAATTGATATAGTTTCCAAATGTTTGAAGGATGTTATGGAATATAGGAAGCATACCAAGGTAAGAGTGACAATGTGTCGAGTTCGGATCGTATTGAAGCATTGATATAAAATTATATAGGTTAACTATAATTTGACTCATTTAATTAAATGGGTCAGACCCTCAATCATAACTCGCAAATTTTGTGTTGAGTTCGTATTGGGCTCACTGATTGTATAAAAAAATGACAACTTAATGTCACATGTCGGGTTCGAAACGTATTGAAACATGGAGTTAAGACTATATAAATCAATTTTAGTTCAATCAATTTAATTAAACAAATTAAAACTTTAATTTTAACCAGTTAATTTTATGTCAAATTCGCAAATCGTATAAAAAATTTTATGATTTTATATTAAGGTCATATGATTTTATGCTACTACAAGCCTACAACCTGTGGGTCCCTAAAAAATAAAAAAAATAAAATGGGTCCCTAGCTGTGTAGGGTTGTAATTTTAGTCACCAAGGGTAGGCACCGACTTCCATGGAGTCCAAATGTCTCTGTGTCTCGGATTTGGCTTACGTACTGTAGAAAAACTACAGCACGTAAGCTGTAGAAAAATGGAGGGTTTGGATGCATTTTAATTTTTTTGCAAAAAATTTGATCCCTCCATATTTTTACAGCTTACGTGCTGTAGTTTTTTCTACGGCAGGTAAGCCCAATCCCTGTGTCTCCACCCAAGACTCCGATGATGTTGTTGAAGTAAAATCCTATAAAACCTGAATTTGATATATTGACTCTAAAAATCCTAAAACAGGCAAATTTGGCCTCCCTCTTTTACACCATAAGGATTGAGGAGGTCTAATCAACTTTATTTTGGGATTAGGATGCCTAATCAATCACTTAAGGCCACTGGCTAAGATGTATGTGTTAAACTTGTCTCATTTCAAAGCTATCCTGAGAAAGACAATTGGGATACGTCTTAAAGTGGGTCTATGATAAATACTGTTGGATTCTAATACCCTGTCACCTTCTCCCACCCGATTATTTGGGTCACAAACAAGTGACAACTTGTTGACATTTATTTAGCCTCTGCACGTTGCTTCCAAATTCTGAATGGAAGTTAATGATCAGTTTCTTCTTTTTTATTCTTTTGTATTTATTTGTCATCCAAATTTTTTTAATTTGTCATAAAATACAATAAAAAAAATTACAATTTAAAAAAAAAAAAAGAAAATATAAATTTATTCTTTGAATAATCCCGATATTTCAATTTATTCTTTGGATTTCTAAAAATCCAACTTTTTAACTCCTTAAAACTGTTTGAAATTTTCATTTGAGTCATTGATGTGACATTAACTTATTAAAACTAATCTGGATTAACATAACCTAAATAATATGGTTGCCTAACCTGCTTCTGTTGTCCATTTTTAACTATAAACATTACACTCATTTTCCATTGATTTTAAAATCCGTCAACCATCATAATTGTTGTTACTATGCCCTCACCAACCCTACCTCCAAATATTTTCTTCTTCTTTTGTTCTGTACCTCCCTGCCTGCACTCATAATTAATGCTTCCAGCTTTGGGCCTTCCTTTCAACCATTCACCTCCTTTCTTACCCTTTCAAATTTTGTTTACTTATTACAAGACACAGGAAACGTGTATAGGACTACTAAGTTTTCGTCAAAATTGAGTGAGAGAATTTTTTTTTTATTTTTTTTTATTAAATTGATATTTGTCATTAAAGTATGCAATTTCCACATTTTTTTTGAACTTCAATAATAATAGATGTCACATGCTCATACTAAAAATGCATAAAAAAATCTTAAGTACATTTTCTTTTTCCCGTCTCTTTCTCTAAAAAACGTTATTTGGGTGACCCAATCCTTTAACTAAATTTGATCTCATGACCCTAATGTTTCGGTCTCAACCCAAAAAGCCAAGTTCGTGAGGTGATTGGTCCAAGTCTCGTCAACTTCAAATATTTACACCTTGAACAATGAAACCTTTCTCAAACTTTTCCGGTGGGCAAATACTGCCTGCCCAAAGCCCATAACTTGGTTGCCACTTGTCCAAAACCAGGTGCCCACATCAATTTTTTTAATTTTTTATATTTTTCTTCAGCAAATTTACTTTTTATTTTAACTGAAAAAATAATTTTAATATTTTTTATATTTAGTAAGTAAATAGTGCTCACCAAATGTTTCAACATTTTTGCCGAATAAAATGGAATTTATTTTAGTCTCATTTTAACATATTAACTAACCAAAATAACATTTGCGGATGAAAATGCTCCCAATATGAAAAAAATTCTCAACATTATTTGTTTGATTATTTTATTTATTTTCCTTAATCCATAAAAGCCCACCCCAATGGCCCATTGGATGAAAGTCAAAAACCACAAGTTTTGAAGAAGAGTCGTGATACTCATCAGCCTTGGGCTGAATGAATAGTCATTCAGCCCAAGGCTAGATGAGAGTAAAAAAAAAATTAAAAAAAAAAAATATTTTTTTAATTATGTGGGACCCACCACAAAGGAAAAAAACCCAAGGCTGAATGAATAGTCTGGGCTGAAGAATATCATTAGCCTTTGAAGAAACCACTATAAAAATACAGGTAAACCACCCTATCCCAACCTTCGATACAAATAAAATACAAACCGAACGAAAAAGGCGAAAACAAAATACAGGGCCGACACGAACATCATCATCGTTGTATTGTTACCTTCTGGGGCTGTTTCTCAATGCTGCAACTATTCTTCGCGGTGGCCTTCTCGGCGGTGCCTTTGACCCTGTACGTGCCGCCGATCCGGAGCCTGAATCTGTTCGTGGAGACCATTGAAGACTTTGTCCGCCAAACCACCTTATACACCCTCAGAGCATATCCTCGCGTGCGCCTCGCCTTCTCTCGCATCATCAACTCCATCCTCCGCACAACTAGGAGGTAGATACCCTTTTTTTTCTTTTGTTCATTCAACCAAAACAACGCAAAAACACCCAAAAAGAACAAAATATTCTTGTTCTGATTTCTGTTTTGTATTTTTTTTTTTGTGGGTTTGTGGTGGTGGATTAAATCGTTTATTTTGGGATTTAATCTTCGAGATGAATCATAATTTGCTTTGCTGTACATGGATGTGTTTGCTACAGATGACCCATAATTGTTATATCAATTGGGTTTTTTATTAGAGCTCAAAGTTTTAACTTTCTTGTTTTTTTTGGTCCTCCTTATCATTAGCCTTGTCGGTGCTGTTAATTCGTTGATTTTGATTATTGGGTTTTGATGAACATGGACTATATCCTTATGACAAATTACAGATGATTCTTGTTGTATTTAGATTTTCTGGGATTGAGTTGCTGAACTAATTCATGGGGTAGTATTTGATTGTTCATTCTCAGTTAGGGTTTTGTTCTTGAGTAACTTCCATGGCATGAAGAGAATTCGAATGCTGAGATAATTTTGTTGCCGAGTTTGGGGTCTTTTAAGATTATCATAATTTTGGCCTAATGGTACTTGATTCTTTGCCACCTCCGAGAGCTGGAAAAGTTTTGGATTTGACTCCAAAAGGGGTGTTAGGGATTGTGTTGTAAAATACTAATCGAATAATTAAATTTATTTATTTAAATTTTTGTAATAAATAATTATTTTATTATAATAACAGTAAAAATAGATAAATTGAATCATTTAATTAATATTCGTTGATTTACCCGTATTTCTTTTTATAGTTGCATCTAGGTCTGTCTTTTGGGAAACGGGGCCACTTGCCCGAGCGGATGCTCAGGCAGCTTCATGTCTATTTGGGTATGTGAGCCCCATAGCCTCTTTCAATTGCCTGTCGGATTGGATGGTAATCTAGACAAACAATTGCAGAGAGCCCGTCCACATCTAAGTAACCATTTAAGTTCTAAGGTTTCATTGCTTATTTATTGATATGGTACAATTATTTAGCAACAGTAGTAATCTAGTACAATTATTCGAAATAAATATAGTATTAATCTGGTACAATTATTGTCTGCAATTGTTTACCTACATCTTTTATTGATATTATGGTTGGTAGTTAGTTGTTCGGGGAGACTTTTTTTTTTCTTGGTTTGGCCACTCCTAATGGCCACGGAATGTTTTGTCGTCTTTTGGATCATTCATCTAAAATGAATGTTTCAGGTTAACTTTTGCACCTCATGCAGCTTCTTGATGATCCCTGTTCGAGTTTAGTGCAATGCTGCAATAGATGGTCAAATCTAGATTTGGACAGGGAAATTGATAAAAATGGTATGACAATATTACGTTATAAATATGAGTAATGCTACGTGTCACTCATGTTTCTTCAAAACTGATGTTAATTTTAAAATTACTATTGAATATGTGATAAATCATTATTAAATTTTGATTTAATAGTAATTTTAAATCTCACATCAGTTTTGAGGGACAAAGGAGGACATGGAGGTGACATTTAGTATTACTATGTAGATATACACCCCTTAGTCCAGCCAAAAATTTATTTGCCACTTAGAATCATGCTTAGTATCTTTGATCAAACTTCTTTTTGCTTTCAGTTGGTCATGAAGATTGATGAAGGAAAGAATTTTGTTTGGAAGAAACTAGGAGTGAAATCTAGACCCCCTCATTTGTTATTAACACGATGTCAATATGTTGTTAAGTTATTTAAAAATTTTCAATGACATGATATTATGTATATTGTTAAATGTAATAGAATAAAATTTTTATAATGAAATGGCTTGTGGGATCATGATCGGTTGGGGAGAATGTGTATTTAAGTTACTTCTAGCATATATATATCTATATAGGACAAAGTTTTCTTTCAAACTGGGTTGGAGAAATTTCTTCCAATCTCATCTATAAAAGTGTTATGTGTTTCTTTGCATGTGAGAAACACTGGATTTTTAATTGTAAGGCAAAATTGTAAAAAATTTATAAAAAATGCATGTGCTTATTCAAACTTTATCCTTGCAATTAAAAAAATACATGTGTTTCTCACCATGGAAAGAGACACATGACACTTTTATAGATGAGGTTAGAGAAAGTTTCTTCAACTCAGTTTGAAAGAAAACTCTGTCTATATATATATATATATATATATATTATATACGTATATACTAATATATATATATATATATATAATATATAATAATATATATATATATATTATATATAATATATATATATAGCTAATATCAGTGACATAAAAATAATATAACTCGCACAAAGAAAGTCTTAGGGACAATCAGGGACCATATACAAAAAACATACAGGTATGCGAGCCCAGCTGCAGAAACCAAAAAAGAAATTATTGTTTAATAAGCTTGGGAATTGGGAGAATCAACAAGTAAATGATTGCAGAAACCCTAAAAATGAAATAATTGTTTAGTAAGCTTGGGAGTTGGGGAATCAACAACTAACGTGAGCTTTAATTAAGCCTTTCTCATAAAATTGTGGCAGGTCAAGCCTTTAACTAGCTGCAGGCTGAAGAAACTAGAAAAATGTACATAATTATGAAGATGATGATTCAGCAATTTCTTTCAAGAAAAGTTATCTTTGTTATATGTCAACCATACATGAATAAACTCTTATCCTAAAGAACAAAAAGAATTTTCTAACGAACCATCTCGGAAAAACACTTCTGGAATAATCAAATGACTGGAAATTTGGAATATGGGGCATTTTTCTTTCAGTTCAACCTTTTGACTTGGACTTTTTTTTTTTTTTTTTTTGTTAAATGGTATAAATTTGAGTTCCTCATGTTTCGTTAGACTTTGCATCTCAAATCCTGTGCATGTAAAATTTAAGCTGCTCACGGAAGCTTGAATACGCCAAGTTTTTCCTCCCAAATCTATTTCCTGCGACATTTCTGAGGAGTTCAACACATGGGCCCAAATTTGGCAGCCCTATCATTTCCAGACACCCGGTGAAAATGAAAATGAAATGGAAAAGTTAGCCCCAAAATTGGTTTCCAAACGGACCATTATCATTATTTTTTTAACTCTTTACACTTATTTATCGCACTTATTTCACATTAACTGATGTGATATATTTTTAGTTATTTTTTATGTCAATCACTTGAAATACGTCATATTAATCAATATAAAATGAAGGACACAAATTTCCTCTGACTTGGGTTGGAGGAAATTTCCTCCAACCTCTAAAAAAAATTATAAAAATTATAAAAAAAAAATTGAAAAAATATATTTCACCACTTATAAAAATACAAGAAAAAACAAGCAAACTTTTTTTTAAAAAAAAAAACATATATACAACAATGTTACGAAATAAAAACAAAGCAAAAAGAGCAATTTTTTTGCTTTATTTTAAATGGGTTGAATTTGCTATATATTATGATTTTTTTTTTTTGCTTTATTTTTCTTGTATTTTATAAATGGGTTGAAATATATTTTTTTTAATTTTTTTTTCATGAATTTTTGTCATTTTTTTTAAAGAGGTTGGAGGAAATTTTCTTCAATATGAGTTGAGGAAATTTGTGTCCTAAAATTAATGTAAAGAGTAATATTAATTTTATTTTATTTAGTTATTTGGATAGCTGTAAAGCCAAGATGCTTGTGGGCTGTGGCTGTGGGTTTGGGTTGTATTTAAGATTTTTTGAAATCTAAAATGGAGTGCTAGTTTTATGGACACGAATATCTTGGGGCCAAGCCTCTTGACATTTGACCCGATATTGAAGCCCGCAGAGATCGACTCAAATATGAATTCTAGCACACGAACTAAAGGCCATTGGGCCAAGACATATATAGCTCATTAAGGCCCACCTCGTTTGGTAATTATTTTAAAAACACTTCTCTGTTCTTAAAATCAAAAGCACACTTTTCTAAAAATGATTAATAAAATATTTAAAACATAAAACATTTTTCAAGTGTGAACCTTACCCAAAAACGCTACTTACCTTAATAAGACATTACACCTTTTCAGATGAAAATAAAAAAGCACTTTTCAAAATTATTATAAGGGTACGTTTAGGATTGCGATTTTGTAGACAATAAGTACGATTTTAGATCAAATCGTAAAAATTGGATTGTTTAGAAACTACGTTTTTAAAAAATTGCGATTTAAAAACGCAAAAAATATATATATTTTCAAATCGCAGGTAAGGGATACTTTTTTAAAAACGCAGAATTTTAAAAGCTAAACTGCGATTTTAAAAGTCAAACTGTAATTTTGCCAAACGCTTAACTGCATTTTTAAATCTCACTTTTTGAAATCACAATCCCAAACGAACCTTGAGTATTCGTTTAGATATGTAATTTCAAAAAGTACGATTTTAAAAATAACAATTTTAAAAACGTGTAATTTGAAAACATCTCATTACTTACGATTTGAAAAAGCAAATTTTTTATGTTTTCAAATCGTAATTTTTTAAAAACGCAATTCTCAAACGATTAACTTCTTACAATTTAATTTAAAATTACATTTATTATTTATAAAAATCACAACCATAAACGCACCATAAAACATTGTGCCAACCTTATCCAAAAACACTACTTACCTTTATAACACGTTACATCTTTTCAAATGAAAATTAAAAAGCAGTTTTCAAAATCATTATCAAACATACTTTAAGGCCCGCCTCTTTTGCCTTTTATTTTGTCGACTTTTTTATTTTTTTACCCTTCTAATCTGGTGCTCTGGGACTAAGATATATTCTTAATCCACATGAATCATGATAATATGAATGGGAACGAGTCATGCTAGACGTCCGTCACGCGTCCGATTTAGACGAAAAAAAAAAAAAAAGGCCTTTTCTTACTAAAAAACATGTTTAAATTTATCAAATCTCTGTTTAGGTTATGAAATGGGGATGAAATAAGCCTGAACCTGTTTTTTGTTAAAAAAAATATTTTTTCTTATTTTTTATTGAGATAAAAAATAGAAATTTGATAAGTTTAAAATTGTTTTTTAGTGAAAAAATGTGATTTTTTCTTTTTTTTTTTTTCAAATAAAACGGACGCTGGACGGACGTCCAGCTCTACTCAATGGGAACACATACGTCTAATTGCTAAATGGGTCGTTTTTAACCTTGTGTTTGGTAGTATTTTTATAAGATCTTTTATTTTCTTTTCTTTTTTGATCAATAGTGAAAAAAATTCTCCCTTGTAGTCCCTTTTTTTATATTGAATTAGAAAAAAAAAAAACAAAAACAAAAAAATTCAGATCAAGAAGTATAATTGCATTATTAATTTATATGACAAATGAAAAACCAACAAAAAGTTATCTAAAATTGATGGCATGTTTTAATCAGAAATTGACTGCAGGTTGGAAAGTAAACGGAGTGTCACTGTCCATCTTTAACTAATGTGCATATGGGTATTGAAACATATAATTGAATATTCTAATAAATTGAAATTTTTCTTGGTAAGATAATATATATAGAAGACGGTGGAGCCTAGACATTTTAAATTTTAATTCCATTGGCACCACCAATTTTGGGTTTAATTTGGAATTAATTATTGCAGACTCCACATGATGGTCCATCTACCACGTCGCCGTACTGAAATATTTATTAAAATACAGCCAACATTGTTAGACTTTCAATTAACAATATAGATTGGCAATTGCCTCTGCCAGCTTTCATGTGGCAATGCAAAAGAATATAAGTTAACATCAAATTATGTTGAGTAAATTTCTTTTAATTCAATCTATTAAATTAGCACGTCATTAAGATACATGCGAATATGCGATTATTACATGCATTTTTAATACGCTAGGTTTAGAAAAAAAAAAGAAAAAAAAATCAACTCTTGAAAGAAAATTTTGCCCCTAGATTAATTAAAATTAAAATTAACAAAATATACATAATCATAACTTGTATTAGTAATTAAACAAAAAAGATACATAATCATAAACTCCACATTCATTTCCAATCGGCAGGGTTAAGAACAGAAGGGCTAGAGAATTGGCTAAGGTTTGCTATCTCATGGGTAAATTTTATAGAGAATTGATCGGAGGAGAATGGGTCCAGATCTGACGATCAGAGGAGCGGGCTTGAGAAAGATAAATGCTAACGATTTGTTGGATCGAGATTGGTCCAAAAATATTGTTTATGAGAGTAGAGTTCTATAATCTATGGAAATGGGAGATGAGGTCTACAAGGAGAATATTAGGCTTATAAAATATTTATTTATTTTTTTTAAAAAAACCTTTCTGGTCTTCGATCTTGGGTGGCAACACATGTCTAAAGGAAAGCAAATGAAGTAGCCCATAAATTGGCAGAAGGAGCGTTACACCAATCATTAGATGGTGTATGGTATAGTATTTATCCTGATTTTGTTTAAATTTTTGTACTTGCTGAGTAAAATTCTTCTCTTATAATCCAATAATAGAATGGAATTTCACTTAAAAAAAAAAAAAACTTTGGGATCATTCATTATTTGAGACTACCATATCAATATTTGTGAAATAATTATAAAATAAAAATACAAACTTTAGTATTACTCATTAATTATATTATGAGTAATGCTATATACTACACTCTCATTTTACGAGACTGATTTTTTTTTTAACAATAATTAATAGGCATTGATACATCGGCCCAATGAAATAAAAGTGTATATAACATTTATCTTATATTATTATATCTATTTCAATTAAATTTATAAGTGATAAATAGGTATAAGCAGCAATGTAGATTAAAAATAAAAATACAAACAGTCCTTCCTAGAATATACCTTGTAAAATGGATGATATGTGATACGACAAGAAACTTTAATCTCTTTTTTTTTTTTTGAAGTGGACAAGAAAACTTTAATCTATTGACATTGACTAGGCCAATCATTTCTAAATGAATTGTAAATGTATTCATACAAAAAATATATAAAATTTAATCTGGATAAGAAATAAGTCATCTCCATTTCATATAGAGAGAATCTTTATTTAAATTTCTAGTATTAAATAGTTTTTTTTTTCTTTGTTGTGACCTGTTTCAAATAAATATTTATATCAATCCTAAATACACTAAACATGAAAAAAAATCAGGTAAATGATTTTATTGAGAAATATTCTCTAGAAAATAATTTTCTATCAAACATTTAAAAAACTAAAAAGTAAAAAAAAAAAAAAGTTTCATCTTTATGAACATGGTGGCGTCGAATTGACACAATTGCCCAGTGCAGCGGTTTGTAACTCAACGGTTTCTACCTCTAATCGAGTATGACGAATCGTACGATGTAAAGGGTAACAACAGTCATTTTTAAGATTTTAACAGAAAAATGCCAGCGCTGTGTTCTGTTGGTTAATCTTTGCAAGCGAAAGCTTTGGCGGCTTTTGCTTTGACCCTTCTCTCTCTTCAGCCTCCTCAGATACAATACACATTTTCCTAAATTTTTAAATATTTTGCTCCAATCTATTTTAAATTCTTGGTTTTGGTGAAAAAGCCAGAGTACATCTTATTCAATTGGTACTATCTTCCTCTCTCTCTCTCAAGTCTCAATCTTTCAGTGGATTTTGTTTTTTCCAGTTTCATGGTTTTCGTTTGCCTGGAATCTTCTGGTTCACGGTTCAGGCCCTTCACTTTCGGAATCAGCCATTCCATATATAAAAAGGTTAGTCAATGCTCTCTAATTACCAAAAGCACACTCGTAGTCAGCCATTTGAGTTAGTTTTTTTGGTTTGCTTATCATGAATTTTTCGATTTATTTATGTATTTGTTGCTGCTAATTGATTCTATGCTATTCCCCCTTTCGAAGTGTTCATGTCTTAGTGTGGATTTAGCTCAGCTCAAGTGTTATCAATCTATTTTATGATCTGGGGTGGTGGGTTTTTGCCACTCTATGACTTTAATCGGATTTTGTTTACTTCTTGGAGTTTGGGTCTGGTTTATCATTGTTTTATTTGTAATTTCCTGTTTAGTGTGGTTATTTTACAAATGTATACTTTTTTTTATTGTGTTTTTTAGGTGCTTATACAGAGCTTGAGAGTGAAGAAGAGGATATTTTTGTGATAATTTCGTGCAAATAGTTCTGGGGCTATAACGGAATAGACTTTTGAGATATGTTATCCATTCAGAGGTGGAAATGCTCGTGGTCTTTGGCAGCAGCAATTGCTTCTATTGTGGCATTGGTTTCAGTAGTTCATCTATTTCTGTTTCCTTTGGGGCCCTCTTTTGATTTCTTAAGACAATCCCAGAACTTTTGTATCCCAGTTAATGGATCATCTCAAGATCTACGGCCAGCAGCTGACCTAGACCATAGGTTTCCAGCTGGCTTACACAAGGAGGTTATCTATCGTGGTGCACCATGGAAGGCCGAGATTGGGAGGTGGCTTTCTGGTTGTGATTCCATTACTAAGGATGTCAGCACTGTTGAGGTGATGAGGAATGATTTTGCTGATAAGAGTTTACTTTGCTTAGGTTAGGTTTAGTACTTGGAATAACTATTCTATTAAAAAAATGAATAGCTGTTATTAGAAATGAGAAAATGTGTAATGGGTTAGCCTTAGAATAGTCATTCTCATGGCCATGAGAAGAATAGTTATTTCCTCAATTTAAGGAATAGTCATTTTTTCATGGCTATAGAAATAACTATTTCAAGTATTAAATTATATGTATACTTTAACACCAAGTTTATTTTATTCAACTTCTTCCATTCTTAATATATGCTATTCTTTTTTTTAATGGAATAGTCATTTCACGTACTAAACATACCCTTACTGTTTAATTTTTTGAAGTGTCAACTTCATATTCAATGGTTAATTCATATAATACATGTTTGTAGATTTTTTGTGTGAGTGTTTGTGCAGCCACTTTAGGATTTATAGGATTAATGCTGACACCAATTTGACTTGCATGGTGGAAGTATATGTCCCTTTATAACTCATTATTCTGTTTGCAGATAATAGGTGGAAGTAACTGCAAGAATGACTGTAGTGGTCAAGGCATTTGTAATCGTGAATTAGGACAATGCCGGTGCTTTCATGGATATAGTGGTTAGTATCATTTAGTTTTTCCTTCTTCATTTAATTTATTTAATTACATATTGATTAAGAAGAAGAAAAGAAAACACGCCCCTGTTCCAATTTATTATATTCATAGTGATATTATTTTTTGGACTTTTATGATATACTCATAAACTACAATGATGATATGAAGTGTGCCAGTTCAAGCAACAGAATCTACAGATAGATTGCTTTTCAAGTTGATTTCAAAAACATAACAATTCAATGACTTACACTTATGTGAATGGAATAACTACATCTTTTGTCCCTGTGATGTTCGTAGCTTCTCATTAATCAAACATGAGAACCTTTACAATACATAAATACTAGGTGTTCTCTCTTTAGTTCATGTTAGTGATGAAAGATTAAAGATGTTTTGGTACTAGACAAATATTAGATGTTAGTAACCAGCCTTTTAGCCAATTACTTGTTCAAGGAAATGGTGAAAGTTAAATGAAAGATCACGCATTCAAATCTTTTTCTAGACCCTAACTTTTGGAGTATTTCCATTATTGTTAACTGATTATTATTAGTAATTTTGTATAGTTGGTGGAATTAGTTTCTTAACTACAGTCTGCTTTAGGACTTTTTTTTTTTTTCCTTTTTTCTTCACTTGAAAGCTATCAAGGTGTTTTCTGACTTATTATAGATTTAAATTATCAATTAAGAAATGTAGATTTTGGTTCTAGTCAATCATCATTCTGCCATCATCTTTGTTGTTTAGCACCAATGGATGTATTCTCACTGAATCACCAAGAAGAAACTATCAGCAACAATGGATGCATTCTCTCTTTTCTTTTTTGTTTTTCCTCCTTTCTGTTTAGTCTCCATGTTTCCATTTTAAAATTTAAATTTAACTCGTGTTTAATTTTTATTTGAACAACCCTTCCTCTTTCTTAATATTCTAAAAGTTTACATTGTCTACCTCCCAAAAAAAATCTTCTGGTCACTTGTTTCTAAATACAGATGTGTTTCAATTTTGCACAACCCCGAATCAAAGTTAATGTTTCCATCTGATCAATCATATTGCTATTGGCTTTATGTCTGCTGCTGTGACAGGAGAAGGATGCTCTGAAAGACTGCAGTTGCAATGCAACTACCCACAATCGCCAGAACTACCATACGGGCGATGGGTTGTCTCAATGTGCCCTGCTTATTGTGACACAACAAGAGCAATGTGCTTCTGCGGGGAAGGCACAAAATACCCAAATCGTCCAATGCCAGAGACATGTGGGTTTAAAGTGAAGTAAGTGTATTCAAATTCCTAACAAAGGCTTTTGTTAGCATATTTCCTTGGTTTCAAAATACTAAATGGGTTACAATTACCTAACATCTTGGCAGCTTACCTTCTGAACCTGGTGCTCCCAAAGTTACTGATTGGGCGAAGGGTGACCTAGATAATGTTTTTACAACCAATGGTAGCAAACCAGGATGGTGTAATGTGGATCCAGCTGAAGCATATGCCCAAAAGGTGAAATTCAAAGAGGAATGTAACTGCGTTTACGATTGCCTCTCGGGGCGGTTTTGTGAAGTGCCCGTGCTATGCATTTGTATTAATCAATGCTCTGGACATGGGCATTGCCGTGGTGGATTTTGTCAGGTAATGATTTTTATTTTTTGTACCTTTTCAATCTTTGGTGTCTAATATGCTTTTGAGAGAAAAGACTCTGTCTACCATCTTTCTATATCTATCAGCTCAAGAAGTGAGTGGGAATAGTGTAAAGTTTGGTCAAAAGTTATTCATGATACTCATCATCTTTGGACATTTTGAGACATATCCCCAAATTAATAAATGATATGAAAGAAAAATAAATAATACCAAATGCAATGTTGTATAAGTCGATTTCCTTCAAATCTAATTGAAGTTCCCTGTTTATGACCATGTAAGTTCTAATAATTTGAGTTAACTCATATTTACTTTGACGCTGCGTACCTTTTTTTTCTCTGATTTGTCACTATTACTGCCCAAACTAAATCTGGTGTATGTCTCAGTGTGACAATGGATGGTATGGAATAGATTGCAGCATTCCATCTGTTATATCATCTGTAAGAGAATGGCCTCAATGGCTTCGACCAGCACAGGTCAATGTTCCTGATGATATACATCTCACAGGGAAAGCTGTCAATCTAAATGCTATGGTGAAAAAGAAAAGGCCCCTAATTTATGTTTATGACTTGCCTCCAGATTTCAACAGCCTTCTCCTTGAGGTCAGGATAAGCTGTAATTTGTGATTTCTTGAGTGATGCCAATATCAAGTTCTCATGTTTCTTAATCTTTTTGAGTGTCATAGGGGCGCCATTTTAAGTTAGAGTGTGTAAACAGAATATATGACGACAAGAACGCAACAGTGTGGACAAATCAGCTGTATGGCGCTCAGGTATACTAGAACTGAGATTAAGCATTGCCTATAACTTTTTTGTCATGTAATGTTACTTGTACGCAGATGGCACTTTATGAAAGTATCTTAGCTAGTCCTCATCGAACATTAAATGGTGAAGAAGCAGATTTTTTCTTCGTTCCTGTCCTTGATGCATGTATAATAACTCGTGCAGATGATGCTCCTCACTTGAGCATGCAGGTACACTTTTTGCAGCTGTTGCATACGTTGCATACACTTATGTGTATATGTGTATATATTTTTATCTATTTGTATTTATACATGACTTTTTTTCCTGGGCATAGTTACATGTGACTTAGATTCTCTCTGTGCATGCACATGTGTGTGTGTGCACACGTCCATGTGTGTGCATACCTGTGTCTTTTTGCATACGTGTGGTTTTTCAGTAGACCTTTTGAGACAAATAATTATGAATGATGGATGATACACATTACCCAATCCCTGCCTGTTCTATTTTCAAATGAACTTTGATATTTCTTGACACTTGTAAATAGCATAAGAGTTTGTCTCTTCGTAGGAATTCTATTCAACCTTCATTTTTTACCTTTTAGAACCTTCGTTTAGTTCCTTAACAAGAAACTTTAGGTGTGTGTGGGTGCTTGTGAACGACATTCCACATTTCACTTGTATGTTTGGGTTTTGTTCACTTGTATGTGTGATTCCATCCTCATGTGAATAGGACTTCTAACTTTTCAGGACCATATGGGCTTGAGGAGCTATCTCACCCTGGAATTTTATAAGAAGGCTTATGATCACATTGTTGAGCAATTTCCTTACTGGAATCGCTCATCAGGAAGAGACCATATTTGGGTAAGCATGGAGAAAACTGAGAAATTGAATGCTTTTTGTCTTTTGCTTGTGATAGAGTATTATACCGAGCTTAACCTAATGAAGTCGCCTTTATATCTGAAGACAGTCGTTTTCCTGGGATGAAGGTGCTTGCTATGCCCCTAAGGAGATATGGAATAGCATGATGTTGGTACACTGGGGTAACACAAACTCGAAGCATAAACATTCCACAACAGCCTATTGGGCTGACAATTGGGATACAGTTCCTTCAAGTAGAAGAGGCAACCACCCATGCTTTGAACCTGATAAAGACCTTGTGCTCCCTGCTTGGAAACGTCCTGATGTTATTTCATTAGGCTCAAAACTTTGGGCTAGGTACACATTTCATTGAAAGCATTGTCTCATCTTTTTGGGTTTATTAGTTTTGGCTTGGTTTAACAATTCAAACCTGTTTCAAATTTTCCATATGTGTGAGTGAACAATGGAACTTTCAATGATACATTTTCAGGCCCCGAGAGAAGCGAAAGACACTGTTCTATTTCAATGGAAATCTAGGACCAGCATACCCAAGGGGAAGGCCAGAAGCTTCGTAAGTTAACTGAAGAGCTGTTTTGAATATTGTCAAATAATCAGTTGGTTTCAAATGGCATGTGGACATACTGTTAGTGTCAAAATTGCCATTTCTCTTTTCTTTCCCCCTCAAAGTAATGCATTTTGATAAATTTATAAGTCAACTCTTTCTGCTCCATGTTTAACAAGTGTGCTTTTAGTGGTCTAGTTAGTTGTGTCTTTGTCTGGTTGAATTTCCAGTTCTATGGGGAGTTACTAAATACATATTTTCAGAAGAAATAATAAATAGTCTGGTTGTGTATATGCAGATATAGTATGGGTATCAGACAGAAAATAGCAGAAGAGTTTGGATCAAGCCCTAACAAGGAAGGCAAGCTTGGGAAACAGCATGCAGAAGATGTAATTGTCACACCACTACGTTCCAACAATTATCACGAGGATTTAGCCAGTTCTGTTTTCTGTGGGGTATTTCCTGGAGATGGTTGGAGTGGTCGTATGGAAGATAGTATTCTGCAAGGGTGCATTCCTGTGGTCATTCAGGTAGTGTGGTTTTATTTCTCGTTTTTCTGACAACTTGGCAGCCATAGAACATCTAAGAATTTAATAATGAGTTTGGTTTAGCTTTTCATTGACAGCAAGCTTCTTGCCAGGTTGTGGCTCTAGGAAACCATCTTATAGATTATTGCTCATGAAATCTGTTTCAACAGTGACTATCGGCTTCTTGTCATTTTTAAAAAATTGCATAAGGCCATCCTCATTATTAGTTTTCTAAATTTTGAGGGGCTATTGAATTCTGTCTACATCCTACATGTCAAAAGGCGTAAGCACTGTGGAGCTGATTTTGGTTTTTGAGTTTGTTTTGTACATCAAACTTTCAAAATAATCTTTTCTCACTTTTACATATGTAGGATGGGATTTTCCTGCCATATGAGAATGTGCTCAACTACGATAGCTTTGCCGTTCGTATACGTGAAGATGAAATTCCAAATATGATAAAGATTCTCCGGGTATTTCTTTTAATATTTCAATTTCAATTGGGATCAAGAAATGTTCAATTTAAACTTGGCAGTGAAGTTGACAGTTTGGTGTCCTTTTGCTTCCTCTAGGGGTTCGATGAGACAGAAATAGAATACAAGCTGGCCAATGTACGGAAAACCTGGCAGAGGTTCTTGTATCGTGATTCCATTATGCTTGAAGCTGAGAGGCAAAAATCTGCTTTTGGCCGCGTTGAAGATTGGGCAGCCGAGTTCATGAAATTAATTGAAGATGATGTCTTTGCCACATTTGTACAGGTATACTTCTTCCTCTGCCAGATAGAAAGATGTTTTTTGTGTAATTTTGGTGACTAAGAAACATGAATTCTGAATTTAAAAACATACTCACATAACTTCCTTGTTGAGCATATAACCATATATACATATACACATGTCCATACTGCATCTGAATATTTGAGAACATAATCACAAGACTTCCATTTGGCTTGTCTATTATCTGAACCTGCTGACCTTATTCTTGTCATAACAAGGTTTTGCATTACAAGTTACATAATGATCCTTGGAGGCGACTTGTTCATCTAGAGAAAGAGTTTGGGTTACCTAGAGAATGTTTGATGAAAACCAACTGAAGAACTTTAGTCAATTTTAAGAGATTTCTGCAGCTGAAGGGCTCATGAGTTACAACACAAGAAGACATGAACACTCTCTTTTTCTTTCTCCTGAGTCCAGATTCAAAGAAGCACCTCAAAGCTCCAACAGACACTGCCTGAAAGTCAAGTTCTCTGATTGATATTCCAAGATAAAGCCAATTTTGTAATTCAAAGAGACAAATAAAGAATTTCATTTTCTCTTTTCCCTTTTTTTTTTCTTTCTTTCTTTTTTCTTTTTCCAGATTAATGCATTCATGTGAAATTGTGAATACATATTTGCATCTTCTTCCAGCTCATTTTATTCGGGAAACAATTGAATAAGCCAAGTCATAAAATTATTTTTGTTCATTTGTTGTTTACATTAACATTTATGGAAGCAAAATTATGAAGGGTGTAACGAGTCCTAAAAGATGATGTGTGAATTATGATGTCTTTGGTGACATGATCAAATTATCTCTATCTTCTTGTGACTCAAATTTTCCTCTCCTCCCTGGATTTCTTGTAATTGAATTTTCTGCCAAAGAACACATGGCGTGCATTAAACACGGTTTGATTTCATATTCTCTCCGTTGGCCTTTCTCAATTTGAAAGATTACTGTTTTTTTTTTTTTTAATTGAATAAGGAAAAGAGCTATAAGGGAGAATCTTTTCCACTCTTGACCCAAAAGGAAGAAAAAGTGGGAGATCTTACAAATAAAAAAGGTGTGGGCTCCTCAACAACAATCCCAAATTGAAATACAACAGTGCAGCAATACATACAAAGGATAGAAAATGGGTCAAACAAGTGACTTGGCCCTCTTAAGGGGCCGCAAAAAGCGGTTTCTAAGGCAAAAGAGGTACAGAATAAGGTGAATCTATCTGAACCCCCCTTATGAACCTACAACAACCACCGGAAGGAGGCTGAAGCGGGAAAAGCACTGTCATAGTCCAAAGTAGGGACTAAAAAAGAGAGAGGTACCAACCCATAAAACAAAACAAAAGTCTCCACAACTAGATCTAAACAATAAAGTACAGGGAGACAATAACCCAAAACAAAAAATAAAAAACAGACAACATAAAAAACAGAAACACAGCAAAACAACCAACAAGCAGCAGTGGCGGCCGGGACACGGAGGGCGAGGCTCTCAGAACCAAGAATATCATGGAAAACCTTCATAGGTTCCAATTACAACTTTGCTCAATAGTTTGTTGCCAACAAGGCCAGTTCATTTTATACAAAAACTCTCACATAAACGGTTCTAAAAAGTTTGGACAGGAATCCCTACAATTGGGAATTCTCAGTAATTGCACGCTCCTTGCAATTGCGTTGACAATTATAAGAGGCCCCTTCAATGGGAGCTCTTACAATTGTAGAGGATCTCCTACAATTCAGATAGGATAATTATAAGAGATTCTTATATAAGGGCCAGTTTGTTAAACTTTTATTCCATTCCCTTTTTTTTTTCAGTCAAAATCAACACCATTTTAATATTTCATCAATCACTTTTTAACAAATTTTTTTTTTTTTTTACTTTTTATATCACATTATTCACTTTTTATTACTATTTAAATAAAAAATTCACCAAAAAACAATTTTTTTTTTTACTTTTTTATACAAAAAATTCACAACATTATTCATACTTTATATTACATCAATCATTTCTTATTACTATTCAAAAACAAAAACATCCCTAGCCATTTAATAAACACAACTAAGAAGTTTCATGGACCAACTGACTGGTGTTTAGAGAATTGAACTCTTCAAATTTCAAAGAAATTGTGCAACCTAAAAAAGAGAATTGTGGAGTCCACATGCCTCGAGCAAATAAATCCTATATCTTAAACTATCTAATACAGGTGAGTCCTACTTTACCCTCTTTTAAGGTACTTGAATTTCTATAAAATTTAGAAAGCCTAATAACATGCAGTGTCATCCATGCTTGCACGGCCTTCCACATTTTTTCAAAGACAAATGGTACTAACATTCTCAAGTAGTATTCTTATCTATATACCATATTCACATTCATATGTTTTGTTTTTTTTTTTTAAAGAAAAGAAAAACAAAAAACAAAAAAATATATTAAAAAAATACTACTTGAAAATGTTGAATATCATTAGCCTTTTTCAAATTATGAGAATAATGATGTTTGAGAATGACATGAGAGTTATGTACTGGCTGCGGATGATAATCCTAGACCAAAACAGGAGGAAGGAATTTTTTTTAAACCAAAAAAAAAAAAAAAAAAAATCACTGCCTACGGCTACACATTTAGACTATTATTGGTCTATGCGGTTTTCAAATAAAAATAAAAAATAAAAATAAAATAAAATAAAAGGAAAAGAAAAGAAATTACCACCACATTTTTAGTCAACCAGCCTTAATCCACCTTAAATCCCATAAACTCCACCAAATAAGGCAAATGTCCTTGTTAAAGTAAGAATTTGTTATTACCATTTTATAACAGAACAAACATCAACCAGACAACTAATACCAGATAGAAAACTCAATTTTTTTTTTTTTTTTTTTTTTTTTTGGTGTCTGCTTAAAGTTGATGTTATTTTTAAATTATTATTAAATTAAAATTTAATAATAATTTATCATAAATTCAATAATAATTTTAAAAATCACATCAATTTTAAAAGACAAAAAAAAAAAAAAAATTTAAGTCTTTCCTATAGGATTACTAATTACACAACACTCAAACACTCCCAAAAAAAAAAAAAAAAACACACCCATTTTACCTTTATTTCATAGTAAAACACTTTTTAAACCAAGACGCCAAAAACGACTATAGAATTATCAAGATTCAAACAACAGACTTTCCCACTTGCTCACTGTCCTGACTCCTGACCCAGTTCATTGTCTCAGCGTGCACCCAACGCATAATCTTTCCAAATAACGTCACCTGCGGGTGACCTAATCACCTCTCACCTCCCTCCCACTCTCTCAAAAGCCCTCGCTTTTTCTCCTCACGCTCTCTTCTTGGTTCTCTTATTCTCCCATTTCCCTTTCGATCTCTCTGTCCGCGTCTGCGCTGTAGCCATGAACCTCTCGTCTCTCGCAGTCGACCCCAAGCCCGTTATGGGCCCACGGAGGGCCTTCTTGGGGGCCCAGTGCAGGCCCATTCCCCCTCGCCGCCCGAACTTCGTCGTTTGCTCCTCCGTGTCGGCCTCGGCGTCGCTGAGCGTGGCCGAGTCGACCACCAGCACCAAGGGACCGCCGAGCCGGATCGCGTCGCTGAGTCAGGTCTCGGGCGTGTTGGGCTCGCAGTGGGGCGACGAAGGCAAAGGCAAACTCGTCGACATCTTGGCCGAGCACTTCGACATCGTTGCTCGTTGTCAGGTCTCACTCACACATTCTAACATATACATGCGTGTACTTATTGATTTTCGTGGTGGTTTGATACAAATTTAATGACTTTAATAAACCCAATTGTTAAACATTTGCAATTCTGTGATTTTTCAGCATTACAGTAATTGGGTAAAAGTTGATCAGGGTCTTTGGGCATTATAGAGAGCATTGTCCTTTGTCTGGGAAGATCCTATGGAGCTGGCTAAGTAGTCAAATAAGCCTAAATGTATTATCAGCTTTTAGAATATCTCAAAGGAAAGTCATTCACTTTTTTAACTGGCTTTCACAGATTAGGGAGTGTGCTTAGTGCTTGGCAGTAGCTTCATGCTATTTATTCTGTAGGTTAATTGGGTGTATCTTACATAGATAACCAGATTTTCCTAATCCAAAGCGTGCACTGGTCGGCTAATGATGATGCTCACCGGAACAATGAAATATTTTTTATGGGTGTTTTATGTTGTTTGTTTTTTCTTCTTGTTATTGTTGTTCAGTGGAGCATATTGTAAATTAATAGTAACCCTTCTTTAATCTATACGTGCAGCGGCATTGCTAAGCTTAACACCTGCATGCTTAGATCTTTGTGGAGCATAAAAGAATAGTTCCATAATGCTGTCTCGTTTAGTATTATCATGGTATGCTAAGTAGGAGGCGCATGTGCTCGGGGGCTTTTTGAGCAGCCCTACTAACCATTTTGATTGGTTCTAAATCATTTACAAGCAGTACATCTATGGGAAACCACTCTTTCGTGCTATGTTGGTCCCTGCCTTCTCCTGGTGGAAATATGGGATTTCGAGAATTTACTTGAAACACCCTGCTTGAAACAATTGACATGTTTGTAATTGGCGTGTAATTGGTTGACCAGAGTTGGTAGTTCCCGATCAGCCAGTATGTCTTTTAATTGCAATTTCTTTTTCCTTTTTTTTTTTTTGTCAGGGTGGGGCTAATGCTGGACATACTATCTACAATGGAGAGGGAAAGAAGTTTGCCCTTCACCTGGTTCCCTCAGGTATCCTTAATGAGGATACACTTTGTGTTATCGGGAATGGAGTTGTGGTGCATCTTCCAGGGCTGTTTGAAGAAATTGATGGCCTGGAATCCAATGGGGTTCCCTGCAAGGGAAGGATGCTAGTGTCTGATCGTGCTCACTTGTTGTTTGACTTCCATCAAGTAGTGGATGGGCTTAGAGAGGGTGAGCTTGCCAAATCTTTCATCGGCACTACCAAGAGAGGAATTGGACCATGTTACTCAAGCAAGGTTATCCGGAATGGCATTAGAGTAGGTGACCTGAGGCACATGGATACTTTTCCTCAAAAGCTTGATCTTTTATTAGCAGACGCAGCCTCAAGATTCCAAGGTTTTAAATATGGCCCAGAAATGCTTAGGGAAGAAGTTGAAACATACAAGAGATATGCTGAGAGGCTGGAGCCCTTCATTGCTGATACTGTACATGTCATGAATGACGCCATCTCAGAAAAGAAGAAGATTTTGGTCGAAGGCGGTCAGGCAACCATGCTAGATATTGACTTTGGAACTTATCCTTTTGTAACTTCTTCTAGCCCATCAGCTGGTGGGATCTGCACTGGTCTTGGAATTGCTCCAAGAGTATTAGGCGATCTAATTGGAGTGGTGAGTGTATAATTTGCTGTTGTTCGCTTTTTCTCGGTAGTTGGAGGATTATTTCCTCTTTTTCCTTACTTTTGAAGCCTTAAAATCTAACCACTGGATAATTAAGAGATTTTTTTTCTTTAGCCAAAAAAGAAGTGCTCACCTTTTAATGTTTTTTTCAGGTTTGATGTATATCTGTGCAAAACATTTTCTATAAAGATAGTATCCATAGTCTTTATTAAATTTAATATTGCACTTGAAATAAATTAAGAACGTTTGACATAGCCAATTGAGATTCCTAACTTGAACATATCCTGTGCAGGTGAAAGCCTATACTACAAGAGTTGGTTCTGGTCCTTTCCCTACAGAAATCTTGGGTCAAGGGGGTGACCTCCTGAGGCTTGCTGGTCAGGAGTTTGGCACCACTACAGGTCGTCCTCGACGTTGTGGTTGGCTTGATATAGTAGCGCTGAAATTCTGTTGCCAGATCAATGGATTTTCATCGTTGAATCTCACCAAGCTTGATGTGTTGTCGGATCTCCCTGAAATTCAGTTGGGGGTTTCTTATAAACATGTTGATGGTACCCCAATTAAATCATTCCCTGCAGATCTTCGTCTTCTTGAGCAATTGAAGGCAAGTTCCCCACCCCCAAGCCCCCTTATTGAATTTTATATTTGTGGATATGTTTAGTTTTTGACAAATCTATTAGCTGCCATTTTGGTACTGCTTTGACTGTGCTTGCTGTGGACTTCACGATGAAGCCGTTCCAGATTAGGTATTCAGGGACACGACCTTGTGAGGGCAGTTCTTTTATAACCTTACACCATCAGACCACCCTCCCCTCTCCTCCTCAAGAGGCTAAAAGCATTGTTTAGGACAAAGAAAAAGGGTGGAGCTTCATATGTGACTTCTCAAATTGTTAAAACTGATCTTTGATTGCCTGACTTCTGTAAAATGATTCACGCCCTCTTTATTGCTTTAGAATTTTTGGGGGCTTCTTGATTTATGTGTTCTCATGTGTGTAGGTGGAATACGAAGTATTGCCTGGGTGGAAGAGCGATATTGCTTCAGTCAGAAACTATGCTGACCTTCCATTGGCTGCACGTACATATGTGGAAAGGATAGAAGAACTTGTTGGTGTACCCATTCATTACATTGGTGTTGGACCTGGACGTGATGCCCTCATAGTAAAATAATTTGAAGATGTCCAAGAGGATTCTCACGCACTTAAGAGGTAAGAAGATGCTAGACGAATTTCCCCTTTTAAGGTGTTAGATTGCCTCGGAGAAAAGTAGAATGTAAGGTAGGTTATATGCATTTGATGTAACAATTATATGTTCTTGGTCTGTGGAAGACCATTTTGAAACTTATGTCAGTCTTGAGTTTGGCAGGTTGGAGAATTTTGGTGGAGTATTTTAGCCTGTGTTCCCAACTGATGTAGTGCTAGAAAAGGGAGTTTTTGGATATTACATTGGCATCAAGATGCTGATTTTGTTGTTGTTGTTGCTGTTATTATTGGCTTAGTCAATTGGTACCTGTTTGCCATCCGCCACTTGCATTGTGTTACCAGAGCAAGTGTTCAAAATATTGCTTTGAGGAATTAGGTGATGATGATGAATAATGAATATGCTGGAGATACTGTCAGGAAGTTTTTGCATATTACATTGGCATCCGCCACTTGCATTGTTTTGGGGATTATTTTTTGTTTGAAAAAAGTGTTCGCTAAAACAGTTTTTGAGTGTTTTGGATTTTGGGTTTTGTTAATATTTTTATTTGGAGAACAAAAAACAAAGGCAACTGGCTGTCTTCCATCTTCTATGTTTCTTTCATATAGTTCTGTCACATCAAGGTAGAAGAATATATGTGAAAACTTCACAATAATAAGTCCTGTTTAATACATAAAGTTTACAAATGTGACTCATCATGTTAATGAGGAATTAATCATGTGAAATGGGATTGTGGGACATCAATTCGCGCAACATGCTGCTAGGTGAATTGATGGAGTGCTGCCCCTTCAATGGCGAGAATTTTACAGCCAAAAGCACCACTAGCTTAGGCTTTAATAGCATGGGGCACGTGGAATATCTGATGTGTACAGTAATACATATCGATAGAGCCTCATTGGTAACTGCTACAAGATCGATGTTCTTGAACCTTATGAATTAATGTTTTTATTAGTTTTAATTTTCTTTTTTAAATTTATAATTTATCAATTAAGTTGTATTATAAATAGTACAAAGAAGTTATATTATAAGCATTTGGGGAAGTTCACATGCTACCCAATTGGTAATGTTCTTTTATAATACAAAAAATTGTCAATATCCTCTAAGGACGAAAATGCTCTTAATAAAATAAAATAAAAATTCTTAAAATAAATTAAGACATTTAAAAAAAAAAACCGAGTGGCCAATTTTTTTTTAAAAAAAAATTTTAAAATTGTTTTTTTTAGAATTAATTTGTTTTTGTTTTTTTTTTTCAAATTTATAGGAATATTTTTGTCCTATTAAAAAAAATTATATGATCATTTTTGTCTTTTTGCTGCCCTTTAAAGAACATTGACAATTTTTTGTAGTTTTAAAGAATACATTGTCAATTAAGTGGTATTTTGAAATTGAGGGGGTGTGAACTTTTCCTTGAGAATTTTGATGTATTATAAAAGAAAAATTATTAAATTGATTCCTATAGTTTGAACTTTGAAAGAAATAAATCCACGCGTATTTCTCTGTAATAAAATGAAGAGTAATGTTTGTTGTCCATCTTTTTTTCTCCATCTTTGTCCATCTTGCACATGTGACTTTTTTTTTATTATTTTTTTAAAGAGTTTTCTTTTGTATTTGTAGAGTCCATCTTTGTCCACATATACAATATGAACAAAGATGGAGAAAAAAAAATAGACAACAAGCATTATTCTAAAATGAATCATCTACATATTTTAGCCATTTTGATAGTCCTTATGAAATTATACATTTGGGATTCAAACCACATTGATCAATTTAATAATTTTTTTTTTTTAGGAAAAAAAAAACTAGTGAAAGCATGAGTTTTCCCAAAAAAAAAAAAGGGGGGGGGGGGGGTTAATAGGCATTAGAAACGGTGAGACATTTTCCTATTTTCTTTTTTCCTTTAAAGTATCAAAGATTTTATTATTATTATTATTATTAGGAAGGATTGAATATCTGATGTGTCATTATTATTGTTTTTTTGAAAAGAAAAGGGCAAATCTCATTAATGTGTCAAAAATTGATTAGGTACATCGCTCCATAGCTATAATGTCATAAATATATTGAAAAATCTCTGCAATGTGAATTAGATCCTCAAAGAGAGTCAGGACTTTCTTGGCGAGGCAGTGGGCCGCACCGTTTAAGTGTTTTCGTGCATGATTAATTCTTCAAGTGTATAAACTATTCAAATGACCTTGTGCTTTCTCAATAACGTGCCCATAGCTACTAAAATTGCAAGTTGGAGATCGTAAAGCTTGGACCACTTAGAGAGCATCTCCTTTCAAAACCACTTTTAAGAATCTGAGCTCCCTACTTAAGGTAACCTCCCTTAGAGCTGCCACAGCTTCGACAATGACAGAGGTTGTAATATGACTTTTAGGCGCCAATAATGTCGCCAACACTTCTCCTATAAGATTTCGAATAATAACTCCGACTCCCATTTGGCGTGTAACCGAGTCCACTGCCGCGTTCTAATTGATCTTAACAAAACCCTCGGGAGGAGCCTACTATTGCAAAGCCTTGAAGGGCATCATCTCAACTAGAACGTGTTGTCGAGAGTTGGCATTCTGAAAGGCCTCCATTCTTTAGAATTTGGTTAACCACAATGTGTAGAGGATCAATCTAGCGACCATGAACCATTGCATTACGTCTGAACCATACGGATCAAGCCACAACTGCCACCTTTTCCATATCAGCTTTGCCGTCACTTAAAAAAAAACATCTTTTTAAAAAATTAAAATTTTGATAGAAAATAATGGGAGGAATGGCAAAAGCCACCCTTCCCATCCATGTAGGGCACCTTAATAGATTAGTGGCTTGTGCAACCAGCCTAAACAAAGGCCACCCCCTCCACTGTGATGGGCCGGGTTGGCAATCTTTTGCAAGATGGTTTCACCACCTATTCTCATTCAATTCTTTTATTTATTTTATTTTATTAAAAAAATAATTCTTAATTGATGTGATAAAATTGTTTACATGACATTAACCGGGTTTATGCCAAAAGTTACATTTAGAAACTCAGGAATTAAGAAATGATTTTTGTGTTAAATTGAATATTATATATATATATATATATATATATTATATATATATATATATATAATATATATATATAATAAGGAATTGGCTTATGAAAATAAAAAAAAAATCAAACAACTAAAGAAATGCATATGGGTATGTCTTATGATTTATTTAAAATACTTTTAATATATTTTATGTAAAACAACTAATAAACACTTTTTGTTATTAATACGAATAATTACATTTACAAACAAAAAAAAAATCCATCAAAATTTAAATACTTGCGGAACAAAACTCTCTTTTATACTACGCTCGAAATACAAACAGCATTAAAGAAGCAGAGTCGCGGAGTCCGGAGAGCAGCAATAGCGATGGAGGGAGGGAAGGGCAAGAAGAATTCATCTCCTCTCTCGCTCGATCAATTCGTCTCCATAACCGCCCCTCTCCTTGATTTGGAAAAGGTCCTGTGTGTGTGAGATTGAATTATTTCATTTTTCCTTGTTGAAGTATAATGAATGCTTTATGCTGCTGTGATATGTGTTTTGGACACGTAAACAAACATGCGATGTGCGTTTTTGAAAATCTTGGTTTCTAATGAAATGGTGCAGGAAGCTGAGATATCATCATCAATCAGCACAGGCGAGTCCAGAAATTTAGAGGCTGCTCAAAGGCGGGGCTCCACGATTCTCAATTTGAAGTGTGTAGATGCTCAGGTTTTTTCTCTGCTCTCTTTTTTTTTTTTCATTGATTTTGTATGATTTCTGCTATGTTTTAATCGGCATTTGCAAAATGGAAGTAAAGCAAATATTAAATTTGTCCTACTAGATTGTGTTTGCGAAATGGCATACTAGATTATGTTTGCCTATTTTTTCGAAATTCAAATACTAAAAATCAGCATTTGGGAGTTGGAAATGGTTGATTCTATCGTGAATTTATTCTACTCTAGTACGCCACTTGCTCGTGGTGTTTATTTTATGCCATGGATGAACCGTGATGGAAAATTCACTTGTGGCTCTTATTATGAAGGTTTAGAGGTTCAAATAGGGCCCATTTCCTCGAAAGAGTACTTGGTGTTGTAAAGTCCAAAAAAGTCTTTTTTTTTTTTTTTTTTCGTGTGGATAGTTGATTTGAATAAAATTTTAACAACACGTAATCTTATTATACATGCTAATGTCGTTGTAAATTGTTTTCTTTTTTTTTTTTGGTATAAGTAGTAGCAAACCGGTTGATCATCTATAACTGCATTGCGCTTTTGCAAGAGATTTGAGATCTTTTCTTATTTTCTATTTGTGGAACTCATTTGGTGAAGTTAAAGAAGGCGATAGATGTCTACTTCAGTTGGAAAGAGTTGTTTGGTCAACATAAGAATAGCTTCGTGTGGCATACAGATCCTCTTTGCCTTATGTAGACAATTTGGAGAAAAAAGAATAATAGTTCTTTTAATGTTCTTGAAAAGTATTTGGTTGTGATCAAAGCTGTTTTCTTGCGTTCTTTCTCTGATTCGGGTACTGTTATTTGTGGGGTTTCTTTATAATTCTTTTGATTTTGTTGATATCTTGTGCCTTGGAATGTAATTGTTTAGGGGACTCTCTTCTACACTCTACATGCACATAAGTTTCTTCTCTTATTACTTTGTCAAAAGAAAAAAAAAAATGCTAAGATGCAAACTTTTGATTTGATCTCTTTTTCCTGCATTTTATTGGAAACGAAATAGAGCATTGTATTACCTGGATTTTCTTATAATTTGCTTTAACTTTGGTTCTGACAATAGACAGGACTAATGGGGAAAACTCTTCTTGAGTTTCAATCTACTAAAGGAGATGTTCTTCCTGCTCACAAGGTGAAGATTCCATGATTCCCATCGATTACTTGTTAATCCAATTTTCGATGTTCTTTGTCGTACTAATCAGTGCAGTATGACTCATACTGAAGCAAAGTGGGGTGATTTTAAGTAGGCGTGGTAGAAAGATATCCTAGCTTCAGTTTCTGGCTTCCTATCTCAATTTTTGTCCTTTTTTTGTGGTTGTAGTTTGGCACCCATGATGTGGTTGTTTTAAAACCGAACAAGGCTGATTTAGGGTCTCCTGCACTTGGACAAGGTGTAGTTTACCGGTTAAAGGTAATTCTAAGAAACAGAATTTTGGGTGATTACTTATTGGGCACGTTCTTTTCAGTTGTAAATAAACCTTCGTAACTGCTTTCTTGTGCTGTTTGTTTGGTGGTATTGAACAGGACTCATCAATCACTGTTGCTTTTGACGACATCCCAGATGATGGTTTGAATAGTCCTCTTCGTCTAGAGAAAGTGGCAAATGAGGTATGATGTTCAAATTTTTTTACTTCAATGTTATTTCAAATGGGCTTGAATTGTTATGTAAGGCAGACAATAAGCGACTTCTAGATCGTTTATTTTAGTGGGATTAAATATCTATGATGGAATCCATACATCACTTACAAGTTTGTAAGCAGTTCAAAGAGTTGGATATCGGGAACAATATAGTTACTAAGCTTTCTTACACCAAATCATATCTGTCATTTATTTGTAAGTGAACATACAATTTGGTCTCTAGTTTCTAAAAGTTGCGAAGTCCACTAAAGGGGATATGGTATAAAATTCTTGCGTCTCATGGTCTATGCTAGATTTGTATCAACATCAAATTTACTATGTGCATATGGATATTCATTGGAAAAAATAAGTGTTGCAAATACTAATTATCTATGCAGGTTACATACCGCAGAATGAAGGATGCTTTGATTCAATTGAGTAAAGGTGTACAAAAGGGACCAGCGGCTGATCTCATTCCTGTTTTATTTGGAGAGAGGCCACCAACAGTGACCAAGAAGGATATCAAATTCACACCCTTCAACTCCAACCTTGATCACTCTCAGGTGTGTATATTTTATCTTGTGTTTCCTTGTACACAATCATGTTGTTTTTGTTATTCAGATAGTTTCTTATTACTCAGATATTTTTATTATTTACTATTTTCTGCCCTTAAAATAATTATTCCTTTGTAATGAATGTAATCATGAAATAAGAGACATTCAACCCCATTAAACAAATTCTATCAGGAAATGTTTGGTTTCTATCAAACTTTGAGACTACTTCTTTTGACTCTGAAAAATTTCTCAACTTCAGTCTACATTGGATTGTTTATGGTTCATACATTCAATGTTCAAGTTTTGGAGTATAGATGCTCATTTATCTTTAAAATCAACATTGTCAGTTGCTCCAAAATTGAAGGTTAGACAATAATTGGAATTGAAAGATAAGTCAATAGAAAGAGACTTTCAGAATAACCATAAGTGAAGTTTTGGACATTGCGAAGCTTGATGTATCTTATATTCTAGATCAGTGTCTTGCTTATTATTGAACAGTCAGCTTATTGAAAACACGTGGATTTCTAAATCAGCAAACTCTAATAATTTTTCATTGTTAAGTCAAGCACCTATGTGGATTTCTAAATCAGCTAACCCTAATATTTTCTTCATTGTGTCACATATGCACCCAATGGGTCTTGAAACCACAACCAGACCCTCAGTCTATGTAGTTTTAATAACTACTTCTTGGCTATCCTGGGTCAGACTAGGCAACTTCCTCTAGATATGTCATGGCTGTTTAGGTTAGTTTAGAATATAACTAATATTGTGTTTCTTATGTTTGCACACGTTTATGTGTGCAGGAAGAATGTGTCTTTGTGGTCCTCTTTGCACATGTACTCTTGTATTCCACTTGTGTATTAGGATTGCACCCCTTTTTACGCTTTGTTTAGTACTATTAGTACTTATTTTTGAAAAAACAATGGTGTCTTAGTGTGTTTGAACATTTTTCATCCATGCTTGCCTTTTGTATGTGTGTATATGACTTTTTTTGCATGCTCCGTTTCTCACAAACTAAGGCACCTTGTCTCACCCCCTTTCTTTTCTCCAAAGAAAGATGCCATTTCAAAAGCCCTGTCATCGAAGAATGTATTTTTGCTGCATGGGCCTCCTGGAACTGGAAAAACCACTACGGTGGTGGAGATCATCTTACAAGAAGTGAAACGTGGATCAAAGATTCTTGCATGTGCTGCTTCAAATATTGCTGTGGACAACATTGTTGAGCGACTTGTTCCTCACAGGTAAAGTGATGCCTTAATTTTTGGGGAAATCAACTGAAATTTTAGCTTAAAGTCTAGTGGAGGAGTGATAATAAGTACGTATTTTCTTTAAACCATTAGGTGGTCTTATTGTATTTTCAGTCAAGCTATATGATTGCCCTTGACAAATTTGGATCCTAAACACCAATATGCCTAGTGAAAGGTTTTTTTAAATTAGATAAGAAAATCTTTTAGTCATCGATCTCCGACCATTCGTTTATGGTGCTGTCAGGGCTTTCTTGAGTTCAATCAGTAGAGTAGTAGGGTAGGTTAATTGGGTTTGAAATGTCACAGCTTTGTTAACATCATTTACATGGAATCGATGTCTAGAGTGGATTTTCAGAACTAAGCATTCAATTACATAACAGGTTGGCCCAAATTTTCAAGCTTGAAAATTATTTGCTTGTAGTGTTGGAAAATCTGTCATATAGGTTTGCTTAGATTATGTGCCTTTTGACTGATGAACAACTTTGATCCTATCTGTTAAACCAATGTGTCTGGGTTGTAGGATCCATCAATTGCATGTCATATATATATATGAACAAGCATTAAATTCAATCACTGATCTCTATTTCCATATCTTTTGTTAGAGTAAAGTTGGTGAGATTAGGGCATCCTGCACGTTTACTACCTCAAGTATTGGAAAGTGCCCTGGATGCACAGGTATGTAAAATTTGAAGTTCAGTTTTGAAAAAATAAAAATAAAAATGGATACCAGGAATTCTTATCATCATGATAATGGTGTTTTTGCTATATTTTATAATGTCATATCATTCACATGATTTTACGTGTTTCTGTATATCTTTCTATTATGCACCTTGACTTTGCTCTTGTTGTATATGAGAGCTAGTCACAGGTACTTGTATGAGCATATGAAGGTTGGCTTTCTCATTGTATATTGTTAAAGAAACTGAAAGTCCGCTCCTTTTCCTTTTCTTGCTAAGTTGTCAAGATCAAGTTATACCGCTTTCTATGCCTTACATATGTTAACATTCTTAAATCCATTAATCCTTTCTTTTGATTTTTGGTAGTCACTGACTGTGGTACTGTGGGCTGGACATTCCTTCGTTCCTTGAAATATTACAATGCTGATGAAATAATTTCTTGTTTTTCTACGTAGTGCTGTTTCCATACCTTCTAATCTTTGCTTTTTAGGTTTTACGGGGGGATAATAGTGCTCTGGCCAGTGACATTCGGAAGGAAATGAAGGTACAGACTCACAGTAGATTTGAAGGCAATTTTAATACCAAAAGTTATCAATGAATGCAGTTTCAATTATTCAAAAATGATTCTTTGCAATAAGATTTGTTGTTGTCATATGATTCTAAGATAAACTTTCTTTAACCAAAACTATGGTATTCATTCACTGAGAGAGACTTGATATATGCTTGGGCAACAATTGGCCGTTTCATGGTCTATTATTCATAAAAAAATGTATGCTCTGAATATAGGAAGCTATTCCTTTTATGGTGGTTCATCCCATCGGCAGGTTTCTTCATGGAAATTTCTTTTTGACACCGGAGTTCATTTCAGGCTTATGAAATCAGATAATTTTCTTTTGTTATTTGATGTTTTAAACTTGCCCTTGCTGCATTTCTTTAGGCCTTAAATGGGAAACTGTTGAAAACCAAAGACAAAAACACAAGGAGAGACATCCAGAGGGAGCTTAGGACTCTTTCTAAAGAAGAGCGTAAAAGACAGCAGCTGGCTGTTACAGATGTAATTGCAAAAGCAGATGTGGTATTGACAACCTTGACTGGGGCGTTTTCCCACAAGTTGAATAACACTTCATTTGACTTGGTGATTATTGATGAAGCTGCTCAGGCACTTGAGATAGCATGCTGGATAGCTTTACTAAAGGTAATGTTACACACATATGAACACCAAAACAAGCATATGCACATCCACTATAAATGCAGTCATGGGGCACACTGTATTACACCTGGAGATGTTATGATTTAGGGTTAATTACATTTGCCCTCATCAACAACCACTTATTTACACATTAACCTCACGAACTACCACATGTCACACTCAACCCTCTTCAACTACCAACCTTTGGCCAAAAAGCCCTTATGTTAGCCCAACTCGTTCAAATCTGACGCCCCCCCCCCCCCCCCCCCCCAAAAAAAAAACGTGTGAGATGGATGTCTTTTTCCTGTGAAATAACTAAAATGCCCTCAAATAAAAAAAAAATACAAAAGAAAAATTAAAAAAAAAAAAAAGAAGAACAAAGAGGGGTGGTTGTCGAACCACCCTAAGGGTGGTGGAGCCACCCCCAAGTGTGTTTGGGGGTGGTCGATCCACCTCTATGTGATTCAGGGGTGGTTCAGCCATTCTTAGGGGTGTTTAATCACCTTTTTTTTTTTTGAAATTTTAGATTTATATTTTTTATTTTGATTTTTTTTAACTCAAAAGGGTATTTAAGTAAATTTAGTTTTTAAACTAAAGGTATTTTCGTCATTTTACGTTAAAAATAAGCATATGCGTGTCACGTATGCATTTTCCGTTTGACTTAATGCGCTCGGCTAACGAAAAGGTGTTTTTTGCCAACGATTGGTAGTTGAAGAAGCTTGAATGTAACAAGTGGTAGTTCATGGGAGTCACGTGTAAATAAGTAGTAGTTGAGAGGGGTTAGGTGTAATTAACCCTATAATTTATTATCACATGTTTAATGCTTATTACCTTGGTCTTTGGATACACTTACCTATATTAGGAGAAAATTTTTGTCTTCAAAGATATTTGAATATAAACTATTTCATCTTCCACAATGTAGGTTGGTTGAAGGCTATAAAATTTCAGTGAGGTTATATTTTGAGTATTGAGAATTAGCTTTAATAAGGGATGAATTGTGTTTATTGCTAATTTTTTCAAAGTTGGTTTTAATTGTGTTATATTCTGAGATCAAAGGAAACCCAATGCCCAATAAGGACAAGATAATGATTATAATCCTTTTTTTTTTTCTTTTCCTAAAATTATAAACCGGTTCAATCTACATGTAGAGTGCATACTAGCACAGAGCACC
Source organism: Betula pendula (assembly GCA_900184695.1). NCBI lineage: Eukaryota > Viridiplantae > Streptophyta > Magnoliopsida > Fagales > Betulaceae > Betula > Betula pendula. Next base: position 894,836 of record FXXK01000030.1, on the reverse strand, counting down.
AGTTAACAATCTGAGTTCATTGTTTAGGGTTCAAGATGTATACTTGCCGGAGACCATCTTCAGCTGCCTCCAACCATCCAAAGTGTTGAAGCTGAGAGGAAAGGTTTAGGAAGAACCCTCTTTGAGCGTCTTGCAGACATGTATGGAGATGAAGTCATGTCTATGCTCACCGTTCAGTACCGCATGCATGAGCTTATTATGAATTGGTCATCTAAAGAGCTTTACAGCAGTAAGGTGCTCAGGTCATGTCTGGATGTTGGGTTAAGGAGTATTTTGTCAATCATGGATTGTAAAAAGTTGGTAATATTTGTAAAGAAAAAAAAGAAGGAAATTATGTGTGACATTCTGTAGTTATCTATTATTACAGGTTAAAGCCCATCCGAGTGTTGCTGCACATATGCTTTTTGATCTTGAGGGTGTGAAGAGGACCTCTTCAACAGAACCCAACCTTCTTCTCATAGACATAGCTGGGTATGCAGTGTATTGTTGTCATATGCTGTATAATACATGGTATTCAGAGTAATTGCTTAGGATTTCTCCAGGAGGGAGCTTGGAACTGCCTTGAATGGTTTCCCTTTCTCTTTCTCCTTAAAATTTGAACTCACATCAATTGTAAACAAGTCTACAAAAATCAGAAGAGGACATTATCAACAAATGCTTTTTTGTATCTGTCAGAGTTAGCTGATAATGATCTGTTCCAGGTGTGATATGGAAGAAAAGAAGGATGAAGAAGATAGCACATTGAATGAGGGTGAAACTGAGATTGCTATGGCCCATGCAAAGAGACTTGTTCAAAGTGGAGTCCAGGCTTCTGATATTGGAATTATTACCCCTTATGCTGCACAGGTATAAGAGTTTCTTTTGTGAGCTTTAAGTAAGTATCTGCTGATCGTAAGTGTCACAATTCAGTAATTAGAATTAGGGATTAGAATAACTACCAGATAAAATAAGAGGTTTTTCTTTCATGCACATACTTTAATACAATAGATATTTTTCTCGTTATTTATATTGTATCTAGTAATGCAGGTTGTGTTACTAAGGATGTTGAGAGGCAATGAAGACAAGTTAAAGGATGTGGAAATCTCAACAGTTGATGGCTTCCAGGGACGTGAGAAGGAAGCTATTATAATTTCCATGGTTCGCTCAAACTCAAAGAAAGAGGTACCTAAAACACCTCCATTACTATTGTTAATAATTTCTTTTAAATATTTAAGATGGTAAGGAATTTCAATTACTATACTATCAAGAGTAATGGAGGTGTTTTAGGTACCTCTTTCTTTGACTATCAATATTAGAATAGAAAGAAAAGAATTTGATTTCTTTCAAAACATTTCAGGTGGGGTTTTTGAGTGACAGAAGGCGAATGAATGTGGCTGTGACACGAGCTAGAAGGCAATGTTGTCTTGTCTGTGACACTGAGACAGTGAGCAGCGATGGATTCTTAAAACGACTAATCGAGTATTTTGAGGAGCATGGTGAGTATCTAAGTGCCTCAGAGTATCAAAATGAATAAGCAAAGATATCTAGCTGTTGGGGCATATCAATCTGTTGGTTGTGTTTGGTGGTAGAGAAGAGTTGATCTGGATACAGTATGTAAGACCTCTCACTGATCATATTTGAAGTGAAATAAAATTTACTTTATTGAAGATAATTCTAAAAATCCTCTAGATGAAAGTGTTGTTTCAATTTGTTGTTATTGACCTTCAAAGTTGTCTGGAAAACAGGCTGATTAGGCACACCTTGTTCGTCTCTATCATCGATAGACTTTTCAGATATTTTGTGTCAAAAGTAAAAGGACCAGTTATCTTGACTTCACAGAACAAACCTCCTTTAACATTTTTTTTTTAAAAAAAATGTAAAATCATACTAGATGCGATCAAGTTGCTTGGACTGTTTAAAATATTGTAATGCTTGAATCTCCTCATGAAGGAATGGGTGAAAGAAAAGGATGTTGAACAACCACATTTATCATTGCCAGGGAATTGTGAAAAGCTCACCGGAATGTTTCACTATAAAGTTTCACGTTGTGAATATAATGAAATTTGACCTTTCCATAATGGCTTGAAATGTTTCATGTTAGAATGTCTACATCTAGTTTTTTTTTTTTTTTTTCGGAGCTTTTGCCCTAAGAATCATCTTCACTGAATCATTGCTCACTGTTTTATGCCAAACTTCACACCAAGCAGATTTAAGATATATTGAAATCCTGATTATTTAATTGACAACTACCAGAGGAATCTTGTCTTCTGTGCGGCAACCTAATTTTTTTTTTTCCCATTTTGTTTCCTTTTCATACAATTATATTGTTTAATCCTTGAAATGACCAATTTTTAGCTCACAAATACGAGGTTTTGACTGGCTTATGTTTCTTTTTATACCCCGTTTCATGCATGTTCGCTGTAAGTTCCTCAATCAAGTCAGAAACGAAGCTAAACTTGTATATAAACAAAGAAAGCCCTTATATGGAATAGGGAAGAAAAAAAAGCCCTTATATTGATTGTGAAAATGGCCCAATCTTTTGATCAGTTCGAATAAACCATTGCCTAAGAACCAAGGCCAATTTACTTTTAACTACCACTGCAACAACAAATTCTCTCAGCCTCTGCCGCTATAACGACTATAATACTCTCTCTCTCTCAAAGTGAACTGATGTCTACTAACATAAGAGTGATGAACTATAGCATAGCCTGAGTGGTAATTGATTTGCCTATATCTGACTATTTCTCACCTCAACTGAAGCTAAATCCTAGTCCTTCCAAAATCAGCTGATCCTCTTCAGAAATTCCAAATGGAAGTAGGGAAACTCATCTCTTCATCATAATCATAAACTTGGAGATTACTGGATTCTGCTCCTTGATCTGCAATCCCATGCATCTCAATCAGTGTATCCCAATTGAAAGTCTTGTCAGCAAAGGCCCCAAGTTCGTCACCATAATCGTTCGATGAAGCATCTGGCGCCGCAAAGCTTCCCGTGGCATTGGTTGCTTCTGAGTCTGGCTGTCTCTCTTCCTTCAGTATACCCAGCTGCTGAAGAAACTCATTGAGATCAATCTGTGGTTTCTCCTCACAAGCTCCCAGCATATTGTCTGATGAAATTTCTGCATCTTTCTCCTTCACTGCTGGATTTTCTACTTGGGTTTTGTCACTCATGGTCTGGAATTCAGCTTTTGAGTCACAGGAAGAAGTACTGGAAGAAGAGGTTTGGCCTTGAACTCCATTTTGCTTAAGTTCTTGAAGCCTCTGATGAATGACATGAACACTAGGTTGAGCATTGATGTTGAGCAACCCACAAGAAGGAAACATGGAAATAAAATTCTTGGAAGGAAACCATTTGAACTTCTGTGATTTGATTAGAGGATTATTGGAGTTGGGTTGAAGATGGGGAAGATTGAGATAAGCATCTGGCCCATACAATCTCCTTGCAGCCTCATCATAAGCCATGGCAGCCTCCTCAGCTGTGGCAAAAGAGCCTAACCAGAGTCTACTTCTCTTCTTAGGCTCTCTTATTTCTGCAACCCATTTGCCCCATGTTCTTTGCCGAACGCCTCGGTACTCGCACGAGGCGTTCTGAGGGCCACCTTTGCCTCTTGTCGGGCCTTTCTTCCATGGCTTCAATGGAGATCTTCTGCCATTTTCCATGGCTTGTTTTTTTAGTGAGGGTGTGTTAGTGAGAGCGTTGGGGGACTGCAGAAAGTGTGTTGAAAGGCGCGGGATATGTAGGAAGTGAGAGTGCAGCTTGGTTTAAATGTGTTCACGTTTGGGGAAACTTTTTTCCTAGCCCATTTGACCGTTAGCAAGTTCAGATAGTCCCAAATCCTACTCTTTTGGTTTTTTAAGCATGGCGTTTTGGATTGGCGTGCATGCATTCATGGATGCAAGGATGGATCTACTCGTGTTACTTGTGATCGGTGCATAATTTCACCCATCATTTAAACTTTTCTTTTGAAATGGAGAGGATACTATTCCTACTTTTGAATAATGTTATTATTTACACTTATTTATAACACTAATTTCACTTATTTAAACTAAAGTAAAATTACTTAAAACTCGTCACATCAGTCGGTGTTAAATTAGTGTAAAGAGTAACATTATTCTTTTTTTTTTCATCAAAATGATAAAAAGTCGCAGAGTTTGATGCGTAGCATTCCAAATCTTGATGGTTTGAAAAAAAAAAAAAAGAGAGAAATATAATTAAGTAAAATTATAGAAATGCATAAAAAATTTAATATTACGTTAGATCTGTTGGTTTTCATTTCTTATTAATGCCACATAGGATGCCTATCACGGTTCTTAGCCTCTCTTTTTTTCCTAGTCAAAATAGGCTCTCTTCTTTTTTCTCAACCAAAGTAGATTTTTAATGCAAATAGTCCAAAAGTTGGTTTCAACAATAAAATAAAATATTTAGTTAAAATAGAAAAAAATATTTAGAGAATTTGATATTTAGTAGTTTCGAAAAGTAGCTAACTAAATCAATTAAAGTAGATTTTTAGAGTTAAATTTAAAAATTTTAAAAACTTCGCTGTGGATGCTCACAATATGTTATATTATAGTCTCACTAAAAGACTCCCTTATAAAATAGACCACAGGACAAAAAAGTAGAACTCTTAACGCCCTTGCTATGCATTCCAAATTTCATAATCTCACTCCATATTTCTGATCTATGTTTTTGATACAATGTCAAAAGCTTTGAGTATTTGGCAATCCGATTCGAACTTTCTTGGGTTACACTATTAAACAGGCAATCCTTCCCCCCCCCCCCCCCCCACCTTTTTTTTTTTGTGGGAATAATGTTTTCTTCAAACCGGTTCTACAATTTGTGAAATAAAGTTTTCTTTGAGACTTGGTCAGAGGAATTTCCTCCAATTCAGTCTATTAAACTAGGGTATGTTCAAGATGCATATGATTCTTACATATATTTTTAATAGTCAAGCATGGGAGAAAATTCTTTCAACCTAATTATTTTTTAAAAAAAAAAAAAAAAAAAAAACTTTGTTCATTTGCCTGCTTGCTAATAGAGTGATGTATAGCAGTAAAGAATAGTAAGCTTGCATTAAATGTTGAGGTGGTGATGGAATATTTTGTAAAGACTGCTTTTGAATCATGAAGTGAATGTTTTTTTTAAAAAAATGCGGATGCTTTGAATGAGGTCTGACTTTCTCTTCCTCGGATTCTATGGGCGTTGGTTCTCCATAAATCTAAAACTGGCTTCAATTTTTGAGTGAGTGTGAAAGAGAGAAGGGCTTTCAATAAGACCCACCTCACTACATTTTCATTTTCACGAGCTCTATTTCACATGTTTTCCTGCCATTCTTAACTTGATTCCCGGGACTCCCTTCACCTTTAACCCATGCTTACTCTCTCTCTCTCTCTCTCTCTCTCTCTCTCTCTCTCTCTTGGAAGTACATTCTTAACACTAAGGCATGCAAATGCCAAAATCAAGATCATGATGATGATGTTATTGCATATCATGGTGATGATGACATTACATAATCATGATTAACATTTACTTGATGATGATCTCAATAACGGGATTTATAAGGCTTTGGTTTGTATTATGTACCTGTACGCATAAGACACAAGATAGAAGCCTTACTCGAATGATATATAATATTGGTGAGAATTTTCATAACTAGTTAATTTTGTAATTGTGATTATGGTTAAATTTCTATAGTTCTTTGTGGAACACATTACCCAGAAGATCAAGCCCATAGTAAAGATATTTTTAACATGGCCAAAATCGCATGACATGCTAAAGAGCATGATTGGGAGCCATATGATGAGTAAAAGATATCACATCTACAGTGGAGAATTCTTCCTCATTCACCATTAGTTGGTGTAAGATCTTATAGTGTAGAAAAGGCTACTGTTAGCTCTCCTCCATTTTAGGTTAAGTTGCAAGCCATAAGATGCATGAACATAAGTTACATAACCACCATATGGAAAATTGTAGGAGGATCCTATGCCCAAAAGTTAGTTCAAATGATAAATAAATATCAACGCTTTTATTTATTTATTTATTGGCAAGTCAAATGAGTATCAACACAGAAATTTGAAGTTATAGTTCTCTCATTTGACTGAGTTTCATTAATAAAGTTTTGCCAACTTTGATTGAAGTGTTGTTGATGCTGATTTAGTTATCAGCAGAAATTCATTTATAAAGTATTTGGTTATGAGACACGGAACAAAGTTTTTTTTTTTTAAATTGGATTGGAAGAAAATTTTTTTAATTCAATCTATTAAACTATCATATATCTAAAATATATGTAGAATCACATTTTCTATTAAAAATGCATGTGAAAATCACATACATTTTAAACACATGTAAGTTGGACGGTGTGTCCAAATCCAATTGTCTCCATTTTTAGGCTGAACTAGTGGCAATACCCACCAGCTATAATGGGGATTTCCTGCCCTTAGCTAAGTGTTTAAATTACTAGCAATTCAGACACTCCATAAAGAGAAAGGCTATCTGAGACAGGTGAACCCTGCAACCTCTTTATAGGGCTGCCCTAATTACAGCAATTCGGGCACCCTAAGTTTAAGGGATCTCGATCCCACCAACTAATCCAAACGGTAGGCTTTGCTCTTTGTAAAAGTTCAGCTTTCAAGACAAATAGTCGCCAGAGAGAATACTCCATAGAGATTAAACATTTTCCTTGGTTCTTGGAATGATGATGACTTGAGAGTATACTCCATAGAAAATATACATTTTCTTCGGTTATGTAGAATTTGTGGGAGTAAAAGAAACCGCAAGATATATGGTTTAATTTGCAAACAATTCTCCAAAAGGACCGGAGGAAACTTACAAACATATTATTAGTCAAATTCTTCCAAAGAATAGATTGGAGATTATAATTCATGGTCTCATTTTCACGCATTCCTCCACAATGACGGGCGATCAGGGCAAATAACTTGTGCAATTCCAGAAGTGACTAGCATCCCACCTTTACTGCAAAACTGTTCCATGTCCTATTTCTTAATCAGGACCAAATCCCATCACTGAGAGTATGCAATTGAGTTTGGGGATCAGGTACAATAAGAGCCGCCCGTTGCATGTCATGCGAGAGGGTGCCCGAGCCTCACCCTGCCCGGACAGTGGGGTTTGGATTCCCTCTCACATGAGCTGCCCATTGCACAATTGTACCCTATCGGGATCTGCAATTGAAACCTCAAGACCAGCTGGTGTTCCTGCATTTTTTCTATAAACAGAAACCATTCCCAAAACTCCCAATTTGCAACAATGAGTTTCCTTACATTTACTTATTTATGGAAAAGTTCTTTTTGCTTCTTTTAATTCACTTGTCCATATACTGCTCTTGAAACTAGTACTTCTCTCCCTCACGTTTTTTGTTTTCTCAAAATCTGAGCTCCCATCCCTTTACCACCTGGGATCTCCTGAATGTAGAAATGAATTCAGGTTATTAAATCGTTCCTGCTTTCATCAACAAATGAATTCAATTTCAAGGCACACCACAAGCATGGATCGATGCTTCTAAATTGTAAACAACTATTGAGCCTCCATACCCTTATGAATAAGAAAACTCAACTAATATGGGAAGTCCATCATGCAGTAAACACATCAACATATCACTTCTTTCCCTCTTCTTTTTGCGCTGATATGTTAAGACTGTCTAATCAAAATTCATAAAAAGGACAACTTTTATGCCAACAAAAACTTCAACACATGTTCCAGCAAAAAAGCAATCCAACAGAAACAATGACGAACACCTGAATTTTAAGGCATTTGTAACTTTTTCATTCCATCCATAACAAAATACCAAAAAGAAAAATAATTTATTCACTATATGCAATTTTTTTTTTTAATGAGTAAAGTAAATTCCTTAAAGGCGCAAGAAATGCAACTTAAACACAAAGGACATATAAAAGAAAAACACCTAGCAAAATCAAGAAAGAAAGGAGAGCACAAAAATCTACAAAATATTAAGAAGGGCGTCAATAGCTTATTTTAAACCAGGATAAAGCAGCTCATTTTGGCTTTGGGCTTCCTTTGCACATGTTCCTCCATTTATCCTTTAGGTCTGTTGTTGTACGACTATTCAGAAACACATCGCCACCAAATTCTAAAATCTTCTTCCATGGAATCATTTTGTCATTGACGTTGGAGAATTTCTGCACTCCCTCCTACAGTTAAAAAAAAAAAAAAAACAACAACAACAACAATAGAATTTAAAACAAATACAAAACTCTAATTAAAAATCCATGAAAATAATTCTTTTTTTTTTTTAATGAAAGGACTTCGTTTGTATATCTCCCCAATGAAATCTGTAACGATTGGTCCCAAATGGAAGCCACATGAGTATCCAAATTTATGACACTGACTGCTAGTAACTCTTATTACATCAGATGCATATAAAATAAATATAGAAACCATGACAGTCTGAAAGCTAAATATAAAACCTCCAAAACCAATATTAAAACTGAATATAAATGCACTAAATTTAATGATGACTAGATACAAAGTGTGATAAGTAAAACTATGAAATTTAAAATAAGTTGTCCAGAGAAAGGGATGCATGCAAACAATAAAACAAGTACCTTTAGTGTCTCTTCCTCCGCGGCTGTCCATGGAACTTTCTTTCGCCTCAGCTGAGGACTTACTGGGTATTTACTGCAAAATAAAACAAGGGTCATTATCAATGAAGGATAAACAATGCAGTACAATGCTAAATTGCTATTTATAACCACCAAGTGTGCATGGGGGTAGAAGGAGAGAAAACATGTTTCAAAGACAAAATCAGGTTACCATAAAACATCAAATAAATAAGGTAGCTTCTGACTAAGCAAGGTAGAAGTAGTTAAGACCAAGAATGACATGAAGGAAGATGATAATTAAAAAGAAAAGATTTGATATATAAACAACTTACTAATGCCTCTCTTGCCTCCGGACTCTTATGGAGTAATTAGAAATGATAGACTTATTTTTTTCGTCTTCAGAACTGTCCTCTGCATAAATATCAAGTGCGCAAACAGGTTCCACTGGTGGATCGGCAATCTGTTGGTCTAAAACTTCCTGCTGAATCCCTTCTTCCACGAGTCTTTGATTGACAGGAATAACATCTGGGTTTCTACAGGATAAATTCTCACCATCATACTCATGGTCAGCTGCTTCTTGGTTGGGTCCTTCAAGCACACTTATAGGTTGGATCACCCTTTCTTCCCCTTCTTTCTCTTTAGTTAATAAATTTAGCGTCCCGTTAATTACAGTTGCCTCTTCCTCTCTAACTGATGAAGTGACATTATCACATGATGCAGAAGGTTCTGCTTGTTGCTCATCATCTATACTTCCACGAAAATGAAGGTTATTGACCTCATTTACATGTCCCCCATCATGATCTGTTTGATCACTTACTCTCTCTTCCAAGTACCCATTCTCATCACTTTTGACGAGAGGATCCTCATCTTCATTTTGTCTTGAAAGGTTATGGTTTTCTCTGAGCAATCTCTCTCTAAGCTCCTTTTGCTGATGCTCCAAACCCGTACGAACAAACTTAGTTAGTTCTTTCCTTGCCAAGGAGGCCTTTTTCTTAGCTTCAAGGTACTCCGAAATAGCAAGTGAATAAGCACAGAAGGGGCAGTAAAAGTTACCATTGTTGTCAAATCTGGGTGAGGAACCCAAACAGATCTCATGAGCCACCAATGGGCAATGACTTGTGTTGCATACTAACAACTGACCGCCCTCATTACACTTCACACAAAAATTTATGTCTGTCCAACCAGCTAACGAATCATGACTATATGTGCACTGGGAGCTCAAGAATTCATGTTTTTTCATGGAGACATCAATGTTATCCTTGTGATACCCATCGCTATCACTTGATGTCCCTGCTTCACAACAGCGATCCATATCCTCTTCAGCTTCATAATCAATGATCTTCTGCTGGGCTCCATCCAGGGATGCAGCATATGGTGCTTTCAGTAGAACATCATGTTCACAGTTACATTGGGATTCATCTTCTCGAGTCTTTTCCAGTAGAGGACCACTTGAAGTTCCAGGTTCAGCACATTGCTCACTTCCATCTCTGACTTCATCAATAGAGTTCTTTTGACAACGCTCATCTATAGATGTGTCTTGAACCATCATAGTGGCACTACAAGGAGGGAGAGCACCAGTTAATGGTCTCCGTCCAGCACAATGCTCACTATCATCTTTGACTTCGTCAACAGAGATATTTCGATGAGGTTCATCTCCAGATGTATCTTGAGGCATCACAGTGGCAGAATCAGGAATCTCCAATTGAATATGATGCAATTCATCATCAGAGCTGAGCCCACATCTCATTGAGACAGTATACTCATCATTATCATCCCCTGTAACCCTGCCTTCTTCCAGAGTTCCTATATGATCTTTAACCAAGTTACAACCTTCTTGTTGAACAACTGAAATAACCCTTTCAGATAAATGTTCTAACAGTTCTTTTCCATGTAGAGGAACTGAGCTCTCTTCTATGGACTGACTCGAAGAAGAGGTACGTTGCTTCTGCTTCTTGGCATTTATATAAGGATCACCACAATCATTTAAAATATTTTGGTGTTCATGGAAGTCTCCAACCATGTTTTCAGTAGCCGGTGCATTCTTCTTCCTCTTCAAGGGCAATAAATTTCCATTATGTGGATCACTTTCCAGTTGCTTATTGCCATTCTCAAGGAGCCTAGGCATGATGTTCCCTTTCACTCCAATGTGTCGAGCATCAAAGCAGCTCCCATTAACTCTCCATGTAAGTGCGTTGTGATTACCATTATCCGTAAGTATTCTGTCACCTACATTTGTAAATGCCAATCCACTCCTTTCCTTCAAGTAATCAGCATATGGATGACTACCTTCAAGAATTGAATCTTTCAGCTGTTCATAAAAAAGCAAACAAATTGAATAAAGAAAAAATAATGAGAATGGATGAAATGGGGAAAAGGTGATAGGAGAGAAAGAGAGCTTTTTTTTTTTTTAAAAGAAACGACCCTTGACCTGTTGTAAGGCAAGTTTAGGCATACAAGCTCTTTTATGGATAATAAAGGGGCGAACATCCCATTTTAACAGCTCTGGCCCAGCCGTTCTAAGATCTGATAGTGATGTCTGACAAAAGAAATGTTTATGTTCAACATCAAAATAGAATTCCAAGATCCAAAATATTTGAAGGAGACAATTGATGTGTGTTATGGGAAAATATTCAAATCCACAACAAAGTTACTTGCATACTAGAGTTCAAATCAGAAAAGTATTACCTCACGCACTATGTGTTGGAGAACATCTTCACAGCTTTTTGATAAATCAAAACCAACTTTTGAAGCCGGGGCAGAACAAGCATCATTTGTGATTCCATTACTGAGACCAAATAAACCCTCCAAACATCTTAAAGCCAACATTTCTCTCATGTTTCTCCCCAAATCATGCGGTACTTCTGGAGCCATTTCAATCAAATCTGAAAAAAAAAAAAAAAAGCACGAATCATCCCAACCCTCCTTAAAGAATGCTTAAAAAATTATCCAAACAAAATTATTTTATATAAACTTAGATTCACAATAAAATAAAAAATAAAAAGATTCACTATACCATGTAAAATAGAAATGTTGACTTCCTTGAAGCTTGCAAGGGCTTCAATGACCCAAATCCATGCAAGCTTTGAAGTGTAACAGGATGCATCGTCCATGGGAGAACCACTCAGTATTCAAGAAGTTCCACAACCCACAAATTTATTGATCCCGTACACGTTTTTGCTCTGTGCAAGACCTTCGATTGAAGAGGAAGGGCTCAAACCAATGAAACTAATATCCCAACATGAGATCCTAACGCTCATATATGAAAAAAGTATACAGAATAACAACTACAATATGATACCTTCTTGGCATATCCTACCATTTTGGACGCGAAATGACTGATAACATACAAAGTGTAGAATTTCACCATAATGATAGTGTTGCTAAAAATATGTTCCATCCAAAACTTTACCAAATAAATTCGAGGGTGGGAAAAAATTTACAAAAATCAAAGCATGTTCACCATATTAGGCTTAATAATTGTTCCAAAAACATTATATGTCATAAGATTTCAGTTTTGTAAAAACGCAAAAGTAAACCAAATGCCTCCCACCATCTAAAACAAACAAGGAGCCCGTAATCCTAAAAATGAAGACCATTTTTGCACATACTTAAGAGTAAACCGTAATATATAACAAAGAGTGTCTAGAATCCTAGAAAATGAGATAAAATAACACAGCGGACCAATTAAGAGGCGGAGAATCTAGACTAACTGAAACAGAACAACACTGGTTGCAAAACGATCGAATAATCTAATTTCCCTCCCATACAGCTCAGTCGATGAAGATATATACCAAACTTCTGACTCTGAAATCTAAATGAAAATAAAAAGGGAAATATTAATTAGCGGTTGTTTGATTGCTAAGAAAATTAGAGAAAATTAACTTAAAACTTTGAAGTCTAATTTATCCAAATAAGATTTAGAGGGGAAAAAAAAAAATCAAATTCTCTTCTTTCATGGGTTCCTAGAGCGACCAAACAGAGCGTAAAGGAGCAGGCGATAAAAATTAATTGATAAAAATGGCTTAGAGCTCATACCTTAATCACTGGAAAAATTACAGGGAAGAATCACAGGCTGAGAGAGAGAGTAGAGAAGAAGAAACCGCTTTTCCTCCGGTTCGGACAATTGGACCCACGTACGGTTTGCGTATGCCATGACAGCGCCATATCAGCACAAGCCCTTCATAATAAAAAGAGACGTTAATAATTTGTTTTTTTAAAAAAAAATAAAAATAAACGTAGTTAAACATAAAACTGTTCCTCATGGACTCTTTTAAGTGTCAGATGCCTATAGGCCATTCCCTTCTTTATATATGGAAAAAATTTCAAAAAAATTACAAAAAAATCACTTATAACAGATACTTTAAATGTAGGAAAAACCGTTTGATAGCTGGCATTGGTATTTGGGTATTCTTGTAGCTACCCAGAATTATTATAATAAAAAAAAAAACGAAAAAAAAAAAAAAGGACTCAATCTCTCCTCTCTCAATCCCTCCTTCTTCCTCTCGCAGCACCCTCATCTCCCTCTTCCCCTCACGCCTCTCTCTCTCACACACATCAGTTGCTGACTGTGTCATCTCTCCCGAGTCCGGCGACGACGAATCATCCCCCCTCACCTTCCTCCGCTCATTCCTCAAGAAATTGCACACCTCGCCCGCCCAAATCCTGCGCGGGTTCCAGGCCATCCGAGAGGTGGAGATCGAGCTGCCCTCCGGCGACCTGAAGCTGGAGAAAAACGCCGCTGTCAAGTAGAGGGCGGAAATCGGGAAAACCCTGAGGAGTTGCGTGATCTTCGGGTTCTGCAAACTCCGAAGCTCTCCGCCGTTGCAGATTCCGGCGGACTTCGGCGTGGTGGGCTTCGCGGGAACGGTGGTGATGGACAAAGACGGAGACGAGAGAGAGAGACATTGAAAGAAAAGAAATTTATGCTTCGGGAATAAAGAAAAAAATAAAAAATAAAAGTAAAAAATGTTATTTTAATAATATAGAAAAAGGTTATGAGAATATATTATAGAGTGTGTTTTTTTTATAGAGATGTAAAAAATAATTTTGTTCTTAAATATAAAAAAAGTAGATGAACATATGATACGAGACCCTCGTGCTCTAAATGGCCATTTTATTAGAGCTAAATTTCCAAAAAATTAAAAATAAAAATAAATAAAAAAAACCATTTTATTATTAGAGCTATGCTCTAAATGGACCATACTAACTATATTTAACTATTTTGAATTTTTTTTTTGACAGAAATTTCCTACAAACTGGTTTGTAGGAAATTCCTACAAACCAGCTTGTAAAAGTGACATGTGTCCTTTAAGCATGTGAGAAGTACATGTTTTATTATTAACATGTGTTTCTTATATGCTAATTTAATAGCATTAATGATAAAACATCTGAAATTTAATAGCATTAATAATAAAACATATGCTTAAAAGACACGTGTCACTTTTACAAGCTGATTTATAGGAATTTCTTACAAACTAGTTTACAGGAAATTTCTGTCCTTTTTTTAAAAAAAAAATCATTTCTCTCTCCATTCTCTCCCCCCTCTCTCTCCCTCGTTACTTCTTCAGCAAAATCGTCGATGGGTTTTAGCATCAACACAGCAAGGCCAAAATCAAACCCAATGATTCTACAGTAAATCAAACCCAAAAACTTCCACCGAGAAAGCTACCTATTTGTCCATTCCCACCACTGCCAAATACCCATAAACCAACATACCATCACAACCAAACCAAACCTTTAATCACAGTAAAAAATTCCTAAATCAGATCTTAAATCAAATTTAAGGGAGGAATTACCTATCAAAGAAGACCTTGAGCATGGAAGCTGCCGGATATGGTGTTTCATTGTCATCCACGGCGTCACTCAGCCCACCGTCGTCCTCTCTCTCTCGGTGATTCTCTCTCAGTTTCTCTTCTGTCTCACTCTCTCGATCGTCTCTCTCTCTCTCTCTTGTGATCTGTCTCTCCAATGGTGCGGCTGAAACGGCTAGGTGTTTGGGTCGTGGATGGTGGTGGAAGACTACTACGATGGGGGGCTGGTAGTGCGGCGAGACCCTGAGAGGGAGGGGAGAGGGAGAGAGAAAGATAAAAAAATTTTTAAAAAAAAAACAATTAAAAATAATATTTAAATAAAATAAAGAGTTGAATAAATAACCTAGAGTGTGTTTAAAAAAAGTAGTAGCTAAAGAAAAAATTTATACTTTTTCAGTAACTATTTTGATTATCATTGCTAGAGATGCTTTAAGGCTATTCGGCGAGTAATGCTACATATATATAATTTGTTGATATGTGTTAATGTGTGATCGGAGCAATGTAAGCTACTAAACAAATTTAACAACCTCAATTTCATATTGACATGTCTTAATAAATTGTAAAAAAATTGGGATAATTTCACTTACCTTCTAAAATGTCACTCATTTGCAATGTCCTCTCAAAATTTTAGTCTCTCAATTTAGTATATTGAAATTTTAATTAGTTGTAATGTCCTCCTCTGTTAAGATTTTTTGTTAAATCCTAATAGAGTGGTGTTAAATCACCTAAATGCCCTCAATTTTTTGAATTTTGATTTTTTTTTTTAAAAAAAAACAATAGTGACACGTGGGTCACAAGTGGGTCAGCAAACTCATAGTCGTGGGTCTAGCCTAGGTCATAGTGTGACCCACATTGGGTCACAAGTTGACCCAACGAGGGTATTTTTTTTATTACTTGTAATTAAGAGTAATTTTTTTTTTTTTTTAAAAAAAAAAGGTATAAAGCTCATTTCACCTCTTTTGCCGTCTAATTTAATAGATTCTTTGTTTGTAGAGCTGCTGTTAGTGGAAGGTAGAAACTTTGGAGGGCATAGCTCCAAGCCATCAACAATACCCATTAAGCCATAGGTTTTCAGAATGGGTTGAAATTGAAATTCTCATGCTAGATAGTTGTGATCATCTAGCTTGGTGGGAGAAAGGTGTTAGGCATTGAGAAGGTGGAGAGGTTTAATTTGTTGGATTCAACCATTTGAATATGTTGGTGTGAGCTGAGAGGCTCTAATACCATAAAAGAACGAGGAAAAACTGTTTTGGATGATTATCCAAGAACAGTAAAGTGTTCTATATATAGCCAATGGCTCATATGTTATTACAAAGGGAAAAGAAAAGAAAATACTAAAAGAATCTATTATAAAATACATGACAAAGACAAATAAGAGAAACTAAGGAGAAGTATGGTGATCAAGTATGGTGATCGAGATGTTAGAGAAAGGAGTTGCTAAGGACTTGGCTAGAGTAGAAATCATAGGGAGAAAATTTGTTGTTGATATGAACAGGACCAGTTGGAGGTATGGTCTTGAGTGAGCATTTGAAGGTAGAGGAAGTGGCATGTAAGCACAAAGTTGGTGGATCTTCCTCTGACTTTTAGAGATCTTCTGCTGATTGATTACTAGGCTTGAGGTCACGTGCTGAAGCATGTGCTCGAGAGGTTGTCTCATTAACAAGAAAAAGGGGTGATAAATTTGATAGATTGCATATTCTATCAATTCGTCAAGCTCACCACCCATTGGTCTTGTAAAAATCTTAGAAAAAAATAACTCGAAATCGATTGAAAGATGACGCTTATCAACGCGATCACCGATTAATTCGACTACCATCCATCAAAAGTTTTAACGTCGTTACAAATGTCGCTAATTAACTCAGTTTGATTGCTTACTTGATGTGGATGGTAAGGGAAGAAGGAAAGAAATTCAGGAAGTTGAATCCGAACGTGCTTAAACATATTTCCGCAATAGCACTTGGCTTTTTGAACCCATAGTTTCCCTCTTCATCCACTTCGAACAATTTCCAATCGGCCGTTAACTGGGGATTGTTTGTCAAATGTTCTGAGAGTTCATAATATAGGGATTTTTCAGTTATGACAGTTCATAATATATTCAAGAAAGTGTTTGAAGTATTTTGGACTCTAATTTTTTTTTTATATATCATATTTCAAGAATGTTAATGGGTTTGCAGTTATGAGAGTTCATAATTTGTTCTACGAGTTGATATGTATGGGTTTTTAGTTATAAGAGTTCATAATATGTTTAAGAACGTGTTTATAGTATTTTGGACTCTAGTTTTGTTTATGAGTTATATTGTTATTGTTCTCATTTTCTACAATCCTATCTTCATGAGTCTTGGCACTTGCATGCAATGAGTAGAGAAAATGGTTATGGCGGTCGTTTCCTAAACACAAAGAAGCTTGACAATACCAATACTAACATATTTTGAAAGTTCATAATATTTGGGTTTTCAATTTTGAGATCTCGTAATATGTTCAAGAATGTGTTTGCAGTATTTTGGATTCTTATTATTATTTTTTTAAATATTTCAAGAATGTTAATGGGTTTGCAATTCTGAGAATTCTGTGAGTTCGTAATGTGTAAGTTTTAAGTTCTAAAGTTTATAATGTGTTCAATAAGGACATAAATTTTCTACAAACCAGTCTTTAAAAATAACATGTGTCCTGAACATGTGAGAAACACATCTTTTAAATTTCTATCCATTCAATAATGTGTTTGGGACTCAACTAGACCAGAAATCATGGGGAGAAAATCTGTTGTTAACGTGAACAGAACCATTTGGAGGTATGGTCTTGAGTGAGCATTCGAAAGTAGAGGAAGTGGCATGTATGTAGGAGGTTGGTGGATATTCCTATGGCTTTGAGAGATATTTTGCTGGTTGATTACAAGGCTTGAGGTCACGTGTTGCAGCATGTGCTAGAAAGGTTGTCTCCTTAATAAGAAAACGGGGTGATAAATTTGATAGATTATATATTCTATCACTTCGTCAAGCTCACCACCCATTGGTCTTGTAAAAGTCTTGGAAAAAAATAACTTGAAATTGACTGAAAGACGACGCTTGCCAACGCGATCATTGATTAATTCGGTTTCCATCC
This sequence comes from Betula pendula, assembly GCA_900184695.1. NCBI lineage: Eukaryota > Viridiplantae > Streptophyta > Magnoliopsida > Fagales > Betulaceae > Betula > Betula pendula. The sequence continues at coordinate 877,374 of FXXK01000030.1, read as the reverse complement.
ATTGAAAGTTTTTAATGTCGTTACGAATGTTGTTAATTAACTCAGTTTGATTGCGTACTTGATGTGGATGGTAGGGGAATAAGGGAAGAAATTCAGGAAGTCAGATCTGAACACGCTTAAACAGATTTCTGCAATTGCACTTGGTTTTGTGAAAGCTCTACAGCTTGTACACTAAGCTTCAAAAAAGACCTTTCACTTTTGTACCGAAACCATAGTTTCCCTTTCCATCCACTTCGAACAATTTTCAATTGGCCGTTAACTGGGGATTGTTTGTCAAATGCTTCAGAAAGTTTGGGTAAGTCTAGTAAAAACAAACAACATTCATTTTCCAAAACAAAATCTGATAAATAAAAAAGAAAAATAAATAAATAAATAAAACTTACCATTCCTCCAACTTTAACAACATTAATCTTTAGTTCTGGAGTCTGCATGTCAATGGTGGAAAATGAAATTCTTGATGACTTTTAGAAAAATTCTGACAAATGGATATTTTACTGACTGCCTGATATGCAAGAATATCTCTATTCTCCATATATTCCATGGAAGGTTTTTTTAAGGGGTTGGTAGAGAAGCAGGGGTGGGGAGGGATTTTTTTCGAGTGAACTACTATGTAGAGATGTAGGATATAAGCTTGTGGGAGAGAGGGCACATTATTTAGACTCAAAAAAGCTGTTTCATTTCACCCAGCAAACAATCCTCGCTGCAAAATGGATGTAGAAGGGTGGCCCTTTCTAGCTGATTGAAGAAAGGGTGATCCTTTCTGACTTGATGATTCAAGTCGGCATCAAATTTGTTTTTACCATACTTAGACCGATACAACATGATTGAAGAAAAAACTTCAAACGATCTCTCCATCAAAGAAAAAGGGAAGATAAATTTGATAGATTGCATATTTTATCACTTCGTCAAGCTCACCACTCATTGGTCTTGTAAAAATCTTAGAAAAAAATAACTCAAAATCGATTGAAAGACGACGCTTATCAACGCAATCACCGATTAATTCGGCTACCTTCCATCAAAAGTTTTTAATATTGTTACGAATGTCATTAATTAACTCAGTTTGATTGCTTACTTGATGTGTATGGTAGAGGAATAAGGGAAGAAATTCAAGAAGTCGAATCCGAACGCGTTTAAACAGATTTCCACAATAGCACTAGGCTTTGTGAAAGCTTCGCAGCTTGTATGCTATGCTTCAAAAAAAACCTTTCATTTTTGTGCCGAAACCATAGTTTTCCTCTCCATCCACTTTGAACAATTTTCAATCGGCCGTTAACTGGGTATTGTTTGTCAAATGTTCTGAGAGTTCATAATATATGGGTTTTTTAGTTGTGAGAATTCATAATATGTTGAAGAAAGTGTTTGAAGTATTTTGGACTCTAGTTTTTTTTAAAAAAATCATATTTTAAGAATGTTAATGGGTTTGCAATTCTGAGAGTTCATAATTTGTTATGTGAGTTCACAATATATGGGTTTTTAGTTCTAAGAGTTCATAATATGTTTAAAAATGTCTTTGTAGTATTTTGGACTCTAGTTTTACTTATAAGTTATATTGTTACTATTTTCACTTTCTACAGTCCTATCTTCATGAGTATCAGCATTTGCATGCAATGAGTAGGGAAAGAGATTCTAGCGGTCGTTTCCCAAACACGAAGACGCTTAACAATACCAATAGTAACATATGTTGAGAGTTCATAATATTTGGGTTTTCAATTCTGAGATCTCGTAATATGTTCAAGAATGTGTTTGCAGTATTTTAGACTTTGTTATTATTATTTTTAATAATATTTCAAGAATGTTAATGGCTTTGCAGTTCTGAGAATTATGAGAGTTCATAATATGTGAGTTTTCAGTTATAGGAGTTCATAATATGTTCAATAAGGACAAAAATTTTCTACAAACTAATTTGTAGAAAATTCTTACAAACCAGCCGTTTAATATGTATAAACGTACTTTGGCGCTAAAATGAGGAAAACCAAAAATGGCTTACACCTAAAGATCCACTCCTCTCTCTTGTTGTGAACTTGGCTAGTCCCCTTCCAAGCATTCAAGCATTTCATCAATATCAGTTATGTTTTCAATAAATATATTGTAAAAAAAAAAAATTTCAAGTCCATGGAAAGATGCTGAGTATCCATGTGGTCTTTAACCAACATTCCAACCATCCGTCTAAAGTGATCAATATCCTTCTTAATTCCATCCAAAAGTAATATATTGCCAGCTCTCACTAGAGCACAAGTAAACGTGACACTCAAGTCTAGCAGATTTACTTTGACCCTACCAATAAGATCACCACAAAAGAAACCTGTTAGATGGAAGCCATGCAGCTTATGAGCAATGGCTCTAAAAATCGCTCTTGCACCAAGGCCAAGCCTAGAATAGTACATGTCTTTTTTTTTTTAATCTTTTTTGAAGATTTCTCATTGAGCTTTTAATTTACCATCTTTCAATGCTTCCAACCAACCCTCGTAAGTCTATACAGAAATAAAAAACACAAATATTTTCTCATATATAATATATATATTATATATATTATATATATATATATATATATTATATATATATATATATATTAGTGAAAAAGAAATAACACTTACGCGTTCTACCCCAGCCTTGAATATTCGGGGTAGATTGAAGGTCCTTTCAGGTGAGAATTGAAATTTTTCAATGTTTTCAATCTTCTCTATTATAGGTATTGTACTGAGACTTGACATCTTTCGGCAGGTTGATACTTTAGTCAACATGACAAGTAGAGGCTTTGCGAGAGGTGGATTGGTCAAGTGATATGAGGATCTGAGTTTTTTTTCGAAGAGATCAGTTGAGAGGGAAGAAGAAACAGAGGAAGAAAGAGAGTGTGAGAAGAGTGGGAAGGAATTTTTTCAAAGATATGTTTAACTGTAGAGCTGTACGGGTATTCTTAATGGGTCGTACGTTCCCCTTACCTATATGGTTGGAGCACTAATGGTAACATATGTTGAGAATTCATAATATTTGAGTTTTCAATTCTGAGATCTCGTAATATGTTCAAGAATGTGTTTGCAGTATTTTGGACTCTTATTATTCGTTTTTTTAATAATATTTCAAGAATGTTAATGGGTTTGGAATTCTAAGAATTATGAGAGTTCATAATATATGAGTTTTCAGTTATGAGAGTTCATAATATGTTCAATAAGGACAGAAATTTTCTACAAGCTAGTTTGTAGAAAATTCTTACAAACCAACATTTTAATATATATAAACATACTTTGGCGCTAAAATGAGGGAAATTAAAAATGGCTTACACCTAAAGATCCACCCCTCTCTCTTGTTGTGAACTTGGGCTAGTCCCCTCCCAAGCATTCAAGCATTTCATCAATAATAGTTATGTTTTCAATAAATAAATTGGAAAAAAAAATTTCAAGTCCATGGCAAGATGCTGAATATCCATGTGGTATTTAACCAACATTCCAACCATCCGTCTAAAGTGATCAATATCCTTATTAATTCCATCTAAAAGTAATGTATTGCCAGCTATCACTGGAGCACAAGTAAACGTGACACTTAAGTCTAGCATATTTACTTTTACCCTACTAATAAGATCACTACAAAAGAAACCTACTAGATGGAAGCCACGCAGCTTATGAGCAATGGCTCTGAAAATCGCTTTGCACCAAGGCCGAGTCCAAAATAGTACTTGTCTTTTTTTTTCTTTTTTTCTTTTTGAAAATTTCTCACTGAGCTTTTAATTTACCATCTTTCAATTCTTCCAGCCAGCCCTCGTAAGTCTATACATAAATAAAAATAAACAATAATTATTTTCCCAAATATATATATATATATATATATATAGT